>CM062814.1:381804287-382271787 GCA_031772625.1 Pinus tabuliformis
AATTAAGAATCCTTTGATCTGGATTAGCAAGAAAAACAACCTAAACTAAGGAGAAAATAAGAATTCCTTAACTTAGATATCAGTGAAAAGCATTTATATGCCTAACTATTAAAACAAAGTGTAATTAAACAAATTCTGAGATATTGTTCCAGTTATAGCATTAAGATTCAGAAATACATTAAAGATTGTGGAAATTTTTTAAGAAAGATAATAATAACACAAGAGAATACTTGTCTGCACTTTGCTCAACACATGAATCCTGTGAAATATCTTGTCTTTATTCGTCAATCCAGCTTGCTGGCTCAGTCAATGATACAATAGCTTTACAGTCTTTTGATCAAGAATTCTATAGAAATGTCTAAGAATCCACCCTACATACTTCGAATTGTGAATTATTTATACAAAAATTATTACAAAATATCTCAAACTAACTTGAGATTTAATCTAGGAAATAAAAATATCTTCTTGCAAGAAGATAGAGACAGCTATTGAAATGCTTTCATGGTGTCCCATTCATTGTGGTACCGCTGGCGTTTATACTTTGATTTTTAGCCCTTTATGCTGCTTTGTTGTTTGATCATTTATGTTGGAAGCTTCATTTACTTTTGGCTTTCATTTGATACTCTTTGACACTGATACTCCTTGACCCTCATGACCAATTTTTATCTTTTCACTTGGTTGTTCTACTTTTACCTTTTTATTACATTTTTCTTACAGTAAATCAATTAATTTTTCCCACGATTCAACATCAGGTAATTTGATTTTCAACATCCTTCTATATATTTCAACTGCCATGGTGTACTTAGAAAAAGTAGCCTTAGTTATGAATAAGTGTTTTACCTCATGTTGGAGGAAAAACAAGTTTTCAAATGTTTGGTAAAGGACCTTGCCTGTTGATAATGCCTTTATTGATGATGTACTAGCCTGTTCTTTAGCTAGCTCTTTGATTTTGTTATCATAATCCTACTGTGTCATGAGCTTTTCATTTATGACCAAGGGATTGGGTAACCCTTTCTCTCTCAAAATTTGAAACTTGGCCATAAATCTATCAACTGCTACTTGCATATTTTGACACTTGTCCTCCAAGTTTAACATTAAGTTTCTCTTGGAAAGGACCTTTCTCACCTCCAAAATGGTTTTTGTCCTGTCTTCTATTTCCAATTCCTGAAGTTCATACTTGTTTTTACTGTTGAGGAAGTGGATAAGTTTGGTTGCATCTTCAGGCATGTCTCCTAATTCTTCCTTGACTCTTTGGATAGCTTTTGTAGCTATCTTTATTAGATCTATTTTTTCGAAAATTACTTGAATGGATGGCAAAATATCATTGAAAGAGTCAATGATATTGGCCCATAATAGTTCTTTTGCTTGCCCAAGGGGTTCCTTTAGTGTTAGATATTTCTCCATGGCCTATAACCTGTTAAACACACACATGGCAGCGACATAATATGAATGATACACAAGAGAGTTCATTTATTATTAACAAATGATATGCATTTATAGTACATGGTGTGACCCTTGGATTCATATTCCAAGTGGTCTCTTGGACTCCTTTTGGCTGTTCAGCTTCCACACCAACCCTTAGAGGATTAGGTGTCCAACATAACCTTTCATTCATTCTGGCTGCTTTCTACACTTCTTCCTTGTGCATGATTTTGGAAAGCTTGCAATCGGTTTCCAAGCTTGTCACCTTCTCTTCCAGTTTGTTCATCCTTGTAGCCTGTATGGACATTTCCTCCATGGCTCTGACCAACTTTGTTGCTTCCTCACCTAAAGCACCTGCTGCTGATGTAGACTCTGTGGAAACTGGTTGTGATGTAGGCATAGAAGCTGTGGGAGCCAATGAGGCTACCAATGTGGAAGGGACTGCTGTTGAGACTATTGGGATGACATTTACAGATGTAGTGGCAATATCACTTTGTTTCAATTGGATTAAAGTTTCCAATTCCTTCTCTATCTCCCTTAATTGATCATTGAGTTTCAGGACTAGGTCCATCAATTCTTCATGTCTAGTCTGGTTCTCCAAAACTTCCAATGTTTGGGGATGCTACAACTGAGGTATCTTCAATTGTTTTTTAAGTGCCACAATGTCATCATTCTTCTTCTTTATCAGCTGCTCAGTGGTTTTAATGTCTTTGGGATCATGTCCCAATTCAATCATTAAGTCTTCCAAAGACTTAATTCTGGTGTCTTTGGCCTGTGAGGAGGCCTTCTCTAACTGATATTGAGCTAAGATGTTAGTCAATGAATTCTGTAGTTGATGAGCAGTTATGGCTTTCCCTGTGAAGGTGGAGTAAATCATCTCTCTAGCCTGTTTATGAAACTCAATTTGGTCTATGGGATGAATATCACTTTTCAACACTTCAAAATCAATTTTCTTGTAATTTGCTGATGTCCTTGGCTGTTGTGCAGTTGGTTTTACGAAGGACATATGTAGTTTTCCCTCTTTAATGTCAAAATCTAACATCAACCTGGTCTTGGTAGGTGTGAGTTTGAGGTACTAAGCATAAGTTTGGGCCTTCAATTTCTCATTTCTCATCTTGATCTCTTTATATCTATATTTTATATCCTTATCCTTATCAATAGGCCTACTGAATGAGGATACTTCTACACTTAGCTGCCTTTCCAAAATCTGGGTCTATGATGTGGATGGTCCTTGTGTTTCCCCAGATGGAGTTGTGCCTTTACTTATATCCAACTTAGTCTCATTTATTTCTACTGAACCTTCCATGTCTTCCTGCTCTGAAACAGGATTTAGCCTAGGCATTTTGCTCTGACTTGTCTCATATTGTATATTTGATGTGCCCATTCCTGAACTTGAGGGCTCCTCTCTGGTCCTTTTGGGGTTCTTTTCCTCATTTTGAGGAGTCTACATGATAGGAGGGGTGCTCATGGTTCTTTCTAGCTATTCAGGTACCTACAAAAATGAGCTCTCATCAAGCTGCCTTTCTAAGTCAATCAAGGTATTCTCTACATCTACCTTTGTACTATCCCTATCTACAAGAGTGTTTTCCACCCACTCAGATTGATTGGCATATCTTTCTATCTTTGGTATGGGGTGATGAATATAAGGTCCCAACTTGGCCTACTTTCTCAATCTAGTCATAAACTCCTGGGGGTCATGACTCATATCTCCACATGAAACTCTTTTGGAACTTTATTTGCTACAAAATTTGGTCTGCATCCTGCCCTGCTTCTCTAGAGTTGCAAATGAATGGACCTAACTAGTTTTTGACTTTAAATTGTGATCTTTTCTTAGCTGAGACAAAATTGATGTCATCATAGTTCATTATTTGTCTATAGTACTCTAGAGAAAATAACCTCATGGGGAGGTATTTGGGCAATTTATATGGTGCAAGCTGGCAACCATAGATTCTTATCTTTGTGTGATTTTGGTAAAGGTACCAATCTCCCACTTTGCTTTGTTTAGACAACTAAAGAACCCTTTTGATCTCTTGACTTATTCTAGGTGGAGGGCTTCCTATCACCATGGTCATGACTAGATGAACAAAAGAATCAATGAAATATGTATAGGTATATGGTGATTGAAACTTGTGGAAGAGTGGGGTCCAAAATATGATAGCCTGGGCTATCCTCTGGTATCCAACTTCTAAGGAGTGAGAGGAAATCTGTCTAGCTGATAGTATAGGAACATATGGTAGAGAACATATGAGTATTTAAATACTCTCTCATTGTACATTTTTGTGTACTGTTCATGCATTCTTTCAGCTATGAACTGGGCATAATCATACAAAACAGCAGGAGGCTATCCTGGGGTGTAAATAGACATGAAGGCTAGGATAATCTCATCAATAAATTCATCAGTGGTGTAGCCGAAAATGCATGATATCATAGTGACAATGTGCTTTCCCCTTTCAGAGAAAATGGCAGAAACATATGGAGGGGGATCTTTGGGAATATGCTGCTCTTCTACAATGAATGTCTGGAATATTTGGGCTAACCTAGACAGACTCAATTTGGAGTACTGGTCCAAAAAATCCCCAATGGAGAGTGGGGTTAGGTTTGGGCCTGGTTGGAGCTGTAACATCTCATTGATTGATTTAGCTGTGATGGTGAACAAAATATTTTGTTCAGGGGACATAATAGCTCTCTGGCCAGGAAGGTAATAGGAATGGCACATATGGACAATTTCAGGGAAGACATGCACTTGGGGAAATTGGTATTTGGGAAAATTGGATTCCCAAATACCAATGTCATCATAATGGTTCAAATATCTATCCCTACTCAAACAATGAAGTTTGAGCAGGACCTCACATGCACTGGTATCTTTGATTTGGAAATCCTTGTCTGCCAGGGGAAGTTGGTCTAGGTCCAGGTGGGGAGTTGTGATAGGTCTGACATCCATGGCAATAGGGGCCACCATAATTCAGTTCTTGTGGATTTGAATTTGGCTTTAAAGGTTTATTCAGAGGTTTTTAAATGGAAAATGGAAACTTTCAGAAGGGTTTGGGAGCAAGCTTTTGAATTTAAAGTAATTTTCAATTAATTTTACTTAATTAAAATACTTCGAGAGTGAACGTTTTCAAATTTAGAAAGTGGGTCTGTTAATTCCTTCACAAATACCTGAAGTTTAGGTGAATTGACTCCAAATTGGTGTTCTAGACGACAACGGAAGATTGAATGGGCTCTTACAGCTTTGTAGGTGGTCTTCGCAGCTTCTTTGAAGATTGGAATGGGGTTAACTGGTAGTTTTCAGATTTGTAGGTGTCACACTGGTTCACAGAGGTTCCCAAATTAAACGAGCAAAAAAAATGAAAAAGGGCTTCTCGACCTTTTGATGGAGCAATGGTCACTTTTTGGCGGAAAATTTTATGAATGAATAGTAGGTGGTTTATCGGGTCGAGTAGTGAGGTAGTTTCCCAGGCCATCGTACCACTTATGAAGGTTGGGCAGTATTTGGGAGGGGTCACATTATCTACTCCAACAATTGACACGTAGCAGTCAGGGGGCCGGGGAAAACCGCTTTATCGAGCGGGTAACAATCGACCTTTGGGCACGGCTGATATTGTTGGACACAGATTGTCATTGATGTCAATATGGCAATATTCAAGAGGAGGAGACAGAGCCACATAGGAGCAGACCAAGCCATGATTGGGAATTTGTCTGACCGTACCCAGCTTTGACTTCGATCCGACGACGAACAGTCTTCATACTAATCCAACGATCATCGCTTGCCCAAACAGAACGAATTTTACGTCCTGATAGAAAGTGGTTTTGTGAAAAGTACAGTTGACGCGTGGCAAAATTTTATTGCATCGGGTGAGATTTACGGAATACCACTTTCACAGCAAAAGCGGTCCGATGAGCTTGGTGGTTTTCTTCAGCTGTTTTGTAAAAATAAATGCGCAGGTGAAATTAATATGTCAACAAGCCAGAGGAGCCACATTGGAGCAAGAGGAGCTTTAAGAGGAGCCATCGGAGGAGAAAACCCAAAGAAGAGGAGCTATCGGAGCATATCGGAGCAAGAGGAGCCATCGGAGGAGCAAATGCAGCAAACAGAGCCATACATGCCTATCGGGAGCCTATCGGGAGCATACACAGCTATCGGGAGCCTATCGAGAGCCTATTGGGAGCATACACAGCCATCGGGAGCAGAACTCACATAGATATATCCAGTTATGTTATCGGGCCTATAAAACCCATGTATGTATGCTTTATGATTATCGGCGGTTAAAAACCATATAAATATGCATATAATGCAAACAGAGGCGGAAGTCTTGGTTATATATGCAAATACACCATCGGCAACAAAAACTATGCATATATATATGTTTAACACTATCGGAGGTGCAAATGGAGGCTAAGGCGTGTACATAAGCTTTAACATTATCGGCGGATTTGAAACCTTATTCATGGAAGTGTTGAAGCCATATCAGGTCAGGCACACAATGTCGCATTGGAACTTCGGGAGCGGCGATATAGTGTCAAGTGGGCCATTGCGATTGCCGATAGCGATATCGCATCGGACCTCCGCCAAGGGAAGTCCCCGATTGCGATAGAGGCATGGACCCGATGGACTCATTAAAAATAGTTTATAATATATCGCATCCGGCATTTCGGAGCAGGTATCGGGAGTGGTAAAGGCCCTACCTCTGATTGCGACAATATACGGGGACCCGATGTCATATCAAAGTTTGATTGAATAATATATCGCATCCGGTTCATTGCATCGGCCATCGGCCATTGGTGACTGCAGTTATGTTGCGATTGTCGATAGCGATGAAAGGAACGGACCCGACGGGCATATAAAACAGGGTTCAATGCAATATCGCATCCACAAGTGGATTGGCCCATCGGCCATCGGCCCTTTGCGATCGCCGATTGCGATGAATGCTGCGGACCCGATACATTATAGATACGGGTGCTATGATCCTTGAAGTCCGCCCTTTAGCACTGTCGCCTGTTTTTTCATATATTTCCTGTGTAATTTGATATTTGGCCTGCGCGCGCCTCTGAGGCAAAAATGCATATGATAATGCTCCTGATAGTTTAGGATACTAACTCTGGCGATAATGATTGCGATTGGGACGTGGCTGTCCGTTAATCTATGACAACTGGGTGTATGCGGCCTCTCTTCCTCTTGTACGTGTCCTGTGAATATTGGAACGTTCGATAGACAGATGAAACCGAAAGTGGGAAGCTGAAGAAGCAAACGATTAGATAGAGGAAACTGACAGGATAAGAGAGCGTTGAGGAAGCCCAAGAGGCTGTAGAGAAAGGAAGCCAAACAGCCAGTGAGAAAGAGGAAATGAATGAACAAAGGGATGGAATGTATAAAAACAGCAAAAACAGAGGACTGCAGGTTGCTGTTGTGGTGGTGAAGAACCAGCACAGGGTGCAGAGGCAACAGAAGTAGCAGAGACTGTAGAGGCAACAGAAGCAGCAGAGACTGTAGAGGCAACAGAAGCAACAGAGACTGTAGAGGCAATAGAAGCAGTAGAGACTATAGAGGCAATAGAAGCAGCAGAGACTGTAGAGGTAGCAGAAGCAGCAGAACCAGTTTATATCAAGGTTGGGTTGGAGCCCAAGAGGTTGGAGCCTCAGAACTGAACAGGATTGAAGTCCTTGGGAGTTGGTGCTCCTAAAGTCCAAGATTGGTTTCTTGGCAAAACAGAGTTGGTGCTCTGAGAGGTTGGAGCCTCACTGAAGTCCAAGTTGGAGCTTGGCAAGTATTCACAGTCAGATATACTTATATTGTATTTATTTTATTGCATTGTCTTGAGTCTTAATAAAAGCATTTATTCCAGTTGTCGATTTCTATGTTCTGTGTATACATATACATATCTATATATGCTTTTGACAATCACTAGAACAAAAATTAATAAATACTGATTCACCCCCCCTCTCAGTATTTCCAACAATTTGTATCAGATCAGGCTTCTTCATACTAGCCTAACAGCTTGAAGAAGGATCCACAGCCATGATGAGAAATCACGAAGCATCAGGAATACCTCCTTTGTTTGATGGCACTAACTTTGGTTTCTGGAAGAAAAGGATGACTTACTACTTAATGTCCCTTGGACCTGAAGTCTGGCATTTTTGTCAAACTGAATACCAAGCGACTTCCACTCTTCCGACAGACCAAGATGAGAGGAAAGCCTACATTGCAAATGCAAAGGCCATGAACTCTATCACTAGTGGAATCATTGATTCCGAGTTTACAAAAATCATGCACTGTACCACTGCCAAAGAAATGTGGGAGAAGCTAGTTGGTTTGTACGATGGAGACTCAAAAGTAAAAAAGGGAAAGCTTCAAACTCATAGAAGACAATTTGAAAGTTTGAAGATGGAAGATGAAGAAGATATTGCAGCATACCTCCTTTGAGTAGCTGAAGTAGTAAATTCCCTGAAAGGATTGGACGAAAAGGTGGAAGAAAGTACCATTGTTCAAAAGGTATTAAGGTCTCTTCCATACAGATTTGACTCCAAAATAAGTGCTATAGAAGAAGCAAAGGATCTATATACCCTCAAAATGGATGAAGTCCATGGAATTCTCACTGCCTATGAAATGAGGAAAGGTGGCCCTAGCTCCAAAGATGTAGCATTCAAGGCCTCAAAGTCAAAGGAAGTGAAAGAAAGGAATGACTGTAGTGATGAGTCAGATGTGGAATCCGAATTGGCTCAATATGTACGAAAGCTGAAGAGAGGATCTAAGCTTAAAGGCAAGTATCCTCTTATATGTTTTAAATGTGGTAAAATAGGTCATTATGCAGCAAAATGTCCTCATAAACATGACAGTGATGATGAAGGAAATTCTAAAAGAATGGCACATAAAAAGAAAGGGTTCAATAAGAAAAACTTCTTCTCCAAGCAAGATGAGTCTGATGAGGATGAGTTTATGGTCATCAAAAAGAAATCAGATGAGGAAAGTGATCATGATGAAAGCCAAGAAGCATTATTCATGGCACTCACAGATGATGATGACTCAGGACTGGAAGGAAATGTAGATGAACTGTTAATAAGTGCCATTGAAGAAAATGAGAAACTATGGAACAAAATCATTTCTATCAAAGTGGAAAACGAGGAAATGAGAAGGAGAGAAGATCTCTTGGTAGCAAAGCTTAAAGAAAAAGAAGAGACTTGTGAGGAACTCGAGGCCGAAATAGTGTCTCTAAGAAAGGAGTTGGAGCAAATTAAAAAGGGCTGTAAAAGCTCTCAAATACTTGAGACTATTATGAAAAATCAAAAACCTCAACATGACAAGTCTGGAATAGGTTTCAAAGGAGAATCCTCAAGCACTAAGAATAGTGTGAAAAGCTATGCCGATGCACTTTCCTGCAATCCAAAAGATGAAAAACTATGTTATCAAAAGTGCATCCAAGATTCCAAGAATGAAGAAAGAATTACTCCAAAGAAGAATGTGGAGTCGAATCATGGACACTACAGCAAATACAAACCTGTACTCCACCAAGGTCCCATCAAAAATCAAAAGAACGAGGGAGGAGTAATTCCCAGGAAGGAAATCGACTCAAATCGTGGTTGCTTCAAAGCCATCTTTCTTGGACACTGCTTTCACTGTAAAAACTTCGGTCACCAAGCTAGACACTGTATGGCTCGCAGAAGTGAAAAGACAACGCAAAAGGACCGAGTAGTCAACTCATATGCCCCCAAAAGACAGGGACAAATCAAAACCTTCAATTCATTTGATCCCTTGACCAAATTTGATCTGATTTGCTCTTTTTGCTACAATAATGGACACTATGAACAAGACTGCCCACTCAAAGGAAGAAAGACAAGTAGCAAGAACTCCAGCATGGACAAATGCGGCCTGGCTCTATGTGCTCAAAATAATGGAAACCAGTGGTTTGTAGACAGTGGGTTCTCCAGACACATGACAGGGGACAGGGGGAAGTTTGTCTCACTGAGCAAAAAGGAAGGGAATGTGTCTTTTGGAAGTGGATCTGGCAGAATTGTAGGAAAAGGAACAACTACTCTGATAAATGGAAAAGGAAAAGCTCAGGATGCTCTGCTGGTTGACGGACTAAACACAACCTTCTGAGTGTCAACCAAATCTGTGATCAAGGACATAAGGTTGTTTTCAGCACCAAAGACTGTGAAATAAGGAACTCTGCCTCAGGGAAACTTGTGGCAAAAGGGGTGAGAACTCCAGACAATATTTACATTCTGAACAAGATTCAGGAAAATAAATGCTACTTAAGTAAGACAGATGAGAGTTGGCTGTGGCACAAGTGACTTGGACATACAAGCTTCAAAAATCGGATCAATATCAGCAAGACCAAAGCTACACAAGACATCCCAAGGCTGTTCAAACCAAATCAGGCAGTGTGTGGTCCATGTCAACATGGAAAGCAGACCAGAACCAGCCACAAGACAAAGGAACACTATACATCGAAGCCCTTGGAGATCATCCATGCTGATGTATGTGGGCCAACTAAAAATCAGGCACTCCAAGGAGAAAGGTACTTTGTGTGATTTGTTGATGATTATACTAGAATGATGTGGATATATTTCATAAAGTATAAATCTGAAACTTTTGAGTGTTTTAAGAATTTCAAAGCCCTTGTAGAAAATGAAAAAGATTCAAAAATTAAGTGCCCCAGAACAGATAGAGGAGGAGAATTCACATCAAACGAGTTCAGTAAGTTCTGTAATATTCATGGAATTAAAAGGGCATTCTCGGCTGCCAGAACACCTCAGCAAAATGGGGTAGTTGAAAGATGAAACCAAACAATCCAAGAGATGGCAAGAACCATGCTATTAGCAGCAGACTTACAGCCTAGATTATGGAGAGAAGCAGTAGGGACAACTGTCTATACACTGAATCGGACTCAATTGAGACCAAATTGTGATAAAACTCCTTATGAGCTATGGAAAGGAAGACCTGCTTCGGTGAAGTACTTCAAGATCTTTGGAAGCAAGTGCTTCATAAAAATAAATGATGGCTCACCTGGAAAGTTTGATTCTCGGGTTGATGAAGGGATATTTCTTGGATACTCTACACGGAGGAAGGCTTACAAGTGCTACAATTATCGACTGAAGAAAATAGTGGAAAGCATTGATGTAAAGGTTGATGAAGATCTTCCAGAAAAGGAAATTGAAGAACATGAAGATGACTTTCTCATTGAAGAAGAAGAACCTACAAAAGAAGAAATAGATGAGAAAGAAGAAGAAGAAGAAGAAGAGGAAAGAGAACCACCTAATACCCCTTCAAAGTTGAAATATGTCGAAAAACATCATCCAGAAGAGCAGATCATTGGCGATAAAGATGAAGGTGTGCAGACCCGAAGAAGGATATCAATCACACCCAAGAGAAAAGTCATTGCCCTCCTATCTATGATAGAACCAGAAACATTTGCAGAAGCAAGTAAGGATCCTCATTGGTTAAAAGCAATGGAAGAAGAAATGTCCCAAATTGAGAAGAACAAGACATGGGAGCTGGTACCTCGTCCAAAGGACAAAAACATAATAGGAACCAAATGGGTGTTCAAAAATAAAATAAATGAGGAAGGACAGGTTATCAGAAACAAGGCAAGACTTGTTTGCAAAGGCTATTCACAAATTGAAGGAGTTGAATTTGAAGAGACATTTGCACCAGTGGCCCATATGGAAGCTATCAGGATGTTCTTAGCATTTTCTTACTCAAAAGGATTCAAAATCTATCAAATGGACGTGAAATCAACATTTCTAAACGGAGAACTCAAGGAGGAAGTCTACATGGAGCAGCCAGAAGGTTTTGATCTAACATCAGGAAAGGACTTAGTCTGTAAATTGAAAAAGGCTTTATATGGGTTGAAACAAGCTCCTAGAGCTTGGTATGCAAGACTGGATAACTATCTCCAACAACAAGGCTTCAAAAAGGGAGTGGCTGGAAGCAATATATACATAAAGACAGATCAAGGTAAGTTACTAGTTGCTCTTGTTTATGTCGATGATCTAATTTTTGCTAGTAATAAATATGAAATGAGCCATGAATTTTCTCAAAGCATGGAAAAAGAGTTTGATATGTCAATGATAGGAGAGTTGTCCCACTTCCTTGGACTTCAAGTATCTCAAACCAGAACAGGATTGTGTATATCTCAAGCCAAATATCTAAAAGACATGCTCAAAAAATATGGAATGGAGGACTGTGCACCTGTGAGTACACCTATGACCACAAACTGTAAACTGAGCAAAGATGATGACTCCCCTCTAGTAGATGCAACTCATTATAGGTCAATGATTGGAGCCCTTCTATACTTAACAACTACATGACCAGACATAATGTAAGCAGTAGGAATGGTGGGAAGATTTCAATCTGCTCCCAAACAATCTCATTTATTAGCTGTAAAAAGAATTCTCAGATATTTGAAGGGAACTTCTGATTTTTGTCTTTGGTACCCAAAGGACTCAACACTGACGGTAACTGCATACACAGATGCTGATTGGGCTGGAAGTATAGATGATCGGAAAAGTACTAGTGGAAATGCATTCTTCCTAGGAGACTGTTTAGTATCCTGGCTCAGCAAAAAACAGTCATCCATATCATTATCCACAGCCGAAGCCGAGTATATTGCTGCAGCAGACTGTTGTTCTCAGATACTATGGATGAAGGAAGCTCTAAAAGATCTCGACATATGTACATATCAACCGATTACTGTCTATTGTGATAACACAAGCGCTATCAGCCTTAGCAAAAATCCAGTGATGCACTCAAGAACCAAACAAATACCAATCAAGTATCGTTTCCTTCGTGAGCAAGTAGCTGAACAAAACATCGTCCTGGAATATATCAGTACTAAGGAGAAGATAGCTGATATTTTCACAAAACCTCTTCCTCGAGAAGCATTCGAACATCTGCGTAAAAAGATGGGGGTTATTTCATTATCATCACTCAAGTTCATTCATAAAGATGCAGCAGGACAAGGGGAGCAGTTTGACAGGGGGAGTTCATATGCATTCCTTTGCCATTGATGTCAAAGGGGGAGAGAGCAGAAGAATATTGCCATCAATAACAAAGGGGGAGATTGTTGGACACAGATTGTCATTGATGTCAATATGGCAATATTCAAGAGGAGGAGACAGAGCCACATAGGAGCAGACCAAGCCATGATTGGGAATTTGTCTGACCGTACCCAGCTTTGACTTCGATCCGACGGCGAACAGTCTTCATACTAATCCAACGATCATTGCTCGCCCAAACAGAACGAATGCTACGTCCTGATAGAAAGTGGTTTTGTGAAAAGTACAGTTGACGCGTGGCAAAATTTTATTGCATCGGGTGAGATTTACGGAATACCACTTTCACAGAAAAAGCGGTCCGATGAGCTTGGTGGTTTTCTTCAGCTGTTTTGTAAAAATAAATGCGCAGGTGAAATTAATATTTCAACAAGCCAGAGGAGCCACACTGGAGCAAGAGGAGCCATCGGAGGAGAAAACCCAAAGAAGAGGAGCTATCGGAGCATATCGGAGCAAGAGGAGCCATCGGAGGATCAAATGCAGCAAACAGAGCCATACATGCCTATCGGGAGCCTATCGGGAGCATACATAGCTATCGGGAGCCTATTGAGAGCCTATCGGGAGCATACACAGCCATCGGGAGCAGAACTCACATAGATATATCTAGTTATGTTATCGGGCCTGTAAAACCCATGTATGTATGCTTTATCATTATCGGCGGTTAAAAACCATATAAATATGCATATAATGGAAACAGAGGCGGAAGTCTTGGTTATATATGAAAATACACCATCGGCAACAAAAACTATGCATATATATATATATATATATATATATATATGTTTAACACTATTGGAGGCGCAAACGGAGGCTAAGGCGTGTACATAAGCTTTAACACTATCGGCAGATTTGAAACCTTATTAATGGAAGTGTTGAAGCCATATCGGGTCCGGCACACAATGTCGCATCGGAACTTCGGGAGCAGCGATACAGTGTCAAGTGGGCCATTGCGATTGTCGATAGCGATATCGCATCGGACCTCCGCCAAGGGCAGTCCCTGATTGCGATAGAGGCATGGACCCTATGGACTCATTAAAAACAGTTTATAATATATCGCATCCGGCATTTCAGAGTGGGTATCGGGAGTGGTAAAAGCCCTGCCTCTGATTGCGAAAATATACGTGGACCTGATGGCATATCAAAGTTTGATTGAATAATATATCGCATTCGGTTCATCGCATCGGCCATCAGCCATTGGTGTGTTTGGTCAATTTAGTGTGTTCTAAATTGCTATTTAAAATGTCAATCCGGGGTTCGTAAACTGACGAAGTGAAGTGTACTATATGTACTAGATAACCATTTCCTTAGTCTTTTGTCGTTTTTGAGTTTTTCTAGTTTGTTTTTGGATTTATCTTTCCCTAATTTGTGATGGTGAAAATGAAAGTTAAGTATGGATGGTGATGGTGATTTCTACAGTGATTTTCCAGAACTTAAAAGTGCTCAAAAAGAAAGCTTTTAAAAAAGCTGTAATGAAATCAATTCTTAAGAGGAAGTAAATGTATCAAACAGTGAACTAATGACAATGGCCCAGTATCCTTGCTGCTGAATGAAAAAGAAAGTAAAAACTGAACTTAAAGCAACTCAAACTAAAAGAAAAGCAACTAATTCACACTACTTCAACTCTTCATATCCTTTACCCTTAAGCTCAATCTACCTTGTGGGAAGCAATCATGAACAAGTCAAGCAATATGATATCTAAATGGCAAGAAATTAAATTGCAGAAAGGAAACTAATCACACTACTTCAACTCTTCTGATCCTTTACCCTTCAACTCAATCTACCTTGTGGGAAGCAATCATGAATAAGTCTAAGCAATATGATAACTAGGTGGCAAGAAATTAAACTGCATAAAAGAAACTAATCACACTACTTCAACTCTTCAGATCCTTTACCCTTCAGCTCAATCTACCTTGTGGGAAGCAATCATGAACAAGTTTAAGCAATATGATAACTAAATCACACTACAATAAGTAATATTCTGATTCCTTACTAATAGAGTCACTTGACCATAGAAAGAAACCATAAACAAATGAGTAGTATGATGTCTAAGTAGCAGAAAAAGAAATAAGCAAATCACAACTTGAAAAAGGACAGTGCTGGAATTAAACTTCAGAAAATGGAAATTAGCAGGAAGGACAAGATGATCTCATATGTCAATAGTTATCAAAAAGATGAAAATTTGCCCGGGCTGCCTAAGAAAACCTGCAGAAAAGCATTGATCAGCTGACAGCTATAAAAAACGGAAGTGAGCTTGTAAACAATAATGAATTTAAAAACATCTAAACAACATGTTATATACAAGCTAATGATTATGAAGACAGAAACATAATGAAATCAAATGACAACTATACAGGGCTTTAGTGCACAGGGGCCCTCTGCCACCTCAGCCAGTCAATGAACAGTCACAAGAACGAGCTCAGCAAAGTAGTCTTCTCATGTATTAAAGTAGCAACAACATATATAAAACAAAGTACAGTGGGGTGCTAATAGAAACAGTTCCAAAAATTACATCGCAAAAGCTTCTTTACAGCGTTCATCAACACATTATTTATAATGAAAAAGTGCTGAACTGACTAACTGAATCCTATGCTATTAACTGCGTTGCCAAAGACACATAGATCTCCTCAGCCGAGATCTAGCATAACTGTCATCATGCCTATTAAATATTCGGAGTGGTAGCTGTTGGATTCAGGTTACGGGGATGATCTCCAGGTGTGCCGGTGTCTTCGTGGGCTGAGGACTGTGCCACGTAAACGTTCACGTGCTCAAAACAGAGACGTGCCACCGCTAAATTCCTTGGTTGGCTTTGCCTTTGACCCTTGTTGACCGTGACCTTCTATGGATGATTTGGCTGATTTGAAGGGACACGTTCCATGTACCCGTCACCTGTAGCTTGCCCATGTGGCTCATTTCTTCATAGGACACCTGTAGCATAGCTTTTAACAAAATAGCTGCGGAATCCTGTGCTGGCTGCGGAAACCTGTGCTGGCTGCGGAAACTGACAAGTTTCCGCAGCTGCCTGAACAAAAATCTAAACCAAACAACAGTCATAAGCATAGTCAGAAAACCATGTAAAAAGCTCTTTTTAGACTATAATGCAATGATTTAACAGCTTGGTGGATGAAGTAAGTGGAAAAAGAAGGCTGAGAGGGTGTATAGGAAGGTGCAGGTTTGAGGCTCAACATACCCCCACTGTGAAGGTGTTGCATGTCCTCATGCAACCAAAATTTAGTTATTTCCCTCTAATCCATATGTTCTGAGGCTTCTACAAGGACATCTAGCCCTCTTTTCTTCTTCTTTGATGCTAACATCATCCTTGGTTTCCTGACTAGACATTTGAGCTTGAGATTAATCAATGCTCTACTTAACTTTTTGCACTTTTTCTTCAGCCTCCTGTTTTTCTTTTGCCACAGTCCTAAATGGAGCATAGTGTTATCATGGACAATCTTGTCTACCTTACTCTGCTCTTTGAGTGCTTCATTTTCCTGTTTGATGTGCCTATTTAGGATTTCTAATTCAAATACTTCCTGTTTCAAAGACTGAACTTGTGCATCAAGTGGCAAAGTGGTACTCGGTCCTGCAGCTGATTGTTCTAAGGATTCCAGGTAGTTATATACCTCTTGCTGATTAGGATCTACCTCAGGTGTCTTTCTCGGACTAGGCTCAAAATATGGTGGAGGAGGAAGACTGCTCTCTCTTTCCAGCCGAAAAGGGCTTTCCTCACATGGAGGACTTGATTCAATGCTTGGCTGAGCTGGAGATTTCTCAAGTGTCTCTTCACCTAAATCAATAAAGTGAGACTATTTTTCTTGGGTTTTATTCCCTCTCCCTTTTAGCCTAGTGCTCCTCCTTAAGTATGGACTAGTACTCTTCCCTTGTGCACTTTGTTTTCCTTTTTGCTTTTTCTTGGCTATAGCAGCAGCCTGAAGGTGTACTAATCTTTCTGACAGAGGTTGATAATCCTCTTCTATGGATTGCTTAGGAGATGGATAGACTTCTTGAATGGTTCTTTTGCCTTTTTCTTTCTTCTGTTTCTTATTTTTAGCTCTATCTTCTTCTTCTTTTTGGAGAGTTTCTTGAATTTCTATTGTAGGGGAGTCTTGGACTGTAATGTTCTTTTCTTTCCTCCTACTTTTCCTTGGAATCTTTGGTGGACTGCTTCCAGAGGCCTCAGACGGCTCTTGGAAGTAGTTCCTTGTCAAGAATTGCTCCCAAGTATCCTTAGTTTTCTTTAACTGGTCCTCAATAAGAATTTTTATGAATCCATGATGGTAAAGATGAGGTTCAATGTTGCCTACGTGTTTTTGAACTGTAAAACTCATATTTTTCAAACTTAATAGCAGAAAATGAGGCAAATTAAGAGTGTGACCCTCTATGAAATTCATCATCAGTCTGGCATGATACATATACATAGAACCAAAACGACCTTCACACGTGATAAATTTCTGGATGACTAACAGTAGACTAGACCATTCCTCTTTTAGTGCATGAACAGGGATGCCTCTTGTAAATACGGTGGTATCCATACCTTGGTTTTGTAGCATGATTCTCCATATTTGATCGTCCACACTTCTATTTTTAAACCACCTTTCACCTTCTTGAGGTAGGCCTGTGGCAACTGCTACTGTGGCCTCAGTCACTGTAAACTTTAAGTCTCCAATCTCCACTGTTTTTCCATCAAAAGACTGCGCAAAAGCTTTGGTCACCTCCTTGTTATGCCCTTTAAACTTTTGGATAAATCGTAGCCATCTGGCTTTCTTCAGCAATTCCTTAGTTTGAGGATAACCCTCCAAGTATTTCGGTCCTTCTGGCTCGGCTCTCAGTAATTTTCCCATCTGCTGTTTTAAATCCCAACTGAGAGTTCTTCTGCGTGTGAGGGTTTAGAAAAAAAACGGCTCTGTTACAGGGTTTAGGATAGACTGTAGTGACTGCAGTCGGGGTTTTAGGATGACTGTAGTGACTGCAGTCGGAAATGGAGAACAGGGAATGGAAGTACTCAAATTACTGGAGGAACAGAGGGTGAGCAGCAGTGAACAAGTTTAAAATGTGGATGCATGCGAGGAGTATGGTATTAGTGGAGTGGTAAACGAGTGGAATAACGGCGGGATTCTTTCGAATCGGGTGACTGTGTATGAAATTTTTACACATCTCAACAGACGGCTGCGGAAATTATGGCTAAGAAGAGCCGTAACACAATAGGTCACGTCTCAAGAGTACGGGTAATAAATAGAAGTGCAGTCAGTCTTGAGTTTAAACTCGGAATAATCATGAGACCGTTGGAGAAATGAATGCAAGGTGTGTGGAGTGATATCGTGGAATAGGAGTGGTAGTGGAGCTATCGTATCAAATCATTGCACATAGTAGAACTTGTTATGGTTTAATAACTATGCATAATTACGACTTGAATTGTTATTTGATAAAGATTTTTGATCATACCTTTGGAAACTTTGTCATTTCTTGCTCAAGGCTTCTAACCAATTACTCTTCTTTGATGTCTTGGAGATGCCCCATGTCTTTAGCTCAATTACACCTGCATTTCATGATTATGGCACTAACAGTTGACTGTGAATTTTGAAAACAGAGTGATGTTGGCTGCGGAAATTGTTTATGGCTGCGGAAACGGTTTCCAGCTGCGGAAACTGAGACAGCACCCCCTTAACTGCACAAAGATAGTTAGAGAAGAACTAACTGAATGAAAATAGTCCTGGAAGGGAATTTTATTGATGGAGTGAAATGGAATGAGTGGAATGAAATGAAAATGAAGTGGAGTGAAGTGAAATGGAAATGAGAATGAGATGGAGGTGAAGTGGAGTGGCAAATGAGATGGAGTGAAGATGGAAAGAGAAGGAGAGGAAATTTTTTTTGGAAAATATAGAGTGTCAGGTGTCCCTGATTTTCACTCTATATTTTCTGTATAAGACTGCCAATCTATGATTGGTTTTCAGGCCTATACGATTTTATTTTATTTTTAGCTGAAAGAAACAAAGGCTAGGCTGATGGGGAAGAAGGATTCTTCTCCACCAGCCTTATTGCAGAATTCTCTTGGAACATTTTGACAAATTCCTCTTTTGAGAGTGGCTTATGATAAATTTTCAATCGGTGGCCATTCACAATGAGAGGAGTTTGAAACTCATCAATGGTCTTGATTCTTACCGCTCCATTGTTAAAGACTTTGTCAATCTCATATGGCCCAAGCCAATGAGTCTGAAATTTTCCTTTGAAGTCTTTAAACTTGGAATCAAACAGTAACGCCCAATCTCCCTCTTGAAACTTTCTCTCTTTGATATATCTGTCATGCCACTTAGCTCTTTGATGTTGAACTAGATCAGTCCTTAAAATTGCATCTTGTCTGATCTCATCTAGCTCATTCAGCTACTCCATTCTGTGCTTTTGGGCTTCTGATAGATTCATCCCCAACTAAACTGCCATCTTGAAAGTCTTGACTTGAAACTCAATGGGGAGCAGGACTTCTTTCCCATAAACAAGTTCATAGGGAGAATGTCCTGTTGTGTTCTTCCATGTAGTTCTGTAGGCCCATAAGGCTTTAGTGAGCCTTTCTGCCCAATCTCTTCTGTGTAGGTGAACAGTTTTGGTGATGATATTCTCAAGAAATTTGTTTGTAGATTCCACTTGGCCATTTGCTTGCGGATGGTAAGGAGTAGATTTTCTGTGCTTGATTTTGTATTCTTCCATCAGCTTCTCCATCAAGTTAGATGTAAATTGACTTCCCTGATCTGTCACAATTTCTCTTGGGACACCAAAACGAGTAAAAATATACTCAAAAAGAAATTGAACAACTGAATTTTCAGTGGTAGAAGGCAATGCTTTGGCTTCTACCCATTTAGTGACATAATCAGTGCATACCAATATATACTTCTTTTGTTTAGATGGTGGATTAATGGGTCCAATGAAATCTAAAGCCCATTTTTCAAAGGGTTCGATGAGTACCTGTGGTTGTAATGGCATTTCATTCGAAAGAGTCGGTCTCCCAACTCTTTGGCAGCTGTCACACCTTCTGACATATTGTTTTGCATCTTTGAAAAGGGAAGGCCAATAATATCCTAAAGAAAGGATTTTATAGGCCGTCCTTTTGTCAGCAAAGTGTCCACCGCATGGTTCATCATGACATGCCTTGAGGATTTCAGGCATTTCGTCTTCCCGAACACATCTTCTGATCACACAATCTAGCCCTGTTTTAAACAATTCATTAGAAATCCATGAATAACTTGAGCTCTCCTGAATAATTTTTCTTTTTTCACCAGGAAATAAATGTGGAGGTAGCTTCCCCGTAACCAAGTAGTTAGCAATATCTGCATACCAAGGAGTCTTAGTAGTTACTGCAAACAAATATTCATCTGGAAACTTATCCTCTACAGGAGAATCTTCGTTAGTATTTTGGATTCTAGACAAGAAATCAGCTACTATATTTTGTTTCCCTGGTCTATCCAACACAGTAATATTGAATTCTTGTAAAAGTAAGAGCCATCTTGTAACTCTGCCATTAGTAACAGGTTTATTCATAAGATATCTAATTGCAGAATGATCAGTATGGACAAAAGTTTCATAGCCGGTTATATAGTGTCTAAACTTATTGATTGCATGAACAACAACTAAGAACTCTTTCTCAGTCACAGTATAGTTTAACTCAGTGGGAGTCAAATTTTTACTGGTGTAGTAAATGGCATAAGGAACTAAATCCTTTTTTCCTAACACAACTCCTAGAGCTGTATCTGAAGCATCTGTAGAAATATGGAAAGGAAGTTTCCAATTTGGACCTCTCAAAATGGGTGCTTCAGATATTCTTATTTTCAAAGTTTCAAATGCAGATTGACAATTAGGATCCCATTTGAATTCATAGTATTTTGTAAGTAATTTGAAGAGTGGAGATGCTATTTTGGTGAAGTTTTCAATAAATCTTCTATAGTATCCAGTAAATCCAATAAATCTTCTAACATCTTTTTGACAATTTGGAATAGGCAACTTAGAGATGACCTCAACTTTTGATCTATCAACTTTAATCCCATCTCCTGAAATATGATGTCCCAAAACAATCCCTTCAGTAAACATCATAAAGCATTTTTCATGACTTAATGATAGGTTTGTTTCTTTACATCTTATAAGGACTTTTTCTAACTTCTCTAATGCCTCTTCAAACGAATTACCATAAATTGTAAAATCATCCATATAAACCTCTACACAATCATGGATTAGATCGGAAAAGATTCCTAGTACTACCCTTTGAAATGTTGCGGGTGCATTACATAATCAAAAAGGAAGTACTCGGTAAGCAAAAGTTCCCCATGGACAGGTAAATGTGGTCTTGTCCTAATCTTCAGGTGCTACCTGAATCTGATTGTAACCACTAAAACCATCCAAAAATGAAAAATACTTTTTGCCTGCTAAAGTATCTAATACCTGATCGATAAAGGGTAAAGGAAAGTGATCCTTCAAAGTTGCTTTGTTCAATTCCCTGTAATCAATGCATACTCTCCATTTACCATTCTTTTTAGGTACTATAACCAAAGGAGAAACCCATCGGCTATCTGAAATTGGATAAATGAAGTTCACATTAAGTAACTTTTGGAGCTCTTCTTTCACTATCTCCCTAAGGTTTGGATTCATCCTTCTCTGAGGTTGTCTAATTGGTCTACTATTTTCCTCAATATAGATGTGATGAATGCAAGTCTTAGGGTCAATACCTTTCATATCGGTATACTCCCATGCAAATGCAGTAGAATGTTTTTGCAAGATTTTGGTTAGTTCTTCCTGTTGTGATCTTTCCAAAATTTTGTTGATATTCAATGTTTTTCCTGGAAAGATCTCAATGGCGGAACTACCAAATTCTTCCATAGAGAAAAGAGACATTTGTCTAGATGATAGATACTCAATGTCAGAATCTAACTGAAATTGTGTGTGGTCATATTCTGAAGATGTTTCAAAATTTTCTAATGTGTTCAGAATTTGACTATCTTCACTAACTTCAGAGATGGTAAAGACAGGTTGTATAGTATCTTCATCATCAATCCACTCATTATCTCCTATTTCTGTAATTGCTTTTGCTGGAGGATACAGATTGAATTTCTTTGTCGAATTACCATCAGAAATATACATATCCCCAGACCTACAACTGATGAAAGCATCAGCTGTGGCTAGCCAAGGTCTTCCTAAGATGAGAGGATGTCCTCCTAAATTACTCTTGGGAGTTAAAATCATGAAATCCACTGGATATTCCCAAGAGTCTAAGGAGACTGAAATGTCTTCTAATACACCATCTGGTTTAATAATTGATCGATCTGCAAGTTGCAGTAAAGTAGGTGTAAAGAGAAGATTAGGAAGTTTCAGCTGTTCCATAGTCTGTCTACTCATAATGTTGATAGCAGCCCCTAAATCAATCAAAGTATTTGGAATTTCAACCCCATTGATATGTGTTTTGACAATTGGACTACCGGGATCTACATACTTCTGCATAGTAATTTTTCCCATCATGATGTCTGCAATTTTCCCTATCAGGTGGATTCTTCTTGTGTCTCTAGGTTTCCTTCCTGGTCTTTTAAGACTCAACTCCTTTATTGTTTTTGCTAGAATAGGAATCTCTTTAATGGCTTGTAACAAGGGAATC
Organism: Pinus tabuliformis; assembly: GCA_031772625.1. NCBI lineage: Eukaryota > Viridiplantae > Streptophyta > Pinopsida > Pinales > Pinaceae > Pinus > Pinus tabuliformis. Next base: position 381,826,381 of record CM062814.1, read on the forward strand.
TTGATACATACATTCTTCAATTCATCTAGAAAATCATAGTCAGGCAACAAGATTTGTTTTTCCACCCCTTTGTCAATTTGTAATCTTTCAGGAAAAGGAGGTGTGGATGAAGATGCAGGTTGCTCAACCATAGGAGTTGTGGGGGTTAGCTCTTTTTCTTTTTCTTTCTGAGTGTTTGGGTTTTGAAGAGATGCTTCAGAACCCTTATTGGCTTCAAGAGACTCTTCCTCAGAAATGCTTTGATTTTGGGCATCTATAGAAGGTTTATCTAGAACTCTACCAGATCTGAGTTGTACATCATTGAGAGGAACAATCATATAGGCAGGAAATTGTTGACCTTCTATCATGTAAGCATTTTGAGGGTTTTTATTATTGGGGTTTGGCAATGGCTGAGAAGGAAGTTGATTTGACTTCTGTTGGAATGGAAGAAAGAGTTGAGAATTTGGGTTTTGTTGAGAAGGTTGTTGTTGTTGAAATGGCAATGATAGTTGTGGGTTTTGATTTAGAAGTTGTGGAGCCTGTTGATTTTGAAAAGATGGAGGATATTGATAAAATTGAGAAAATCTCCCATAAGGATTTTGCATACCTTGTACCCATTATTGAAAAGGATTTTGAGGTTGGGACCAAGGTTGTTGCCAAGAATTCCAATTTGGTGAGGGTTGAAAGTTCATAGAGTTGTTAAACCCTTGATTTTGTTGCCCTTTTCAAGGTCTCCTTGCAACAAAACAGAGAGACTCAATTGTATTTGGATCTTCTTGAAAGAAAACTTTGAGCCCAGGAATTGAAGGACAATCCTTGGTCTCATGATTCTCTGAACAGATCACACATGTTTCTACAACTTTTGCATCCAAGGGACATTCCCTGAGAGCATGTTTTTTTCTACATTTTGGGCAAAAGATGGCTAAAGCTTCAGCTTCTGCTTTCTGCTTATTGTGGATCTTAAGAGTGTCTAGTTGCTCACTAAGACTCCCTAAGATATCAATTTTGAATTCATCAAGCATGTTGCCAATCTCAGCCCTACTTACTGATCCAGTTGCAGATTTGTTTGCTCTGATGAGAGAAGGATCTCTAGGCCCTTTTCCAGTTTTAGATTTTCCTCTTGAGAGATGGACACACAGTTCTGCTATATCATGAAGTGGAAGTTGAGATATGTCTCCTTTTCCCATCATGTTCAAAATATCTATCCATTCATCTCTAATGGCTTTTAATAGAAGGGCTATCAAGGTCTCCTCATCTAAGTTACTCATTTTTGCTCTTTTCAGATTGTATTGGAATCTTTCAAGTAAATCCTCCAAGTTTTCATCTTCTTTTTGTACCATTTTAAATACTTCATCCTTGTGGTTGGCAGGCATACAATAATCCATGTATCTATCCAAGAATGTTTGTTTCATATCATTCCAAGTCCTAATGGATTGAGTGAGTAATCCCATGAACCATTTCAAAGCTACTCCTTTCAATGTTGAAGGAAACAGTTTGAGTTTTTGAGAGTCTTCCAGATAATCATAGGTTCGACACACGACCTCAAACTCAAATAGAAATGTTTCAGGATCTTCATTTCTTAACCCATGAAAGTTTGGGAGGACAGATGGTGAAATATTTTTCATTGTTGCTCGAGAATCCTCATCGACTATAGGAAATCCAAATGAGTTATCCCCATCTCTATTTCCCCCATTGTTACCTCTACCTCCTCCATTATTTCCTCCTCCTCCTCCTCTACCTCTACCTCTACCAAATCCGTTAACTCCCTCTTCTGTCATGGTAGTTTTCTCAGAGATTTCAGAGTCCTCTGGTTCTTCTACTAATGGCGAACGAGGAGGAATTTCTCCCTCTTCTTCCTCAGGTGATTCTACTTCTTCAATTACAATGTGTCTCCCTGTAGAAGAAAAGAAAGAATCTTTTCCTAATTCAGATTCAATGGATGGTGAGGAAGAGTTTCCTAACTCAACTACTGTCTCTTGAATTCCAGGAATCCTAGGGCTAGGAGTGTAGGTTGGAGATGATGGAGGTGTCTCTTGTCTATTCCTTGAGGTAGAAGGAGTTGTAAAAATCGAACTCTTGGCTCTAGCTAAAAACCTTCCCCTAGAATCTCTTGCTCTATGCATGTCATTTTTATTTTTCTTCAAGTCGGGCTAATAATTCTCTTTCTGATCTTCCAGGTCACTCTAGGTGCAAGAAGAGAGCATACTCAAGAAAATATTAAACCAATAACTTTCTCTTTTCTGATCCTCCAGATCACACTAAGTGCAAGAGGAGAGCATACTTTGAGAGGTTATCAATTTTCCTTCCTTGAAATTTTCTTGTGTTTTTTTTTTTAAGAAATTGGCTACCTAATTTCACTTCCCCGGTAACGGCGCCAAAATGTTTGGTCAATTTAGTGTGTTCTAAATTGCTATTTAAAATGTCAATCCGGGGTTCGTAAACTGACGAAGTGAAGTGTACTATATGTACTAGATAACCATTTCCTTAGTCTTTTGTCATTTTTGAGTTTTTTTAGTTTGTTTTGGATTTATCTTTCCCTAATGTGTGATGGTGAAAATGAAAGTTAAGTATGGATGGTGATGGTGATTTCTACAGTGATTTTCCAGAACTTAAAAGTGCTCAAAAAGAAAGCTTTTAAAACAACTGTAATGAAATCAATTCTTAAGAGGAAGTAAATGTATCAAACAGTGAACTAATGACAATGGCACAATATCCTTGCTGCTGAATGAAAAAGAAAGTAAAAACTGAACTTAAAGCAACTCAAACTAAAAGCAAAGCAACTAATTCACACTACTTCAACTCTTCAGATCCTTTACCCTTAAGCTCAATCTACCTTGTGGGAAGCAATCATGAACAAGTCAAGCAATATGATATCTAAATGGCAAGAAATTAAATTGCAGAAAGGAAACTAATCACACTACTTCAACTCTTCTGATCCTTTACCCTTCAGCTCAATCTACCTTGTGGGAAGCAATCATGAATAAGTCTAAGCAATATGATAACTAGGTGGCAAGAAATTAAACTGCATAAAAGAAACTAATCACACTACTTCAACTCTTCATATACTTTACCCTTCAGCTCAATCTACCTTGTGGGAAGCAATCATGAACAAGTTTAAGCAATATGATAACTAAATCACACTACAATAAGTAATATTCTGATTCGTTACTAATAGAGTCACTTGACCATAGAAAGAAACCATAAACAAATGAGTAGTATGATGTCTAAGTAGCAGAAAAAGAAATAAGCAAATCACAACTTGAAAAAGGACAGTGCTGGAATTAAACTTCAGAAAGTGGAAATTAGCAGGAAGGACAAGATGATCTCATATGTCAATAGTTATCAAAAAGATGAAAATTTGCCCGGGCTGCCTAAGAAAACCTGCAGAAAAGCATTGATCAGCTGACAGCTATAAAAAACGGAAGTGAGCATGTAAACAGTAATGAATTTAAAAACATCTAAATAACATGTTATATACAAGCTAATGATTATGAAGACAGAAACATAATGAAATCAAATGACAACTATACAGGGCTTTAGTGCACAGGGGCCCTCTGCCACCTTAGCCAGTCAACGAACAGTCACAAGAACGAGCTCAGCAAAGTAGTCTTCTCATGTATTAAAGCAGCAACAACATATATAAAACAAAGTACAGTGGGGTGCTAATAGAAACAGTTCCAAAAATTACATCGCAAAAGCTTCTTTACAGCGTTCATCAACGCGTTATTTATAATGAAAAAGTGATGAACTGACTAACTGAATCCTATGCTATTAACTGCGTTGCCAAAGACACGTAGATCTCCTCAGCCGAGATCTAGCGTAACTGTCATCATGCCTATTAAATCTTCGGAGTGGTAGCTGTTGGATTCAGGTTATGGGGATGATCTCCAGGTGTGCCAGTGTCTTTGTGGGCTGAGGACTGTGCCACGTAAACGTTCACGTGCTCAAAACAGAGACGTGCCACCGCTAAATTCCTTGGTTGGCTTTGCCTTTGACCCTTGTTGACCATGACCTTCTATGGATGATTTGGCTGATTTGAAGGGACACGTTCCATGTACCTGTCACCTGTAGCTTGCCCATGTGGCTCATTTCTTCATAGGACACCTGTAGCATAGCTTTTAACAAAATAGTTGCGAAATCCTGTGCTAGCTGCGGAAACTGACACGTTTCCGCAGCTGCCTGAACAAAAATCTAAACCAAACAACAGTCATAAGCATAGTCAGAAAACCATGTAAAAAGCTCTTTTTAGACTATAATGCAATGATTTAATAGCTTGGTGGATGAAGTAAGTGGAAAAAGAAGGCTGAGAGGGTGTATAGGAAGTTGTAGGTTTGAGGCTCAACATGGTGACTGCAGTTATGTTGCGATTGCCGATAGAGATGAAAGGAACGGACCCGACGGGCATATAAAACAGGGTTCAATGCAAATATCGCATCCACAAGTGGATTGGCCCATCGGCCATCGGCCCTTTGCGATTGCCGATTGTGATGAATGTTGTGGACCCGATACATTATAGATACGGGTGCTATGATCCTTGAAGTCTGCCCTTTAGCATTGTCGCCTATTTTTTCATATATTTCCTGTGTAATTTGATATTTGACCTACGCGCACCTCTGAGGCAAAAATGCATACGATAATTATCCCGATAGTTCGGGAGACTGACTCTGGCGATAATGATTGTGATTGGGACGTGGCTGTCCGTTAAGCTATGACAACTAGGTGTATGCGGCCTCTCTTCCTCTTGTACGTGTCCTATGAATATTGGAACGTTCGATAGATAGATGAAACCGAAAGTGGGAAGCTGAAGAAGCAAACGATTAGACAGAGGAAACTGACAAGATAAGCGAGCGTTGAGGAAGCCCAAGAGCCTGCGGAGAAAGGAAGCCAAACAGCCAGTGAGAAAGAGGAAATGAATGAAAAAAGGGATGGAATGTATAAAAACAGCAAAAACAGAGGACTGCAGGTTGTTGTTGTGGTGGTGAAGAACCAACACAGGGTGCAGAGGCAACAGAAGCAACAGAGACTATAGAGGCAACAGAAGCAGTAGAGACTGTAGAGGCAACAGAAGCAGCAGAGACTGTAGAGGCAACAGAAGCAATAGAGACTATAGAGGAAACAGAAGCAGCAGATACTGTAGAGGCAGCAGAAGCAGCAGAACCAGTTTATATCAAGGTTGGGTTGGAGCCCAAGAGGTTGGAGCCTCAGAACTGAACAGGATTGAAGTCCTTGGGAGTTGGTGCTCCTAAAGTCCAAGATTGGTGTCTTGGCAAAATAGAGTTGGTGCTCTGGGAGGTTGGAGCCTCACTGAAGTCCAAGTTGGAGCTTGGCAACTATTCACAGTCAGATATACTTATATTGTATTTATTTCATTGCACTGTCTTGAGTCTTAATAAAAGCATTTATTCCAGCTGTTGATTTCTGTGTTTTGTGTATACATATACATATCTATATATGCTTTTGACAATCACTAGAACAAAAATTAATAAATACTGATTCACCCCCCCCTCTCAGTATTTCCAACAGATATGGCTATGGATCGTCAGATGAGGGGGATGGTGATTGAATGACAATCGGGTGAGGGAAGTGCGCAGGTGATAAAAGAATGGGTTTCGGGGGGGCCCAGTGCTTTAAACTTCGGTGATATGTGATTAATTAAGACTTAATCACGCGTTTAATTGATTGGGCGGGGATTAATGACGAGGTTAGTTTAGGTTCATTGTGCAGGGGTGTATTAAAAGTGTTTTGTTAGGATATGGGGTGAAATTTATAGTTTTTATAAAAACTAAGGGTTGGGATATTACATAGGGGATTTAATTATATAAGGGAAAAGGTATTATGGGATTTATATAATAAAATTAAAAATTAATATGAAATTGGCAGAGTGGGTATGTCCTTAGCATAATGTAAAATGTAATATTTGCGCACTTTATTTACATAAACTCAATACTTAGGATAAGATGTTTTTGTGGGTTTTTTGAATGAAATAGGATTTACAAGGGGGTTTTCACTTTTCCTAGGCAAATGAAGTTTATCCTTAGGAAAAGGGGTTTTTATTAGGGTAATGAGGGGGAAATGACTTTCATGAAGAGGTTTCTAACACTTGATGTCCATAAGTCATTAAGCAGAGGGTCGGTCCCACCAAAAGTCAGAGAAATGCTCTGAGCCTCTTTTACATGAAGGATGTAAAGTACTAGAACATACTTGTGGATAGGAAATTAGTAAGTAAGGGGAAAAATGAATGAGGGGGAGTTAAACAGATTAACTTGCAAACCTTTGTTTTTGCTTCCATAATCGATCATACATATAGAAATATGTGTCTAAGGATGATGCATGTGTTTTGATCCAACCAATTTTATACTTCAACAACCTTTCTTCTACTTACCCATTACTTACCCTACCATTTTTTCTTCATTTTATTTGGGTGAATTTAGACTAGCAAACCCTTATCATCCATTTTTCTTTTGAAAAGTAATCTATCTAATTCTAACCTTATATCATCCAAGGGCTCAGATTAAACTGATGAACTCCTTTTATTTTCTCTACCTATCTAATGATCTGCCAAGATTAAATTGTTTGGTCAGATTTTATTCTCTAACTATAAACATAAAATTCAAAGCGTGAAATAACCAAGATTAAACAGTTTGATTACCATGGATTGTGGCATGAATAACAAGCTGCACAAAATCATTATTATGCATAAAAGTAAATAGTAGTGGCATTTAGACTTGCACACTTTCATGATCTCTTTTTGTTTTTGGGGTTCATATATTTTCATTTTTTGACCTTCTGTTTTTCTTTTTGTCCTTTAATATTTTTTAGGACATACCCTCTTTACATTTTTAGTTTTTAAATAATATGGAAAACATTTGAAAAAAGCAAAGGTATGTACAATATTACAAGTCTTAACCTTATTTATTCAAAATTATGATTCCTATTGGTATAGGAACCTAACATAGGGATCATGTTCTTCAATGGAGTTTCTTCTGAGAGATGATCTATCAAAAAATGATTGTCCATGTGTGACTCATCAAGGATTTCATAGTGCCCATTCATAGATAGCTTCTACAAGAATGAATAAGAATCATAAGCTCCCCCTAACAGTATGCATGGTCTCCTTTGGTAGAGTCCCATTATCAAACACTTGGAATATCAAGGATGATTTCATTAGATCAACAACATGTGTTGTTATTTGGAGTGTCCAAGAGAGTTTTGGATCCAATTTGCTTCTTTCTCCATATTTGTGTAACTTTCTTTTCTGGCTTGGTATTCATGGTTCTAGCATGTGTAGGGACCCAAGTCAAGTTACAATCACGTGCCATATGTCCAATTTTATAGAAATTTAAGCACTCCATCTTGTTTATGAATGAGTAGCCACGATTTTTTCTTGTAAAATTGCTTCTAGAAGATTGTCAAGGACCATTATATGTGTCTTTGTGATATTCCTTACAATCCTTTGACATGTGCACAAAGTTTGTACTAAAATAGCAATTACCAAGAAATATACTTTGGTACTTGGGAGATGAAGATTTCCTTGATGTACTTCTAAAGTATTTTTTCCTTGGGATTCTTTGATGATATTCATTGCCTTTTGTATTCTTGACACCATCTCCAAGTCTCCTTGGAGTAGGATTTCTTCCATAGTTGTCTTGAATCTTCTCCTTGCCTTGCTGGAACTGGGAGCATCAACATTTCTTTCTAGCTTCCTCACATCCTTGTTGTTTGAAGCACTATCATTCTTGCTTGAGGATTCATCTGCATAGCCAAGACTTGATTTATCAATGGGAGACCTTTGATGACTTAGGATGTCATCTAGGGTTTGAGAAATTTTCAAGTTCTTATTCATCAAGTCAACTTCCTTTTTAAGAAAGACAATTTCTTCCTTCATTTTCTTGCATTCTTAATCCTTCTTTGATAGAATGATCTCCATTTCTTCCTTCATCTTGGTTGCTTCACATGATTGGGCCTTAAGAGAAGTGATTTCTAATCTTAACTTGGTTATGTCATCATCCTTTTCTTCTAGTTGGCACATCATAGTGTTTCTCTCATTTTTTGCTTCATCAACTTGTTGAAAATAGCAACACGAAATGCTAAAAATAACATTGCTATAAATAGCATTTCAGGATATACTCCAACTCTATTGGAAACCGAAAAAAATAGAAATGCTAAAAATAGCATTTCAGGATATATTCCAACTTTAATTTGTCCTTGAATTAAAATTCGAATTTAGTTTCACTAGTTATTTGAAAAATAATTAATTAATTCATCTTGAGTTAATTAGTTGGAGAAATTCAAACATGAAGTCCTTGTGAAGACATGCAACAGTTATCCCTTTGATTGAGGAAGTTATCCTTAATTAAGGAGATAAGGATGAGTTGTATTTGAGTTGTAATTAGTTAGCTCAGTTAACTGAGTTAAGTCCAATTAAATTAGTTCCAAACATTTGGAGGAACTAATTGTGAGTTCAGTTAGTTAATGCATGCATGCATGCAACTAGTGTTCTCTAGATAACTGAATATTCTCTCATAAATAACTCATGCATGTCAGTTCAGAGAAAGACCCAGTTGTGATTAAAGATAGGGAAATTATACTATCAGTTGGAGGAATTTTCCTATAAAGGAAACTCATCCATGCACAAGGAATTATCTCCTTTAGGATTGCATAGTTATTTTAGAGGTTAGAGCAGTGTGTGAGGGATTATTACACACAGGTGGCAGCGTGAGGACCCAGGAGAAACTGTGTAAGGAAATAGGAGGCTTGGAGGACTGAAGGAAGGCATATGTGTTGTCTACTTTGTCTATGAGCAGCAATGAGGGATTGTACTGAGAGCTGGATAGCTTGAGAGCTAAAGCTTTGTGTAATCCTGAGATATTTCCACTTGTATGATAATATAGATAGTAGGGTTTTTAGCTGACGCTTTCCCCAGAGTATTCTTCTATGTTTCATGTGTATGATTTCTTCTTCTCTGTTATATGTGTTCCAATTGATCTTGCTCAAGTTGATTAAGCTTCCGCAAAGTTTGATAGTAGAAGTAGATCAAGTATTTTTCTTTAGTTACATTGAATTATCAGGTGATATATAGTGAGAATTTCTACATGGTATAAGAGGTAGCTGATCCATAGAGAATTTCTACATGGTATCAGAGGTCGCTAATCCATAGAAAAATTTCTACATGGTATCAAAGCTAGCTGATCCATAGAGAAATTTCTATGTGGTATTGGAGCCAAGTTGATCAAAGCGCAGAACCGTATACAAAGAAGGGAGAAGACCGAAGTTTGAAGTTCTTGATTGTAGGTACATAATTGATTTCATATCACATCTCAAAGTTCAGCAATGGTGTTCCATGGCTTGAGACTCGAGTATGCCCTGGATGATAGCTCGAATTACATAGCCTGGAAGGATCGCATGGAAGCGATATTAGAGGACAACGGTCTGAAGGACTTCATTGATTAAGAAGACCCCAAGCTAGCAGCAGCTAATGCCCAAGAATTGGCGGAATGGAATAAATGTGTGGCGAGAGCGAGGAGGATTCTTCTGGAGGGAGTTTGAGACCATATTTTCTCGAGTCTCCATGGGAAGGAGACTCCGTTTTCAATGTGGAAGAAATTGAAGGATCTATATCAAAACAACAACGACCAGAGGAAGCTGGCGCTAAAGGACAAGATTTGAAAAATCAAGTGTGAAAAGGGTGACACGATCTCTACATATCTTACCAAGCTCATCACATGCAGAGATGAGCTTGGAAGTGTAGGAATCGCGATAGCTGATGATGACATGGTGAGTCTTCCTCTCCTCGGTCTTCCTAAGAGCTGGCATAGCTACCAGGACTCAGTGAATGGAAGAGAGAAAATGCTAGATTGGGAATGACTGTGGTTGGATCTAATGCAGGAGGAGATCAGGAGGAGCACCAGAGATGGTTCTTCATCCAAGGATGATGAAGAAAATATAGCCTTAGCCAGTAAGGCAAGGAAAGGGAAGGAGAAGGATTCTCATCCCAAACCGAGTTCTTCCCATTGTGGGAAGAAGATTTACAAATATAAAGTGTGATGCTTTAATTGTCATGAGGTGGGCCATTATGTAACTAATTGTCCATTGAAGAAATCCAAGAAGGGATCCTCAAAAGGATGAGAGGGTGAGGCATTGGCCTCTCAGTTTGAATTGGATTTTACCCTCAACACATGCATGGTTTCATCGATGATGGGTTGTGGTTGGCTTCTTGACAATGGAGCCTCATTCCACATGACCGACGATAAGAGTTTATTCAGTACCTTGGAGGAGAAAGACCTCAAGATACTCATAGATATGGGTGATGATGAAAGGTATAGTGTTTTAGGAGTGAGCACGGTTGCTTTTCAAAAGGAGCATGGAGCTTCTATCACCTTGACAGATGTGAAGTATGTGCCAGGACTGAAGAAGAACTTCGTATCGATCGCGATGGTGGAGGACAAAGGCTATGATGTTGTCTTTAGTAAGGGAAAGGTTTTCCTTAGACACATCACCATGAGACAAGTGAAGCAGATTGGTTCACAAGTCAAGAACCTGTATGCTCTTGAGGTTCAAGATGCATGCAAAGCCTTGAGTAGCAAGGCAACTATTGGAGACTTGGTGGTTGAGAGGGAGAATACATTACCTATCAACACGCAGAGCTAGAAGAAGTCTCAGACAATTGTGGAGGAGACACAATTAGTGAAGTAACTTCAGGAGGTTGTGGAGTAGCCACAATTGGAGAAGCCGAGAGGAGACCGAGTGAAGGTATCCACTCATGCAGAGACCTCTAGGAGGGGAAAATTTCAAGCCAAGTGGGCAGAGGGATCACATGCAGCCATACCTATAGGTGTGAGGTAGGGCGATGTGAAGTGATAGTCCCAATAAGGCTAAAATAGGGGTAGGATCTTTGAGATACCCAACCTCTTTTATTAGACCTTGCTACGGGAGCCCCAACGAGGAGTAGTAGGACTAGCTGAGTGGGTAGAGACAGATGCGGATGGAGAAGCAGAGAGATCTACAGTGTAGGAGTCCTAAGACAGCACAGAGCTAGTAGGCTGCAACAATGCGAGAGGCACTGGAGTGTTGAACTAGTGTAGGATGGCACAGAGAGGTGTGCAATAGTGTGAGATGTAGGGAGTTGTTGCATCAACACAGAGGTCAGAGACGTAGCACTTGTCAGTGGCAGAGGGAACTTCAACATCAGAGGGTGTTTCTAGCCCAATAGGGAGGTTAGTTGGGAGATCAGTTACTTACTTATCAGTAACTGAGTTGTAGTGCAGCAGTGGGCAGCACGATGCAACATGATGAGAGAAGGTGCAGTGTAGATGCAATGCTGGGAGATAGGACTAGCAGCAGCACGGATGTAGCAGGAGGAATCATTGTGATTGATGCAGTCAGAGATCAAAGTGAAAGAGGCTACAACAGTTAGATACTGAAGAGCACAAAGGTGCAGATTTTTCAGTCGATAGAGGAAATAACAGTCAGAGACTTTGATGACAGAGGCATCATTATGATTCAGGTTGGATATTTTTTGTTTCTAGAGTTGTTGGAGCAACAACACTTGAGAGAAGTGTTGCATGCAGAACATTCCAAAGGTTAAGGATCGAGTTCAAGTTTAATGCCTTTCTTGTTGAGAGGGAGTGTTGAAAATAGCAACAAGAAATGATAAAAATAGAAATGCTAAAACTAGCATTGCTATAAATAGCATTTCAGGATATACTCCAACTCTGTTGGAAATAGAAAAAATAGAAATGCTAAAAATAACATTGCTATAAATAGAATTTCGGGATATATTCCAATTTTAATTTGTCTTTGAATTAAAATTCAAATTTAGTCTCACTAGCTATTTGAAAAATAATTAATTAATTCATCTTGAGTTAATAGTGGGAGAAGTTCAAACATGAAGTCCTTGTGAAGACATGCAATAGTTATCCCTTTGATTGAGGAAGTAATCCCTTAATTAAGGAGATAAGGATGAGTTGTATTTAAGTTGTAATTAGTTAGCTCAGTTAACTGAGTTAAGCCAGTTAAATTAGTTCCAAACATTTGGAGGAACTAATTGTGAGTTCAGTTAGTTAATGCATGCATGCATGCAACTAGTGTTCTCTAGACAACTGAATATTCTCTCATAAATAACTCATGCATGTCAGTTCAGAGAAAGACTCAGTTGAGATTAAAGACAGGGACATTATACTATCAGTTGGAGGAATTTTCCTTTAAAGGAAACTCATCCATGCACAAGGAATTATCTCCTTTAGGATTGCACAATTATTTTAGAGGTTAGAGCAGTGTGTGAGGGATTATTACACACAGGTGGCAGCTTGAAGACCCAGGAGAAACTGCGCAAGGAAATAGGAGGCTTGGAGGACTGAAGGAAGGCATATGTGTTATTTATTTTTTCTATGAGTAGTAGTGAGGGATTGTATTGAGAGCTGGATAGCTTGAGAGCTAAAGCATTGTGTAATCCTGATATATTTCCACTTGTATGATAATATAGATAGCGGGGTTTTTAGCTGAGGCTTTCCCTAGAGTATTTTTCTGTGTTTCATGTGTATGATTTCTTCTTCTCTGTTATATGTGTTCTAATTGATTAAGCTTCCGCAAAGTTTGATAGTAGAAGCAGATCAAGTATTTTTCTTTAGTTACATTGCATTATCAGGTGATCTACAGTGAAAATTTCTACATGGTATCAAAGGTAGCTGATCCATAGAGAATTTCTACATGGTATTAGAGGTAGCTGATCCATAGAGAAATTTATACACAACTTGTCCTTCTATTAATGCCAAATCTTCCATCACCTTCTCAACTCATTGTGCTTTCTTTCTTGCTTCTTCTAGTTGAGATCTAAGAGAGGATACCTTTTCTTCGTATTGACCAATCTATGCTTCAAGTTTGTTGAAACTTTTGAGTCTTTGTTCAAGGTGGATTGATAAAGTTTCTTCCCTTTTCTTTGCCTTATCCAATTGATCTGTCATGGATATGACTTCTTCATGATGCTTTCTTTTCTTTTGATGAAATTCCTCCTTAAGTTTGGTGAGCTCCTCATCTCTTTCTTGTACATGAAGCTTGAATAGGCCAACTTCCTTCCTTGTCTTGTCCTAGTCACCATCTTGTGCTTTCTTCTTAAGTTCCTCTTTTTCCTTTTTCAAACTACTAATTTATTCCATGGCCGTTATATGTTTAGTCAGGAGATCTTCTTCAAAGTCTTCTTTTCTTTCTTCTAGGTCTTCTTTGGCCTTGATGTCATCATTCTTATTTTCAGCTTCCTTGATGGGTTCTGGATTTCCTTCTTGTTTTCCATCATCTTCTTGACTAGTGGTCATGGTCAATGCTCCTTTTGAGTGAAGGTCATGAAGTTTGTCCCATATAACCTTTGCTGATGAACATTTTTCCAAATTGGCCTTTATAGAATCTGGTAGCCCATTCAAAATTGTCTTCATTGCTCTTGTATTGTACTCCCTGGATTCATCGTACATCGTGCTATCAATAATCAATGATTCGCATACTCCAATGCCTTTAGCCATTAAGAAATTTCTCATTCGTATATTCCATAAATCAAAATTTCCATTGAACAATGGAACCTTTTGATTGTATTCAATTTTCATGATTGAGGAAGAGACATCTTTAAGAGGATTGAAGGATTTCTTCTTTAGATTTTCCATTTGTGTTCTAAGGACCAACCTTCAAGCTGTTAGACTTTGTGTGAAGGTACTTTCTCTGATACCAATTGTTGGAAATACTGAGACGGGGGGTGAATTTGTATTTCTTTTCAATTGTTATTTTTACCAGTTAGATCACTTATATTTAGAACACAAAAGGAACAATAAGAATAAATGCTTTGATCAATTTATTCTTTACAATAAATCAAGTAAAATATATGTAGGGCTCCAACCCTAGACGAAGACATCGATTTTCAATCTCCCAGCCTCCAACTTGCATTGTGCCAAGAACTGAGTTGTACTTCCAAGGCTCCAACCTTGTCAATTTAGAGGCACCAACCTCAAGGGCTCCAATCCTATATCTGGTTCAAGCTCTGACTTGGTTTCTTGAGGACTCCAATCCTCTAGGGCTCCAACCCTATCCTCCAAGGCACCAACCTTATCTTTTTGAGGCTCCAACCTTTAGGGCTCCAACTCCTAGTTTACTTTGTCAAGATGTATTTGGTTATACTTCACGGCTCCCAATGTCTTCTTCAATGAGCCCTATCAATTTTCAACTATCCCTTCACTTTAGTCTCCACGTCACATCATCAATGACAACCTTGATCTCTTAGAAGGTGTCACCACTTCTCTTCATGTTACCCAAACACTTTTTCCAAGGTCACCTCATGATGGCTTCAGCTCATCATGGTCTCCAATAATGTCTCCAAGATCAGCTAAAGCTTTTCAACAAGATGTCTTCAAATGGCTACACTAAGCTTGCACCAAAAAGCTTCTTTAATAGATCTACACACCAACCTTCAAGGGTTCTTCAAATGGCTCCAAGAAAAATCTACAAAGGCTTCTCTAATATGCTTGCACACCACTCTTAGAGTGTTCTTTAACAGGCTCTCAAAACTTGAAGTGTCCTTCAATTATGCTTCAATATAGGATCAACCTTCAATCAAGCCTCAAGTATGCTTCACACAAGATCCAAGATTTGATCTAGAAAACCTTCAAAATTTGTTCAGACTATCATCAAAGTCTTCTTCAACGATCCTTCAATAGTTTCTCCAAGGAGGTTTCTCTAGGCCTTCAAATCCTTTAAATAACAGTCCAAACTAATTCATCAAACTTGCTATAAATCCACCTCCAAAAGGTTTTCAATGTGCTACAAAAGGATATATCAAGACTGTTTGAAAAAGTCTTTCAATTGCTGCTACAAGACTATTTTTAAAGCTGGTCCAAAACTGGATTCTAACACAAACACCTTCAATAAAAAACTATACAAAGATCTCTCCCAAACTGCCTTTAAGTCAATTCCCCAATGTTTCTAAGACAGAAATTAGAAATGTCCACAAGATTGATTCAATAAGTTTGAGACCACTGCTTCTTCCAAATCAAAATCTGCTTTAATAGGCTTAAGGTTTTGTCAAGATTTACTCCACAATTCTGAGTTATGCTCAAAGTAGTTTGTTTCTCGACTAAGCCACAGGAAGACTCAAATTTGAGCTTTGTTCTAGCCTAGAAGGGTCGTTTCAATAGAGATATGTTCAATCATAGGAAATTCAAAGTTAAGAGGTTTTCCAATCTCAGAACGGAGTCCCTCTCAACCTACTCAAACATTCCTCCAATAGTGTTGTAGCTACAACATTTTATTTCATCCTTGTCTGCAAGAAATACGTATCCAAACACAAGAGATAAACACACCAAACATTCCACTTATCCTTTACACAGGCTGCCTGAGAACTATGAATCTCTCATGCAAGGAGATTTGCATGAAAACAGATATACCTTCTCTACAAAATCGACTTCTTATTTTCCCCTGTGATTCTTGTTTGAATTCTGTGTTTTTCACCAAAATTTCGATGGTTAAAATGAGGTCCGAAAACTTATATATAGTTTTTTTTAACAGCAAAATGAAAAGATACATCACTGTATGGAGGCCTACTTGAAAGATGAGGTGAAGGTTGACTCACTGTCAAAATAATTTTTTCTAACTTAAAAATTCATATCTTTTCAACCACCGGGATTTTGAGGGCAAGTAAGGGCTCATTAGAAAGGGAAAAATATATTCTATAAGATGGTCTAGGTCTCATTGTGGAAAGATACCTCCAAGGTGTCAAAAAATAATTTTCTTTGTGGCTTCTTTTTGAAATTTTTAGTACAGAGGGTGATTAGGACATCAAGACATCATTAGGGTTTCTAAGTTCTTCACCATAGTGTATGTGAGCCATCCATGTCACCATGATAGTGTATCCGACATCATGATAGTGTATTTAGAATTCATGTCATCATGATAGTGTAACATCATGTATCCAATAATACTGCAATGATATGTCACCAACCATAGTGCAACATTTATTAATTTTCCATTAGGAGATTTCCAAGTCCTTCATGTCATGTCTCCAATCAATGTCCATGTCATCAAGACTTTCATCAAGTGCCATCACGTATGACAACAATGTAAACTTTTGAAAGAGAACTGATACGATTACCTGTTTCATTGAGGTAGCAAAAAGTCAACTGATTTTGAAAAGTGGTGATGCATAATACACATATATTTTTTTAGCAGAGTTTTTGACACTTTAAATTTTTTTATGTACATTAGTTTTTAGAATGTTAGTGATTTGCATGCTGATTTTGAAAAGTGTTGATTCTGCATCAGGTCCTTTTTTAAAAAGACTTACTTTTTGACTTTAAATTTTCTAATGTATCAAATGTGAATAATTATTTTCTAAATTTAGCAATTTTTGAAGTGGTCTTCTTCTTCATATTTTCTTGTTTTTTTTTTTTTATCTTTTTTTTTATAGTGAGGTCTTTTTTTTTTATAGTTAAAGAAGAAGGTCGATATTTTAAAGTTTTGATATTCTACATATTTATATATCGTTGATTAATTTTTCAATGCACATCAAATAATTGTCTCTAAAAAAACAATAAATTTTAACAATTGACATAAAAATAACCATTTTGAACATAAATATAACTAAAAAGTAACACATTTTGATAATTTTTTACTAGAAATGACATGTTGAAATCACAATTTTTATAGGAAAACTTTAACAAAAAATGGTTAAATAATAGTTTTTTTCTTTTATGAATTTCATGTCCAATAATAATAATAATCACAGTTCTTTTCAAAAAATAATGATTCACATAAAAATTAAAGTCAAAATCACATAATACAAATATTAAACATATAACAACATTAATTGAATACTTATTCTTCTCATAAAATGTCAAAGTCAAAACCCTACAAGTATAACTAATTAATAGTTACAAAAAAATGAGCTTGATTTCCAAGCATAGCTTAAATTTAATCAATGATATCACGTAATCCAAACTCTTCATCCTCTAGAGTTTCATCATTGTCTTCTTCCACAATATGTTCTGCTTCATTTTGCTCATTTTCCTCTTCTACTAGATCTTTGATGTCAGCGAATCTCCCAATGTATGCCTTTCCAAACATTCCATGTAATGGTGGTTGAGGTTCCTTTACCTTTTTTGCCACATGTGATTCACTAAAATCCCCTTTCTTCAACTCAATATCTTGCATTGCATCTGGAAGAAATTGAAGAACATTAATTCTTTGCTGAATAAATTTGCATTGTACTGGATCTTTTTCAATGGCAATGCAATTTCTTCATTTTTGTAGGAAATATGCTAGTGTTGTACCTAATTATCAATAACAAAAGAAATGATGAAGTAAATTAGTAAAATGATATATAAATTAAGAAAGAATATATTGAAATTCAATTCTAATGTATGCCTTTCCAAACATTCCATGTAATGGTGGTTGAGGTTCCTTTACCTTTTTGCCACACGTAATTCACTAAAATCCCCTTTCTTCAACTCAATATCTTGCATTGCATCTGGAAGAAATTGAAGAACATTAATTCTTTGCTGAATAAATTTGCATTGTACTTGATCGTTTTCAATGGCAATGCAATTTCTTCCTTTTTGTAGGAAATCTGCTAGTGTTGTACCTAATTATCAATAACAAAAGAAATGATGAAGTAAATTAGTAAAATGACATATAAATTAAGAAAGAAGATATTGAAATTCAATTCTATATAATAAAACTTACTTGAGCCAGAAAATAAATCCAGAACCCAATCTCCTTCATTTGAACATAAGTCTATAAGATAGTTAATCAATGACTGTGGTTTTTGATAAATGTTAACTATCTCTCCTTTTGCTTCTTTATCTTCATATGTTATTTTTTTCACAACAACATCATAAACCAGTACTTGGCTATGAATCTTTCCATCTACCTGATTAAAAAACATAGACATATAGCTATCATCTTTTGTCCAATTATCAATATGGATGAACTCACAATCATTTATAATTGGTTGATCTTCACGGTTAAGAAGATTTGAATTTTGCCTGTAACATGAAATAGTAAAAGTTCAATTAACTTGTACATAAATGAATTTTTTAACATTAATCAAACATACATTTTCAACGTCTTACCATGTAAGCTACATCCTTGAGTTTGTTTTCCCTTTGAAGCTTGTCAATAACATTTCCAATTGGGTGTCTCAATGAAATGTCACAAATCTCCATAATGGTGATGATGTGGCTTCTACAAATTCTACAACCACTTTACTAAGAGCTTGATAAGTATAAGGGTCACTATCATATTCAATGTTTGGGATATTGAAACCATGGGGAATATCTGCAATAACTAGGGAATAATCCCTTTTAGGTATGAGTTTAGCAATTTCTTCATAGTCACACCTTGTGTTACTTGATATTGAATAGTTTCAAGCCCATTCCAAATGAAATGAGTAAGAGTTGGATCAAGTTCAACATTCCTAAGATGTTGCTTTCTCAGTCTTTCGATCTTAATTTTTTCAATAAAGCTTATGAAACTATCTGGTGCTCCATTTGCATCCTTCCTCATCTTTAATAAAATAAACAAATATATGTATAAGTTATAAAATAAAAATAGTATACAGATGAACAAAAATGAATGTATAAATCAACATACATTTTTAAATGCAAGATAAAAATCTTTTAGTGTTGATGTAAAACTTGAATCTGGATAGTTGTATACAACATCATCCCAACTATCTTCATTCAACAATTTAACCATTTGTTCTTGTATTTTCATGTAAACTTTGTAACTGAATAGATAAAGTAGAAAAAGTTAATATAATGATATGCATAACAAATACTACCAAAAACAATGTGTTATATTTAAAAGAAAATTATAATCTAGAAATAAGTAAATATAATTCAACAAACTTGCTTTTGAAATTCCTTAGAAATTTCCTCCAATGATAATTCCCTTGACTTCACACGAGATAATATTGCTTTGACAAGCCCACGGGGCTTTGGATTGACGGTGAATGGGTGCGCTGTTAAGGCACTCCTTGCGATAGGTCACTGGTTCAATTCCCCGTGGGTACTTAGTTTAGTCTTAACCTAGAAAAAAAATATTGCTTTGACAAGTTTTTCATCCTTCACTCCTTGCAATGCTGTCCAAGGTGTGATAGTCATATCTTCTGGAAGCTGCTTCATTTTAGGACCTGATTTACTGTTGCTACATATCAATGGTTTAGACCTTTTGACTTTCTGGTTTTTAATTCCAATGTTCTCCCACATGCTAAAAATATCATTATTCAATTCCCATATCACTCCAATTCTAAATGGAAACTAGAAAATGTTATCAATACTTCTGAATATATCAGAATTTACTCTGTTGCCTTTTGCACTGATTTTCTCATCAATTTGATAACCTATTTCCATACAACATTCCTTTCATAATTCTAGAGTAACATTTATCTTATCCCCACCGCATTTTTCTTCAAATTCATTATGAATAAACATAACCCTTTAGATGAAAGTCATAGACATCCTATATTCATTATCTGAATTATGATCCCATGCCAATAACTTTGCTTATGTATCTGATAAACCAACATAAATGATACATTTCATTGTTTCAAAACATGGGTTATTGGGATATTCCTCCATCAATTTCCTTTGAGCTTCTATAGAATGGTTCCCCCCAAGCACATAATAATTGTATTCAAAACATTTTGACTTATCAAATGCTTCTTTGTTGGGAACTTGAACTGGATCAACAAGAAGCACATAATTAACCACATGAGCATATGGATTGTAGCTCATCAATGTCTTCGAGTTGTGAACATGAAGGTGGTGTGGCTTTCTAATTTGATATTTAAATTGTCCTTGACTTGGCTTATAGATTTGTCTCACATTAAGCTAAAATGTACGACCACCCTCAATTAAGTTTGTCTTTTTCAAGTTATGTCGGATGGAATTTTGTTTTGTTTTAATAATTTCATCCTCTAAATCAGCTCTTGGTGTAATAATTTTCTTGCTTTCTTTCGATTTTTCACTAGGATCTTCATTGTTGGCAATGACTACTTGAAAATGTTCAACTTTCATTTTCTTCCTCCTAACATTTTCATCATTAACCAAAACACGGACATTCTTGGGCATTGTTACTTTTGGTCTTCTATGGCTCTTCTCCTTTCTAACATCAGTTCTAATGTCATCCTCAGTAATGGCAACATATTCTCCAGCGTCAATTTCAACTTCCTCATCTTCAAAAGTAACATGTCTACCTTTGCTAGATTTATCCGCTATAGAGATTCTTTGCTGGTTGCTTGGATGTAGTTTTATAGGATCATGAATTACTATTTTTTTCTTCTTTGTCATATCTTCTTCTAACCCTGAGTAGAAACTGTTGACAACATTCATAGTATCTTGCTCTATGAAATGAATGCCTCCCAACATAATTGAAATATTTTCAATAAAATTCTGTCAAACAAAATATCATATGTCAATAAAAACTAAATTATAAAAATATAATGATACAATTACAATAACACAAAACAGAAATATAAATAACAATACTTACCATATCTTGTGCAATGTCATTTATAATTTGTTTACACAACTTTGTAGATTCCTCTGTCATGTCATAAAATGACAATGATAACAAATATTTAATCTTGTCATGTGACTGGGTGGTTTTGCAAGTACATAAGAAAATTCAGTATCAAAAAGATGTCTATGAATTTTCCCATCACCTCATAAATTCCATTATCGTTAGGGATATCAACATATAGATATATCTGCACCTATTTTTTGCCTTCTCTATCTTTCAAATACCATACATTTTCTATAAGCTTCACTTCTTTTGATTTCTTCCAGTATGAAATCGTCTTCTTATCGTTTGAGGCACTTGATATATTTGTAGTTATTAGCTTAGGTTTGGTTCATTCAATAATGTTTTTTGAAGATCCACCTTTAATTTTGGTTTTTTTGGGTCGAGAAAGGTTCACATAAATCTTCTTTGATGTAATTTTATTGCAAAAGATATACACATATATAAATTAGTAAATTACAAAAAAAACAATAGCTTAAATAAACAAATAAAATCTAAAAATGATAAATAATCATAAATCATAAATAATTTTGTAAAACACCTTTTAAAAAAAAATAAAAATTAACAAAATGCAGCTCCCTCCAGCCCAACAGGCCCGTGGGTGTGGAGGCTCGATTCTTAGAATCATGCCTCCACCGTATAGGCTCGATGGGCTGCGGGGGTGGGATGGTAGGGGGTTGCACGCAGCCCCTCCCGTCCCACCCTCATAGCGCAACGGGCCTGTGGGGGTGGCAGCCCAATTCTCAGAATCAGGCCGCCACCCCCACAGGCCCGTTGGTCTGCAGGGGTGGGGCAGGAGTGGCTGTGTACAACCCCCTCCCACCCGACCCCCGCGGCCCAACAGGCTCATGGGGGTGGAGGCCTGATTCTCAGAATCGAGTCGCCACCCCAATGGGTCTCTAATGGGCCTCCACCCCCATAAGCCCATTGGGCTACGAGGGTGGGGTGGGAGAGACAACACCCTCCTGCCCCTCCCCTGCTGCCCAATGGCCCATGGGGGTGGAGGCCCGTTGGAGACTCGTGGGGGTAGCGACCCGATTCTGAGAATTGGGCCTCCACCCCTCGTTGGGCCATGGGGGTGGGTGCTGTGAGTGGGCACGACTGGGCACACCACGCCCACTACAGACCTAATGGCCTTCTGCCTGCCATGGGGCTATCGAGTAAGCCTGGCTCATCTAAATTTTTAATTTGTAAAAAAATCTAAATTTCATTAATAAAAAATTAAGTATTATTTTACTAGAATATGTTTTTTTTCAGGTATTTTACACAAAATAATAACTCAACTGACACATAATTACTAATAAACCTATTGAATTTTAAAACTTGCACACAGCAAAAGGGAAACTAACCTTTCAAATTCGATAATGTTCCATTGAATATGTTGTCGATAACAATGTAGCTGCTCCACAAAATCGCTCCAAGTCTTTTAACGAACCTTGAAAATCCTTGATGTGATGTGAGGAATAGTGATAATGAAATTTATGATATAGCGGAAATTATAGAATTGTTTTACCGCATGGTTAATGTGGGATTAATTTGTTTTTACAAAAAATTTAACATATAAATTTTGTTATGGCGATATAGGGAACTATGATAAAATGAAAATTACAAAACTTTTTTATCGTAAGATGAATGTGGGATTAATTTTCTTTTATAAAAAATTTAACATATAAATCTTGTTAGGGCGATATAGTAAATTATGATAAAACGAACATTACGCAATTGTTTTATCGCATGGTGAATGAGGTATTATTTTTTATATATAAAAACTTAACATATAAATCATCTTATGGTGATATAGCAATTTATTTTAAATGTGTGATAGAAGATATATATAATAAAAAAAAAAAAAACATTCAATTGTCTAGTAAATGTTATATAGTTTAAGTAAAAAATTAATTTAGGTAAAATATTTAGTTTACAATTTTAATTTAAAGATTTAGCTCAAAAGATTAATTTCATAAGAAAATTTTAGTTAAAATTTTTCAATAAATTGTAGAAGAAAATTATGGAGGAAAATACATGAAATGAAATTTTTGGAGGGAAACATTTGGTGAAATAATTTAGAGGGAAAATTTGGAGGGAATTTTTCATTATCTAAGCTATATATTATCATTAGGAGAGAGTTAATTTGTATAATTCAACCTCCTCTGTATGAAATGCATGGATTCTTCTGATAATGAAAATTTTCTTTGTGAAGCAGCAACATCTTCAGTAACAACTCTATTCATATTGATGAATATAACGTAAATTATTCCACTATGAATAGAGAGTCAAATATTCCACTTAGTCCTAATCCTAAGGACTATGAAAGAAACACTAATGAAGGGCTGGATGAAGAATTTCAAATAAATAAATAGTCACAGTTTCCACTTAGTCCTAATCTTATGGACTATGAGACCAACAATGATGAAGAGCATGATGGAGATTTTCAAATAAATAAGGAGTCACGGTTTCCACTTAGTACTAATCCTATGGAATATGAGAGCAATAGTGATGAAGAGCATGATGAAGAATTTAAAATGAATAGAGAGTCACAATATCCACTTAGTTCTAATCCTATGGACTATGAGAGAAACAGTGATGAAGAGCATGATGAAGAATTTCAAATGAATAGAGAGTCACGGTGTCAACTTAGTCCTAATCCTATGGACTATGAGAGCGGCAGTGATGAAGAGCATGCTGAAGAATTTCAAATGAATAGAAAGTCATGGTTTCCACTTAGTCCTAATTCTATGGACTATGAGAGAAGTAGTGATGAATATCATGATGAATAATTTCAAATGAATAGAGAGTCACGGTGTCCACTTAGTCCTAATCCTATGGAATATGAGAGCAGCGGTGATGAAGGTCGGCATGAAGAATTTCCAATAAATCCAGAGTCACATTTTCCACCTAGTCCTAATCCTAAGGACTATGAGAGCAATAGTGACAAAGGGCAGGATGAAGCACTTAGTCCTAATCCTAAGGACTATGAGAGTAGAAATGATGAAGGGCAGGATG
Organism: Pinus tabuliformis; assembly: GCA_031772625.1. Lineage (NCBI taxonomy): Eukaryota > Viridiplantae > Streptophyta > Pinopsida > Pinales > Pinaceae > Pinus > Pinus tabuliformis. The sequence continues at coordinate 381,849,913 of CM062814.1, forward strand.
AATAATTTATAGTAAGTAAAGAGTCACATTTTCCACCTAGTCCTAATCCTATGGACTATGAGAGTAGCACTGACAATGCACATGATGAAGAATATCCTCCAAGTCAATATTTCAAAAGCACAGATGATCATGTCAGGATAATATTCCTCATAATGATGATGAAAATCCTTATACAGATGATGATCCAATGATGGATATGTTGCCATCAAATATTGTATCAAGGAGTAGGAGCAAACCTTTTCGTATCAATCCAGGATGTTCTAGTTATACAAGGGGTAGAGCAGAATATCTGAGAGAAGAAGTTCTATCATTCCTCTCATTTCAAGTGAATGTTGTCAAAAAGATGGTTTGAAGCATATGAATTTCAAGTTTTCATTAGAGAAAAGGAAGAGATATTTGTCAATGAATAAAAGCATGCAAAATTCATATTTAGTGGGGTGCATGCAATCTACATCGTCAGGTTATGATTACCATATTGGGTCTTTATTTCTCTGTAGAAAGGCTTTCAAAATGTTTCATTCAATGGGTTATTTTTGTCTGTCAAGAATCCAAGAAAATTTGGAAAAGGATCCCACATTTTATTCAGAAGTACGTCATAGACAACAATGTGGACCATTATCAAATACTGCAATGTCATGGATGAAAGACTTCTTTTCAAAGCATGGAGAGTGTATGCCAAATAGAGAGACAATACATATTCCAGATAATTTCTCAAGATGAGAAATCTACAACTTATACGAATAATATGCAAAAGGTGTTGAAGGACATGGTCGATTTATTACATATCAATATTTTGTGAAGATATGGAAGAAAGAATTCAAAAGTTTGTATTCCTGAGAAGATAAGGATGGGGATTTTCAATACATGTGCTTCTCTTAAATCAAAAAGGGATAAATGTGAAGGGGAAAAAAGAGGTAAGCATTCAAAACATTAATTTTTAAAATTGTATAGTCATCAACTATGAAAATGTATTTATTAATTGCTTTCTTTAATGTTGTGTAGATTCCATTGTCAAAGTGCTTCAAGAGCATCACAAACAACAAAAAAGTGAAAGAAAAAAGTTGTACAAGCATCGAAAGAGGTGTTATGATAATCCAAATGAATATTTGGGTTTCATAATTGGTGGTATGGACTAGAAGAAAACATTTCTACCACATTTTGTTCGCACACCCAAACATTTACAGGAGGGAAATTTTATTCAGTGTCACTTGGTCGGTTGTATGATCTTCAATGGGAAAATGTTGCCAAGGGTATACTTCACAGCTCCAAATTTCATAATGATGAAAATCTGACAATAACCATAATTTATGATGTGCTTTCTCATTGGTATGGCAATATTTCTGAAGTTTTGTATCTACAATTGGACAACACTTGTCGTGAAAACAAAAATCAGATTGTTTTTGGATATCTAAACATGCTTGTTGAATTGAGAATTTTTCAAAAGGTAAAGGTTGGTTTCCTTCTTGTTGGGAACACTCATGACCATATTGATAAGATGTTCAGTCTTTTTTCAGTCACATAGAGGAGGAAGAAAGTTGGGAGCTTGCCATCAGTAATTGAATGTATTAAGAAAGCATACACACCAGAGCTATTTTTTGATGTGTTGGAAGAAGTTGTTGACATGAGAAGGTTTATTATAGGATCGCATGGTGAGGAGAAATGCATTGAACAACTTAATGACATTATCTTCCAACATCAGTTTCGTATAAAAAAATTGATGGGAAAACACTAATATGGGTAAAGAAGTATTCAACTACTACAGAATGGGCGTCGTCATCAGGTTTGGCATTTTTGAAGTTCATTCCAAATCATCCAATATTTGCATCAAATATATTTTTATTATAATCAGTTGTTGAAGTTCATAATGCACGTAGGCAGAATGGAGATATAAATTATTATGATTGTCTGGAATAAACTAAAAAATGTATTAGATATACATATGAGTACTTTGATATTGCTGATTCAGTTTGGTGGGAGTCTTTTTCAATAATAAAAGTGATATCATTTCAAGAACAAAAAATGAAGATATACCTTTGAAAAATCCAGTTATTTGGCCACAAAATGTGTCAAATGATCATGAGGAAAGAAACATTGTTGAACAACAACAATCTCAAGGTATTATTAATCCTTCACAGGTAGAGGAAAGAGAATTGTATATTGGTTCCAAAAGATCTCGTGCACAACGTGAAGCCATGGAAGACCTTTATAGGGGTTCAGTACATGATATTAAGGAGGGTTGCATGATCGCAGTGCTAGCAGATGGAGATCCCAATGGCTATCCACTATGGGTTGCTAAGGTTATAATTGTCATTACAAAAAATGAAGATGTTGCAGGTGTTGAAGTACATTGGTATGCCACAAATACACACCCATTCAATGGTGTGTATAAGCCAAAGATGGTAGTTGATAAAAACATCAGCGGAAAGAGAAAAAGAAAGGGTACAAATATAAATCGTCACCCCCTAGACCTCTTAAAATTGAAGGATGTTGACATACAAGTTTATGACTTCAATTAACAAAGTCTAGAGGAACTCTTTGCTTCAAGACAATAGAGATTTTGAAGAAGTTGTTACCAGAAGGAACAATGTTGAGATGGGAGTATGATGAATCCAGTTGTAGATCTAGAAGAATTTTGAAACCTGAAATGGTGGGCATGCATGTGGACTCAAATGGGGCACTAGTTGATGAAAGAGAAGAATATTCAACATCTTCATCAGCATCCAGTCATTCATCTGAAGATGTGAATTCTGATGGTGTGCAAGAAAATATGAGTGATTTTGAATAATAGTCTAAGACAATTTATATCACTGATGTTTGCTTCGTATCTTGAAATAAAAAAATTTATTTCCATATGGTGTTAAATGAAGTTATGAGTCATTTTTATGTTTGTTGGATTATATGTTTTAATTATGATTATTTTTATTGTTTAGAATATCTATAATGCAACAATAACTTAGAGATATAATTTATGTTTCATTCAATCTACAAGTATTGACATTTTGATTAATTTAGTCATGTAATTTTTCATAATGTGTTGAAAACTTAGAGTTTTTTAATTCTATGGTTGAAAATTTTCCAATTTTTTTTGTATCTTTAATGTTATGGTTGAAAACAATTAGAATTTTAGCAATCTTTAATGTCATGTTTTTATATGTTTAACAACATGGATGAAAACTAATGGAATTTTAATGTGTTTCGGATCCCATTATTTTATTTTTATTGTCATTACTAAAAAATGTTGAAATTATACCTAGAAAAGAAAAACGTTATTCTACCAAAAAAATCAGTTTGTTTTTTTCCTCAAAAACAATTGTTTTTTTCACTAAAAAAAAACTGGTTGTACTGCCATCTTTTAAAAATGTTCAAAATTCACCCTAAAAAAACATCGTTCCAGTATACACACTTTTTGTTTTTAGCATTGTTTTTCATGTTTTTTTGGAGTTTTTTGGCTAGAGTTCCCATTTTGAGTTTATAGTTCCCGTTTCAAAGTTTACATTGTTTCACATCATCAAGTGTGGTAATTCATGTATAGTCCTTCAATATCAAGGGTAAGGGCATCATCCGAGTTCTAGGCTTTTTGATCAAGAGTAAGAACATCATCATGATTTCTAGGGCTTCTTCATCAAGAGCAAGGATACATGAGGTTATGGTGTCTTCATGGTTAGTTCAACTATCTAGGACAAGACATCTTCTTAGTGGCTTGATATCATAATGGCATTACTAATAGCTTGACATCTTCATTAATGGTATCCTTATTAAAAAAGAGGGGCTTATCATCATGAGAAAGGACATCATCATGTTATGAATCACAAGAATATTTTCCATCCCAATAATGTCATATTGACATCAATGACAACCTTGATTAACAAGATGATTCACCATTTTTGGAGTAAAAATGTAAAAATATTAAAAAATAATAAAATAATAAAACTACTTTTTCAACTTATCTCCCTAAGGTTTTACTCAAATTCCAAGCGGTAGTACTCATTGGATGCAAAAATTAATTCCTCATCCAAGGAGTGCCTATGTTGCATACTTTCAATGGACCCCGCTACATGAAAAATGAGAAATACATGAAAAACGTGATTACAATCACATTTTTTCGTGTATTTCTCATTTTCCGTGTAGGTCAATCGAAAGTATGCAACATGGGTACTCCTTGGACGAGGAATCAAGTTCTGCATCCAAGGAGTGTTTCTGCTTGAAATTTGAGTAAGCCCATAAGGAGATAGGTTGAAAATATGAGTTGAAAAAATAGTTTTTTCTTTCTTTTTTCCCCCTCTAAAATTCGATGATGTAATGTAATCTTATTTTATTGTTTCCACTATTATTTTATAATTTCCATAGGAGGCCCATTTTAAACCTCAAATTTCCCCTAATGCTGACTAAATCCAAAATGTTTAAGTGACTCATTTTGAACAATAAGATTATTATTAGAGATTTTATAGTAAAAATGCTTCAAATGACCTAGTAAATGTTGTGTTTTAGAAGTAGACATTAAATCCAATTCCTATCTCATCATGTATTATACATACTCGAAGAAATTATGGAAATAATTAGATTATTAGATTATCTAATAAGACTTACTATTGAAGATTTTTTTAGAATATGGTGCTAGAATAAGAAGATAAAGACGTACACAATCCTCCATTTCACTTATGCTTGGGTAATCTAGTTGGCTAGGAATGTCAATCCTTTTGAGGGTGTGGATGCCCTTCCTCTTAAATGTACCATAAAAAGTATAAACATTCACTATGTGTTCCCCTAACTTTCATATACTTATCCTCCCTATTGATAGCTAGAAAAACTTCTAGCAACAATAGCGAAAATTGTCCAACAAAAAGTCTAAATTAGATCTACTCCCATTTGGTATGGAAATTTCCTCCACTTTGTGGGTTTGGTTTCCACTTTTGGGTTTCTAAAAATAAATTAAAATTGATAAAATGAACTAATTTACGAGAGATTTTTCGGCGTAAATCACATGAAATATCATTTGTCGACATATTTCAAACCAACCAGTGTGGTTCATTGTCAGGACAAGTTGAAGAAACAGATTCAGCTTTGCATGTTAAATAGTTTGAGCAGAGCCTCCAACGGCTAACTTGACCAATAGCTAAATTTGACTTTTGGACTAGGGTCGTAATATATATATATATTTTAATGGAAGTTAGTTATATTAGGTGACCATGCCTATAAATATATATATATATATATATATATATAACGTAATTTTAATTGATTGTTAAGTTAATAGTTAGTTAAAAAGTTATTATTTAATAAATGCATTAAAAAATTATTTAGTAAATTAAATGGAATTAAATGACCTTACCTTTAAATATATATATATATATATATATATATATATATATAAAGTAATTTTTAATAGGTTCTTAAAGTAGTAGTTAGTTAAAAGGTATTAATTTAATAAATATAAATATAAATATTAGAACGAGAACATAATATTAAGTTAAATTGAATATCTAATTGTTAAAAAATAAATAAATAAATAAATTTAAATTATCCAGATTTAAAATAATTGTATATATGAATATACCTAAAGGATTAAACTAACTTATAAAAATTATATATATATATATATATATATATATATATATATATATAATAAATTAATTTAATTAGGATCGAAGTTAGTTATAAAAGGTACTAATAGTATAAAAATATTAAAATAAGCCAAGGGGGGGAAGAAAAAATATTTTAATTAATCAAAAAAATAAATAAGTAATTGTATATGTTAACCTAACTTAATATTATAATAATCTAACAGTTCAAAAAAAAATAAAAAATTAGATGAGCCAAGAAACGAGGAAAGGGCGGAGGGGGGGAGAAAAGCGACTAGGAAGAGAGTGTTGGGACCCAACACCTACTGATTTTCCAGCCATCCTCTCTATTGAGATTACTCGGCCTCTTTTCAATCTCAAGAGCTTCCCTAAATTTCCGATGACGGAACTGCAAAACTCTAGCAATAACACTAGCCTCCTCAATACAAACATAATGATTGGTTTTTTCTGCATGTTCAGCTAAAGCAGAAGACTTTGCTCTCCTATGCTTAAGGTCAGCTGCGTGCTCACTAATCCTTTGATTAATGGAGTGACCAGTCTCACCAATATAGGGGGTCCCACAGGAACAAGGGATAATATATACCCCTTTCATATCCTTAGGGTCAATAGGATCCTTCACAGATCTGAGGGACATACGAATGGTGTTAAGGGGCCTAAAGGTCACGGGGACACTATGCATCTTGAGAATCCTTGCAATCTTATCAGTGGTCCCCTGAACAAACAGAAGATGGACACCTGGAATCCGCTCCTTCGGTTCCCTTTTAGCAAGAGAATTCTTGGCAGCTTTTAGGAAAGCCTTCTGACCCATGAATCTACTATAACCATTCTCGACAAAGACATCAAGGAGATGGGACATAAGTTGATGGTTGCCTCCCGTTCCTTGATATTCTTATTTCTAAGAATAGTGATGGTTCCCTCTCCCACCAAGTTTTTCGAAAGAAAATGCATACGGAGCAATATCTTCATGCCAGTTCCCACCATTTCCTGGCTCAAGAAAATGGGTGTTCTCAATACCCTTGCTACTTGTGCCCTAAGGATCTCAGATAAAAAGAGTTTTGAGAAAGAAAAATCCCATCTCCTTGATGTCTTTGTTGAGAATGGTTATAGTAGATTCATGGGTTAGAAGGCTTTCCTAAAAGTTGCCAAGAATTCTCTTGCTAAAAGGGAACTGAAGGAGCGGATTCTAGGTGTCCATCTTTTGTTTATTCAGGGGACCACTGATAAGATTGCAAGGATTCTCAAGATGTATAGTGTCCCCGTGACCTTTAGTCCCCTTAACACCATTCGTATGTCCCTCAGATCTGTGAAGGACCCTATTGACCGTAAGGATATGAATGGGGTATATATTATCCCTTGTTCCTATGGGACCCCCTATATTGGTGAGACCGGTCGCTCCATTAATCAAAGGATTAGTGAGCATGCAATTGAACTTAAGCATAGGAGAGCAAAGTCTTCCGCTTTAGTTGAACATGCGGAAAAAAACCAATCATTATGTTTGTATTGAGGAGGCTAGTGTTATTGCTAGAGTTTCGCAGTTCCATCATCGGAAATTTAGGGAAGCTCTTGAGATTTAAAATAGGCCAAGCAATCTCAATAGAGAGGATGGCTGGAAAATTAGTAGGTGTTGGGTCCCAACACTCTCTTCCTAGTCGCTTTTCCGCCCCCCTCCCCCCCTCTCGTCGTTTCTTGGCTCATCTAATTTTTTAATTTTTTTTGAAATGTTAGATTATTATAATATTAAGTTAGGTTAACATCTTTATTTATTTATTTAGTTATTATTTATTACTTATTTTTATTTAATTTTTATTTAATTTATTTATTTTTATTTTTCTGATTAATTAAAATATTTTTTCCTCCCCCCCCCCCCTTGACTTATTTTAATATTTTTATACTATTAGCACCTTTTATAACTAACTTCGATCCTAATTATATATATATAATTTTTATAAGTTAGTTTAATCCTTTAGGTATATTCATACATACAATTATTTTAAATTTGGATAATTTAAATTTACTTATTTATTTATTATTATTATTATTTTAACAATTAGATATTCAATTTAACTTAATATTATTTTCTCGTTCTAATATTTATATTTATATTTATTAAATTAATACCTTTTAACTAACTATTACCTTAACAAACTATTAAAAATTAGCCGTTGGAGGCTCTGCTCAAACTATTTAACATGCAAAGTTGGATCTGTTTCTTCAACTTGTCCTGACGATGAACCACACTGGTTGGTTCGAAACACGTCGACAAATGATATTTCATGTGATTTACGCCGAAAAATCTCTCGTAAACTTGATATGGATCACAAAAGCCTCAATTCTACAAATGAACTAATTTATCTTAAATAATTTAAGTTTGACTTATTTAAAGCTAATCTAACAAATTATGTAAATCTCAAATATTAAAGTAATTGGATATAATATTGAATGATTAGTTACTAAAAATCAAGAAATAATCCATTCATGGAATGAATATTAAATACATATGCATATATTCTTTTTTTTTTAAGATAATTTTTTATTTGAAAAAAATATAATATGCACTCTTGTATCCAATTAATAATTAACAGATAACTAAACTTATCATGCAAAATAATTTCACATAATATTAATATATATATATATATATATATATATATATATATATATATATATATATATATATATATATATATATATATATATATATATATATATCTATATATATATATATATATGTATATATATATATATATATATATATATATATAATTTGAAATGCAAGAATACAATTCAACATGTTAAAATTAATATATTTCTTCTTCCATCTCTACTAAAATTAATATTCAATATACAAATTTCAATACAAGGTTTTCCATCCCTTCCTCCTAGCAAGAGTTCCCTTTTGAACCCTCTTGCTAATGCATTTCTTCTAATCTTGTTTTTCCATTTAATTTCCACAAAAAATAAATTTGTTGCTATTTTGTTACATTGGAAGAAGACTCTAGTTTGTTCAACTCTTATTGTTTCCTCAAGTACATTTGCCATTGACCATGCATATGCATTATTTTCAAAATAATTAGTGGATTTAGATTATTAGACTCAACTTGCACTGATAAATTCTTTTAATAATTTTTAAATTATGTTGGGGTATAGTCTAATGTCGAGAACCAAGAATAGAAAATAGAAAATAGAATCCAATCAAAGATTAAAAAGAAGAAAAAATAACGCTCCAAGATTATGAGTGTTGTCTAGAGACCATTATATCATTAAAGCACAATGCATTATAATTAGAACATCACAATGCATAATGAAAAATATCTCAATACATATGTATGATTATGATTGTTACTACTTTACATATTTAACCCATAGGGTCCTTCATTTATAGGTACCAAATCTAACAATCTCCTTGAATTATTGAGGATTTGGTCCAATGACAAGCCTCAATTGTCAACACTGCTTTCAATAAATCCATGTTATCTCATCAACTATCTTTATGTTAGTTGTTTTACTATTCAATTCTATATGATGATCCAATCGATCCCTTCGACCATCTAGTCATTTATTCCACTAGTCAACCTCTGATTGTAGTCTATTACTTGACCAAACTGACAACCACTCAATCGACTATCCCGCAAGGTGATTATTAGTCAACCCTTCAACTAAATGTCTCTAGAATCTCCATATATGTGAAGAACCAACATAACCTTAGGTTCCAACAATCCCCCTCGTTAGCATAATGTCCCAGAGGTTTAGGAGATGAAATTATGTCTGTCGAGACAAACACCCCTCCCCCCCCCCCAAATAATTGTAGCTTCTTGAATCTTGAGAAAACCACATATCATGACAAATGTAGCTTCAACTAATGGATTTGTAAATATATTAGTGATATAATAATCTGTTGCAATATATAAGAGTGACAACCTTATCTTGAACCAATTTTTGGCAATAGAGGGCATGACATTTGACATGTTTCATCTTATTGTGTGCAATAGGGTTATTAGTGACCTAAATTACACATTTATTGTAATAGTATATATTAGTTGAGGTATGAATAGGAAAGACAATCTTGCCTATGACCTAATGAACCTAAACTGCCTCCATCCCTACATTGAAAATTCCATGATACTTTTCTTTCATACTTGACAGACAGACTACATATTTTTTCCTACATGACCAAATCAATGGTCCACCATTGAAGTGAAACACATAGCTAGAAGTGGATTTCCTGTCAGCATTGTTTCCTTCCCAATTGGAGTCATTGAACTTGAACAATGAATCTAAGCTTCAAAAATATTTGATAAAAAAGTGAGAGATACCCTTAAGATAACAAATAATTCTCTTTGTGGCTTTCTAGTGACTTTCTTATTGATATTCAATAAATTGAGAAACCACACTAATAAAAAAAGAAATGTCAATGTTAGGACCCTATAATACTAATTTATTCCCTCATTGTTATTGCCAGTGTAGCCCCATTATTGTTATTGTTGTGCCCATGTAGTCCCAATATTTTTTTATTGTGCCTGTTACAGATCCATTTGGGAACATCAAATCCCAACATTGAGATCAATGTTTTAGGGCTGATCAAACTCTAAATTCAGTTGTTTCATGCCCTAAACAAATCACCGCTTTGAATGCCTTCTCCCCAGAAAGTTTCATGACCTAAGACATCCAGAAATGGTCTCTAAAGGGACCAGCGCATGTAGATACACTGCCAGGGTGCTTTGCAGAGCAGGTAGATACACTATCAAGGTGCTCTGTAGAGCACCTAAGCCCTCTTTAGGCTGTGCTGGGCGAATTTGAGTGAAATTCAATTGGGGTTTGGGGAATATTATTATCTCTTGGAGTCTTCTAGAAGCTTCCCTCAGTTATCTACTCCTATGAGCTCGAAAATGGATGAGGAATGAGTTAAGGTGCATCCTATCCTCTCATCCCTTCCTCCATAAAACTAATTCTAAGTATGGAAGGCCATTCAATGCCACCATTTATGACAAAACCTCCTTCATCCTCCTATAAATTGACCACTCATCTAAGTGATCAAGGGCTGGCTGGATTATGTTGAATTGTAAGGAGATAATGCTGCTTTGAGACTCGACTTTGGAGCAAATGAAGTGATGCCCCAAACTTTTCTTGCTTTTGATGTGATGTGGATGGGATCCAAGCTGGAGGAATGACTTTGAATTAGACACTAATGGTTGTAATTCCTTCATCTATCTAATAAAGTGTTTGAACCTTTTTCAATATGTTGTGTTCTTTCATAATGATTATATCTATGAATTTCTTCTAATTCCTTTCATTTATATTCAATGGATCGTATGCCTTGATTGGTTTTCATCTTCTGTTGTGTTGACAGGGTACTTTTCAAGCGGATTAAGTATGGGAAGGAGCAACATAATCGATACAAGGGAAACGAGAGGAAAGCAGAACTCCAGGTAGGCCTTCTATCCTCTCTTCTTATCTATTGCTTATAGGGAAAGTCTAAAACACTTTAAACTATTGTTCTAGGCACAACTACTTGTCTAGTGAATTAGTGTTTATCCGTAGATGCTAAATTCTCCAAAACAAATTTGTGATTCCACTGGGGAAAATATCACCTTTCTTAGTAGCTTACTCACCTCCTAAGACATCCTTGTAGACCTTATTTGTGTTCATATATTGTAATTCAGCTCTTTTGCACTAAATTTTGGTCAAAAATTGAGGTTAGATGACTCTTGAGTGGCCTCTTAGAAATCAGTGCAGGCTTGGTCAGGAGACAGTGTTCTGCAGAGCACCCTTGAGTGAGAGACAGTGTTCAACAGTGTATTTAGGCCCTCTTTGACCTGCACTTATCAACCTTAGGTCAAATTCCCACCTTTGGAAAGTGTTTTTTCCAAATTTTCTCTGTTTGTTTGCTTGTTGATTGATCAATGAATGTCATGTCTCAGAGAACAAATTTATATCTCCTTTTCCAACCCTACTTTGATTTGATTAATTAAAGTTTCTTAAATGTTATCTTTGTCATTATTAGTCTATAGTCAAAGTTCAAATATAGTTGATTAATCTTTGTTCGAAAGAAAGTGTCGTAAAGTCTTCTCTTCCTTCGAATTAGAATTGCCATCAAAGTCTTTGTTCTTATGAAAGATTGATTGATTGTATGTGCATATTTACTTTTTGTTCATCATAGAATTAAGGGATTCGAAAAGAAAAGATTGCATCGTTCATATTGTAGTTTGTGAATGCTTGAAAGGAATAGCTAGGGAAATTGCATTAGACGTGCTCTTTTCTCTTTGTCAAAGATATGATTGCTCTATCCCTACTAGCTAAGGATTTTCATTGTTAAATTGAATGGAAAGAATGCTTATCATATTAGTTGCATTTTAGGAATTGCAAACATACATCATGTGGTGAACCTTTAAAGGAAAATTCTAAAGAATATCAACTTAAAATTTATCTAAATTTACCTAATGGAGCATTGGCACCTAACGAAAAACATTTAGAGGTTTAGGCTAGAGACGTGTTCTGGAGTCGTAAAACAAAGTAGCTGTCGCTAACTTGTCTGCAATACATCCTGAGTGTGATATCTCATTCCACGTACATGAGTATATAGTAGCTCATCCACGTACCTTCGGGTATATAGGGCAGTGTTACAGTACGTAAAGTATATGGGAATGCTCTCACTGTGCGGTTTTGCATTAGACAATGCTTATATGGATTGGGCCTCCACGTACCTTTGGGTATGTTACACTAAAATTTGTCACCATGACTATTTGCAGTCAGTATGGCTCCATCAATAGTCATACTGTACCCCTTGGCAAGTCTTATACCTCTGCTCCTCATGTCAAACTCCAAAAAAGAGAGAAAGTCCTTAAAATCAATATAACTCTAGTTACGCAGTTTCTCTTACCCTTACCTACGTGTACGCACCTCATGTTCATAATACCTACGTACTTGTACGCTCTGTCTGTAAAGGGGTGGGTGCGTACTCCTGTAAAGGTTAAAAGGCGCAAGTTTTACTTCAAAAAAGTTACTTGTGGTCGATTCTAGAGCATTCTAGAAGATGGTTTGACGTGTATTGAGCGCCTCCAGATGGTTCATGCATCCCAATGAAAGAGGAACTTATCCCCAGCAGAGTCGCCATTTTGTCATGCGGAAAGAGTCAATTTTGCGGACAAAACCGACCTCCCTAGAAGCTAAAGCTTTCTAGTGACAAACAAAACAATCAAGCACTATCTTTCCCTAAATATGAATTTAAAATAAAAGCAACCAGGTGTTTAAGGCTTACCTTTAGTCCAACGTTGTTTGTAGCAGTCCAGCCTCTTTGATCCAGATGAGCTCTTTCTCCTTGAAGCCTGCATTCACTAACAAGCAAACGATTACATAGCACCTGAATAACTCATATAATAAAACATATTCATCATAAAGACCAAGGAGTATATGAAACAAATACGCAGAATCTGAAAGCTTTTAACAGAACCATTAGTGAACCTTTAGGGATCCTTCCTAAGTTTTCTATTACCTTGGAAGGTAAAACTGTCTGTATTGATCTTATGGTAGTTCGAGGTCCCTTGGATTTCAATTTACTCCTTGGGCGAGACTATGTTTATGCAATGAAAGCTGTCGTATCGACACTCTTTCGCGTGATGTCTTTCCCTCACAATGGAAATATTGTGACTGTAGACCAACTTTCGTTCCCTAGTCTTGTTTCAACTACCAATAATATGACACCCCTAAATGTTCCTGATTCTAAAGTGGTATCTACCCTGCCACGGGTTAATTATGTGGCAACTGGTCCCATGTTTTCAGTTTCCGATGTAAGTGAGCCTCTCACTATTTGCTCATCTTCCTTTGATTTAGATCCGGTAATTGACAGGGAAAACTCTATGGGATTACTTGAACGCGATGTTCTTATCCCTTTTGAGTCCCTTGACATGTGTTCCTTCCAGAGAACTATTCTTCCTTCTGATGAAGATCTCTTGGAAGCCATGATCAAGGTGTGTCCATTGACATGTCTTTCTTCCAGTTGGAAGCCATGATCAGTGTTGCGAGGATAGTTTTTTCCTGTATCAACCTCGTTAAAAAATGAAACAGGCTATTATGAGGACAGTTCTTTTCCTGTGTCAACCTCATTAAAAAATGAATCAGTTGGTATGAGGACAGTTCCTTTTACTGAGTCAACCTCATTAAAAAATGAATCAGGTAGGTTTTAGGTTATATAGGTAGATTGTAGAGAGTAGTCAGGAGCATAGTTCCTTGTCTTGTGTCAAGCTCGTTAAAAAATGAAACAAGGATTTTAGAGCATAGTTCCTTGTCTTGTGTCAAGCTCATTAAAAAATGAAACAAGGATTTTAGAGCATAGTTCCTTGTCTTGTGTCAAGCTCGTTAAAAAAAGAAACAAGGCGTCATGAGCATAGTTCCTTGTCTTGTGTCAAGCTCGTTTAAAAAATGAATCAAGGTTTTTAGAGTAGAGTTTTTGTTAGGTAGATTGTAGAGAGTAGAAGCGAGGATAGTTTGTTCCTCTCTCAACCTCGTTTAAAAAATGAAACAAGGGTTTTGAGGATAGTTCTTTTCCTGTGTCAACCTCACTAAAAAATGAAACAACTCCCACGAGTCTTTCCAAGATTTCGAAAGTAAACCTTCATTTCATCCACCTGGTTGAATGCAATGAAGCTTGGGGGGCATGTACCTTGATTTGCATCATTATGCTGGGGGCATGCGAACTTATAACAAGCATAGTTTTTCGTTTCAAGCTTGCGTAAACATGAAACCGAATCCGAGCATAGTTCTTTTCCTGTGTCAAGCTCATTAAAAAATGAAACAAATCCTCCTCTTTTTGAGTCGAGAGTTTGACTAGATCTCATGAATGTTAAGTTGTATATTTAGGTTAGTTATTTCAGTTTTTTGCATAATTTTCTTACAGTTTTAGGTCGATTCTTTCAAATGATCTCGTAACTGAACCTTCATTTCATCCAACTGGTTGAGTGAAATGAAGCTGGGGGGCATGTGCTCTAGCAGTTATGCTTAGGTGGCATCAAGCAAAGTTTTCTCTCTGTTTCAAGCTTGTGTAAAAATGAAACTACTTTGAAGCATAGTTTTTCTCTGTTTCAAGCTTTTGTAAAAATGAAACCTATCTCGAGTCAATTTCAGTTATTTTCAAGACTCGTTAAAACTCATGAAAATCTCAAGATTATTTTGCTATCTTTCATTCTCGTAAAACAAATGAAAATGCCGAGTTCTTTCCGCCTTTTCCTACTCGTAAATTAAATTGAAAGTCGGCCATATGAGTACATTTTTATCGTTTTTTCAAACTCATTAAAACTTACGAAAAAATGAAAACCATGAGTACATTTTTATCATTTTTTCGAACTCGTTAAAACTTACGAAAAAGTGAAACCTTGGAGTTCTCTTTTAAGCCCTTTTTAGACTTCTAAAATATGAAAAGATTGCCGAGCATTTCTTTTTAGCTCGTTAAAACAGAATTAAAAAGACGGTCCTCTTACAGCCCTTTTCTGACCGTAAAAACATGAAAAGATTGCCGGATTTTTGTCGTTTCAAATTCGATATTGGAAATAAAATGACGTGTCCTTGATCGCTTTTTACTTTTCAGATCAGAGACACTAATCATGAAAGTACTCCTTGGTCGTAAAGATCAAGCGGTTCTCTCAAGTATTATTTTATACTTTTTCGGGCTTGGGAGACACAAACTTACGAAAAAGGTCAACCCTGGAGTCTTCTTAAGTTTTTTCAGACTCTCTAAAATTGAAAAACGCCGAGTTTCTCCTATACTGGACTCGTTAAAATTTCACAGTAAAGGACCTGTTCGATTACAAACAGGAACGGACCACTCCTTCTTAGGGTTCGAATCTAAACTAAGTTGGACTCATCCGAAGGATGAGCTTATAATCAAGCAAATGTTATCCTCCTCAAGCTTGTAAAAAAATAAAGAGGTACTTGCCAGAAATGGTGGGGGAAAAGAGAGAAAAATGAGCCTATTTGTTATCCTTTGTCTCAGAGAAACCTTATCACCACTCTTGAACACGACACTTTTCATTCACCTAGGTTGGGAAATCCTTTGCATAACAGTTGATCAAACCACATTGAAAGTCTTCAGCCGGTTTCCGGGTATTAACTTTGGGTCAATTGTCACCAAGCCATCTGTTGTGTCGTTATGTGTTCAAGAGGTCACTACAAACAAACCATTCATCTGCAAAATACCTGTCATCCATCTTGACCATCCCTGAGTCAGTCCTTACAGCTACATTTCTTCAACTTGATCTATGATTTCGTGTTGTGGGCTCGCCTGCGACGGATCGCTTTCTATCAACATCAGCACATTATCTAGAAAGATGATCTAGAAATCGTCAGTACCTTGAAATCTGCATGCATCAATGGTAGGTTTCTCGCCTTTGACGACAGTTTACATCATTGACTTTCGATCGAAGGATTCCGTGACATGTTCGACATCAACACATTCATTCACATCTCATGGATTGTACTGGGTACTTTGAGAACCATTGACATCACTGGTGGTCTCTCTCACACTTGTTAACAGTTTACATCATCGACTGGTAATCAAGTGGTTTCTACCATGTTCGACATCAACTCATTTATTCGCATGGATAGAATCGTACTATTTCGGGAAGTAGAAATGAAGACCCTGGATCTAGTTTCCACCATCCAGGCTGCGAGGAGTTTTGTATTCATTATATAGTAGACTAATTATAAACAGATGGCTGCGTCCATACTGTGTCTACATGAGTCTATGATTATGATGTACTGCGAAATCATTCCTGTATCAGAGCAGTAGTTAGTCTGTTAGTTAAAGTTTTTGATCTGAGTATGGGAATGCCTACCTCAGCGATGATATGATCTCATATATGTATTTTGTGTTGAATATTTGCAGGTTCCAACTGGGCTCTCCACAAGATAATCCTTGAAATGATAAAGTGCTTCACCCTTCCTAGATGATATAAAACCCTAATCTACTACAGGCTTCGCACTTTAGGGGGCAATCTGTTACACTAAAATTTGTCACCATGACTATTTGCAGTCAGTATGGCTCCATCAATAGTCATACTGTCCCCCTTAGCAAGTCTTATACCTCTGCTCCTCATGTCAAACTCCAAAAAAGAGAGAAAGTCCTTAAAATCAATATAACTCTGGTTACGCAGTTTATCTTACCCTTACCTGCGTGTACGCACCTCATGTTCATAATACCTGTGTACTTGTACACTCTGTCTGTAAAGGGGTGGGTGCGTACTCCTGTAAAGGTCAAAAGGCGCAAGTTTTACTTCAAAAAAGTTACTTGTGGTCGATTCTAGAGCATTCTAGAAGATGGTTTGACGTGTATTGAGCGCCTCCAGATGGTTCATGCATCCCAATGAAAGAGGAACTTATCCCATGAAGAGGGGAGCTACCCCTTTGAAAGAGGAGCTTATCCCATTGATGGTGGACCTGATTAACTTCCTCCAAAGCATTATAAATACAGGCATTGGGCCAGAGGGAGGAGAGGTTGAAAGCTGAACATTCCTAAGGGTAGATGCTGCTGAAATTAGGACTCCCTTTTAGAGCTTGAGAGGAGAGATTCCAATCCTTTCTTAGCTTCATTTGGAAGTGGGTGAGCTGATCAAAGTAAAGGAGAACTCTTGCTGGACCCTGGGAGGGACCTGCACAACACCAAGGCACTGGTTGTAATGGTTTCTTTTGTTTCCAATTAATGCAATTAAGTTCATTTTTCTCAACAAGTTGTTATATATAATTTGTTTCATATACTCCTTGGTCTTTATGATGAATATGTTTTATTATATGAGTTATTCAGGTGTTATGTATTCGTTTGCTTGTTAGTGAATGCAGGCTTCAAGGAGAAAGAGCTCATCTGGATCAGAGAGGCTGGACTGCTACAAACAGCGTTGGACTAAAGGTAAGCCTTAAACACCTGGTTGTTTTTATTTTAAATGCATATTTAGGGAAAGATAGTGCTTGATTGTTTTTTTTGTCACTAGAAAGCCTTAGCTTCTAGGGAGGTCGGTTTTGTCCGCAAAATTGACTCTTTCCGCATGACAGGGTATATATTGGAGGACAACTCTAGGTTGCTATCCATCCTTAAGTAACCAAGTCAGCTTCCTTGTACACTGTGATACAATGAACACAGTATTCAGGGAGATTGCCTGCCCATACTTCTTGGTTCGCCAGGAGGTATTCTACAGTTCACAGTTGTTTGGTAAAGATTTTGCCTAGATTATCCCTCTTTTGTTTTGTTACGTTACTTTGATTAAAATAAATTTAATTGACCACAGATAACATCCTCGATGCTCACTCCTTAGTTGATCTTAGGTTGAAACATATGGTGACAAATCCGGAGTCCACCAATTAAGGAATTCCTTTTGATGGGAATCCTAGTCCTTTTCCTCCTTTTGGAAATATTGGTGCTCCATATATGGATACATTGTCCCTTCCGGGATTTACCATTGACTTGCCAGTATGGCTGTTTTCAACCTCCCTGGTTCAAAATGTCATGATTTCTCCACAATCGAGTACACCTCCAACTGGACAAAATAACCTCTAGTTGATCCTAAAGTTGACCCTTTGCCTTCTTCCTCGGTTGTCTCTTCCTCCCCTTCTTCCTCTTCGTCTACTAGTACTAGTAAGAAGAAGAAGAAGAAGAAGCAAATTCAATAGAGGGGAAACCAAGCAAGCCTCACAAAGTTTGATATCCATGCAAACTTTGTGCGGGAAACCATCTTCTTCGAAATTTTCCTGATATTCCTAAGATCTTAGAAGAATGGTCTTCTCATTCACATGATCCTGTGTCATCCACTTCTGGAGATCATGTTGGTGACACACCATCAACTAGTGGTAGTAAGTTCATGGAAAGAAAGGTAAAGTTAGGTTTCCTTGTAGGTTATGTGAAGGGAATCACCCCATTCACCTTTGTCCCTATCTGGACAAAGAAAAAAAAGTGTTGTATAACCGTCCTACTTCATTGCAGTGACTTCCATCTGGTTATAGGAAACTCTCCCTAAATCCTTCACTAGTTGATGAATTGACTGACCAAAATCAACCATCGGTCAAAGCCACTCTCTAAAAGTGAATCCTATGAGTCTATACCTGACCCAAATCAACAGGTTGAGGTAACAGTTGACCCGATTTCACCTTCAGCTAATCGTACCTTTCCCAAAGAGAGTGAATATGATACCACTTAGGTTCTTTTTGTTTCTTCAGATTCAAATGAGCTCGGGGGAAATCTGCCTATTCCATCAAGATGGGAGGAAAATCCTGACGTTCTCATAACTCAAGGGGTTAATTCTCCCATTTCTACGGTACCCCCTCCAAGTAGTCTAGTCACTTCCTTTGATTGGAATCGACTGGCAAGATTCCACCTTCCTTCTTATGTGCCTTTCCAGATCATAGTACAAGTTTGTAATATGAATGTATCTGGCACTATTATAGATGAAGGTGCATTAGTGAGTATCCTTTCCTTAACTGCTTGGCAAGCACTCGGTTTTCCGCCACTTGTGCCTGTTACCCAGAATCTGTTGGCTTTTAATAGAGGAACCAATCAACCATTAGGAATCCTCCCTTAGTACCTGTTATTTTTGGAGGAAAAATCGTTTATCTGAATGCGGTGGTAGTCCCAGGCCCTTTAGATTACAATTTACTTCTAGGGCGCGACTATGTTTATGACATGGGGGCTATTGTTTCAACACTCTTTCAGGTGATGTGTTTCCCGCATGAAGGCATAATTGTTACCGTTGAGCAGCTTTCATTTCCCAGTCCAAATATGGCTTCCAGTCAACCATCTTCCCTAAATGGTCCATTTGTACCAATGGTATCATCCCTGCCACGGGTTAATTATGTGGCAACCAGTTCCATACCTACATCAACTGACAATCATTTCAGTGATGTTATACATCATGTACTGGGGGCATTGGAACTAGATCTCTCCTTCATGACCTCTTATGAGTTGTGATCAAGGAATATGAGGATAGTTCTTTTATTGTGTCAGCCTCAGTAAAAAATGAAACAACACCCATGATGATAGTTCCTTGTCTTGTGTCAACCTCGTTAAAAAATGAAACCAAGGATATGAGGATAGTTCCTTGTCTTGTGTCAACCTCGTTAAAAAATGAAACCAAGGACATGAGGATAGTTCTTTTACTGTGTCAACCTCGTTAAAAAATGAAACAGGTCCATGAGGATAGTTCTTTTACTGCGTCAACCTCGTTAAAAAATGAAACAGGTCCATGAGGATAGTTCCTGGTCTTGTGTTAACCTCGTTAAAAAATGAAACAAGGAATATGAGGATAGTTCCTGGTCTGATGTCAACCTCGTTAAAAAATCAAATAAAGCGTATGAGCATAGTTCCTTGTCTTATGTCAAGATCATTTAAAAATGAAACAAGGAATCTGAGCAGAGTTCCTTGTCTTGTGTCAAGCTCATTAAAAAATGAAACAAGGTCCCCTGGAGCAAGTTCCACATCGAGTCTTTGATTAGATCTCTTAAAATCCCTGTCGAGTCTTTCATTTGATCTCATAAACGAACCTTCATTCCATCCACTTGATAGCCATGAGTAGTCTACTTAGGTGAATGTAATGAAGCTTGGGAGGCATGCACCTATTGCTAAAAGTTAAGTTTCCCTATAGGTTATGTGAAGGGAATCACCCCATTGACCTTTGTTCATATCTGGACGAAGCCAAAAAAGTGTTGGATAACCATCCTGCTTCATCGCAGCAACTTCGATCTAATTACAGGAGACTCACCCTTTCATCATGCTGGGGGCATGTAAACTAATCTCAACCACAGTTCTTCGATTCAAGCTTGTGTAAAATTGAAACTGAATCCAAGCATAGTTTGTCATTTCAAGCTCGTGTAAACATGAAACTGAATCCAAGCATAGTTCCCTATGGTTCAAGCTTGTGTAAAAATGAACCCATCTCCATTTTAACCCTCATGATTGCCATTCTATTAGCCTCTTTAGTTAGATGAGCCTTGGTTGTTTTCATCCCATCGCCACCATCCCTTTGGCCGATCATACGCTTTCACTTAGTTTTTTTACCCTTTTTGAGGAACAGTTGCATGAGTGGTCTTATTAGCCAGCCTCTTCACATAGATCAACATGTTTTGAGAAGTTCCAACATCACCTGAACTAGTTGCTACCCTAGACACCACTCGTTCCTCAAAATGGAGTCCTCTTTAAGATTTTTTCAGACTCTCTAAATATGAAAAGATTTCCAAGCACTTGTCCTTTCCAGCTCGTTAACGGATTGGAAACGATATCTCTCTTGTATTATTTTACACTATTTCAAACTTGAAAGATTAATTTATGAAAAAGAACTTGTGGATTTTTCTTTTTGTACCTTTTCAAACTCTTTAAACATGAAAAGGTCTGAGTTATCTTTTTTGTTAAACTCGTTAAAAAACATCAAATAGCGACAAACTTGTCCATCTAGACAGGACCTAGTTTCACCTTCGCTAGACTCGTTAAAACATCAAATAGTGATGGATTTGCCTGAAGGGTGAAATTATACAACAAGCATATATTATCCTCCTCAAGATTGATAAAAATAAAGAGGTACTGGTTAGCAATGACTGGGGAAAATGGGAAAAGGGGAAACCACTTTATGGTAGCAGGTCGCTCTTGAACATGACACTTTCACTCCATCACCATGACTATCTAGGTTGAGTTATTAGCTTGATGGTTATCACACCATTAGTCTATCATACCATCCATCACTTTGTTTTGGGTCAATGCTACCAATTCACTTTAGTGTCGCCGACATGTTCAAGAGAAGTCATTCAGTCAAAATCCATCTTTTGCAATACCATAAACCTTCATTTTCATGACTTCCATTCCTGAACCTTGTGTTGTCAGTCAAATTCCCTATCTAAAATCACTACTATCGTTTCGTGTCGTTGATGTGGGATACATCAAGGCCCTTCTACGACGCATTTCTTCTTGTCGACATCAACTCATTATCCAAGAAGTTGACTTAGAAACACCCATTCAATACCTTGAGGCTTGCATGCATCAATGGCAGGTTTCTTGCTTTCGGCGATAGACATACATCAATGGCCGTTAACCAAAAGACTTTGTATGGTGTTTGACATCAAATCATCCATTCACACAATGCAGAATGTACTGCAGTACCTTGAGGATCATCATCATTATCAGTGATTTCTCTTGCATTTGTTAACAACTTACATCATCGACTGGTAATCAGATGGTGTCTTCCCATGTTTGAATTTAGATCACATATTCACATGGTTAGACTTGTACTTGAGCGAATGATTGAACGAGATTGAAGACCCCGGATCTAGTTTCATCCATACGGGCTTCGATATCAGGAGTACTAAATCATATGTACAATGGCTTTACATTGATAGTCATTCTGGTCATGGGTCTATATCTATAGACGACTATTTATGTACATGTAATGAAAGTTTATAAGTTGAGCATGGGTATGCCTTCCCTCAGTAATTCATGTAAAATCAAATATCATGATATATGTATTGTAATTGATGCATGTCACCTTCCACTTCGATACCTCCTCATCACATCATAAAGCATTTCAATCGATGTTGGCATTTTTCTGAGTTCATGCTTTAGGGGGTAGTTTTTACAGATTCATTTGTGCACATCAAATCCCAACATTTAGATCAGTGTTTTAGGGCTCATCAAACCCTAAATTTAGTTGTTTCATGCCCTAAACAAGTCACCCCTTTGAATGCCTCCTTCCTAGAAAGTTTCATGACCTAAGACATCCAGAAATGGTCTCTAAAGGGACCAACGCAGGTAGATACACTACCAGGGTGCTCTGCAAAGCAGGTAGATACACTGTTAGGGTGCTCTGTAGAGCACCTAAGCCCTCTTTAGGCCGCGCTGGGAGAATTGAGTGAAATTCATTTGGGGTTTTGGGAATATTCTTATCTCTTGGAGTCATCTAGACGCTTCCCTCAGTTATCTACTTCTATGAGCTCGAAAATGGATGAGGAATGAGTTAAGGTGCATCCTATCCTCTCATCCCTTCCTCCATGGAACTAATTCTAAGTATGGAAGGCCATTCAATGCCACCATTTATGACAAAACCTCCTTCATCCTCCTATAAATTGACCACTCATCTAAGTGATTAGGGGCTAGGTGGATTATGTTGAATTCTAAGGAGATAATGCTGCTAAGAGACTTGACTTTGGAGAAAATGATGTGATGCCACAAGCTTGTCTTGCTTTTGATGTGATGTGGATGGGATACAAGCTGGAGGAATGAATTTGAATCAGACACTGATGATTGTAATTCCTTCTTCTATCTAATAAAGTGTTTGAACCTTTTTCCATATTTTGTGTTCTTTCATAATGCTTATATGTATGAATTGTTCTGATTCCTTTCATTTATATTCAATGGATCACATGCTTTGATTGGTTTTCATCTTCTATTGTGTTGACAGGGTACTTTTCAAGCGGATTAAGTATGGGAAGGAGCGACAAAATCGATACAAGGGAGACAAGAGGAAAGCGGAACTCTAGGTAGGCCTTCTATCCTCTCTTCTTATTTATTGCTTATAGGGAAAGTCTAAAACACTTTAACTATTGTTCTAGGCACAGCTACTTGTCTAGTGAATTAGTGTTTATCCGTATATGCTAAATTCTCCAAAACAGTGCCCCATAGAAGACCACTATTGTTATTATTGTGCCTTTACATTATTATTGTTATGTCAGCTCTGATTATATTATGGACCCTTAGACTTTTATATATAGAAAGGAGGATTTTTCATTTGAATCATCTAAGAATTGTTCATTTGTGTAAAGTAAAGGAGGTTTCCCCCTCAAAGAGGCTAATTTTGAAGTCACTTATCTATCTCTTCTTCTACTTTGTGAGATGGTTGCATGACATTTGATATCAGAGATTTGGATTCTAGGGTTTCATTTTCTTCAAACATGGCATCTTGGAATTTTGTCTATAACTTCGTTTCTATGAGGTTTTAGAAGCTTAATTTTTTATCATGTGGAGCCAAAATCGCAAGTAACTTCATGTAATAATTTCAGATCTTGGTTTGCTATATTTTCTGAGATATGATAAGAGGAAGTTAGGGTTTTCTCGGTCTCTAGAATTTTGTCTCAAATAGGTGACCTAGGGAAAATCGTCATAGATTTCGTTTTAGGCATCAAATTTGAATTATGTTAAAAATGGCTGAAAGTGCTTGGAATTTATTTTTTCATGTAGTAATTTCGGGGCCGAAGGTTCAAACAATGACACGTGGCATCCTATACAGCTTTGCTCTACTGAATCATTCCATAATCAGGTCATCATAGAAGATTTGGCATAACTCTTTCTTGAAGAATCCAATCTCGATCAGACTTGTGGGGTTGTAAAGAGGACTCAGAGAGCTACCACAGGAAGAAATTTCATAACCTCGAGATCTGAAATTACATAGTTAAAATTGTTTCAAGACCGAGCTCCTAAAAGCAAGAACAAGGTGTGTATTTTTTTAAAAATTACATAACTTTTATTTGAAAAATCAGTTTGAAGTTATTCAAAGGGCATAGTGAAGCATACATATCATTGTTTGATTTCAAAATACCTCGAAGCAAGAAAATGGAAACACCTAGTAAGAAACCATAAATATCTACTATGGTGCATTAAAAAGATGAAGAAATTCAAAATTACAAGACTACCTATGACACATTTCTCTCTCGCAAAGAGTAACCATAAATGAAATGGAAGCTAAGATGGATGGTTTGAAGAATGGTTTAAATCAAACATGGAAGGTTTGAAGGATGGATTAAAATCAGAAACGGAAGATTTGAAGGATGGTTCAAAAGTAGACATGGAAGGTTTGAAGGAAGGTTTGACAAAGTTTCTACAAGAAATGCTTCCTAATGACGAAAAGGTATTAGATGAAACTCATGATGAGAAAAAACAAAATGTTAATCATGGTTTCATAGAATCTAATGTTGGATTGAATACCCACCATATTCCAAAGATAGATATGAGGAAGTTTGATGGCAAGGATATGGTAACATGGATCTACAAATGGAGCAATATTTTGATATTAATAATGTGCAACACACACAAAAGGTACGCATTACAACTTTATATTTACAACCCAATTAGTATGTATGGTATCGATGGCTTTGTTCTCATAAAACACTTATCACTTGGACAATTTTTATGGAGGAAATGATATCACATTATGAGGATACAAAGAGAAACACCTTATTTACCAACTGATAAATCTCAAACAAAAGCGTTCAATGGAAAAGCACATTGAGGATTTCTAGAGGAGAATATTCCAAAGGGACTTTAAAGGATAAAATGCAACATGAGGTTCACCTTTGGGAACTTGATTCATTGGAGAAGGCATTCAGGGTGAAGAAAAATTGAAATAAAATATATGGAAAGAAGGAAGCCTACCACTCACAAATATAAAGATGGAAGTGTTGTTTCTCCTAGATTTCCACAACCTAAAAGGTCACCACAAAAATTGGAAGAAAAAAATAAGCAAAAGGGCTTTGTTATAGTTGTGATAACAAATACACTAAAGGTCATAAGTGTGTTGAGAAGAAATTGATTTACATAGATTGTGAATAGGAGGAAGAAAAGGAACAAGAAGCGTCAAAAGAAGAGGATATACACTAGGAACCAACCCTAGAGAAAGAAGAAATGAATCTGACCATATCTTGTAATGCATTAGTAGGAATTACCACTCATCAAACTCTCAAGATAGAAGGACATATCAAGAAGAAGAAGGTAATAGTGTTGATTGATTTGGATAGTACCCATAATTTTATTCGTTGTAATATAACTAAGGAATTTAGTTACTTCCTATATCCAGCACCAGAGTGTCAAGTGATGGTTGCAAATGGAGGAACCATAAATTGATCTGGAAAGTGCCATAGTATCAAGCTATCCATGGGAGAATATGTATTGAATAGTCCAATGCTTTCCATTCCAATGGATGGTGTTGATGTTGTACTAGGAGTCCAATGGTTACAATCTTTGGGTATGATAGCTTTTAATTTTCAAAAACTTTTCTTGAAATTTGTTTGAGAAAGAAAGGAAGTCTAATTAAGGGGCATCACAAGGAAACTAGGAAATATAATCATCTCTAATGGTATGACAAATATTCTAAATAAATAACGATGGGGCGTAATTACACAATTATGTTCATTAGAGGTTTAAACATCGAAATCATCTATTTCTCTAGATATCCAAAAATTCTTGGGCAATCATTCTAAGGTTCAAGAAGTGGAAGATCACATCGAGTATCAACAAGTACAAGTTCTCTAGCTCTTAAAGTATAGCCTCACTTTGGTGTAGAATAGAATGAGACAATAAGCATATCAACATCACAACGAAAGAAGTTTTGATGTAGGTGGTTGGGTATTTTTACAGCTACAACCATACAAACAATTGTTCCTCAAGCACACTAAGAAGGATAATAAATCATCACCAAAGTATTATGGGTGTTGCAAAATATTGGTACTTTGGCATACAAATTGGAGATTTCTGCATCTTCCTGAGTGCACCCAGTTTTCCATGTTTCATGCTTAAAGAAGGTTATAGGTGACAAGATCCCAGTTCTACAATATTGCCAGAACTTGATGAAGAAGGAAAAATCATATTGGAACCTAAAGCAGTCACGGAAACAAGAACTCGACAACTATGAAATCAATCAATTTTAGAGTATCTCATCAAGTGGAAGAACTTACTCACTGAAGATTCCACAGGGGAGGATGAGAATTTTATACAGAAGCATCCATAACTACTCAAGCATTGAGGAAAACACTTTTTTGAAGGAGAGGGGCATGTTAGGTCCCTATAATACTAGTGTATTCCCTCATTGTTATTGCTAGTGAACCCCCCTTATTGTTATTGTTGTGCCCATGCAGTCCCCATATTTTTATTATTGAGCCTCATAAAATCCCACTACCGTTATTGTTGTGCCCTTGCATTATTATTGATATGTCGACTCTCATTATATTGTGACCCCTTAGACTCCTATATACAAAAAGGAAGATTTTTCATTTGAATCATGCAAGAATTGTTCATTTTTGTAATTTAAAGGAGGTTTCCCCCTCGAAGAGGATAATTTTGAATTCATTGATCTATCACTTCATATATTTTGTGAGCTGGTTGCAAAACAGTCAAGTTGACTATGAGTCAAATATATGAGGCTACCAACTAGCTATCGATAAAGCATAGCATCTACTTTTGGAGAAGGACACTCTTTAGTCAACTTAATATTAGATTGAAAGGATGTAGCACACAAGTTATATTTGCCATGTTGAATCTTTTCAATTGCTCCAATACATATTTACATTAATATATGAACAAATGATTAGATAAAGGCAATACTGGAAGACCAACAAAGAAATGTAAAAGACCAAGGTCACTTGTTTCAAAGGTAGTAGAAAGTCAATTCTTCATTCTAAGAACTGCATCTATGTTATTATCAGTGATAAGTAAGTCATTTACATAGACATGAAAAATCAAATTATCACCATTGAGATGTAATACATAAAAACTATGGTCAGATTCAAATTGTTTGAACCTAAGATCGAGAAAGAACCAATCAATCTAAGATCATGCCATGCTCAAGCCAATTTATTCTAACCATATAGTTACTTTTACAATCGATAGAGAATATTAGAATCTGTCATAAAACCAGAGGGCCGCTTCATTTAGATTTCTTCAGATAGGTCTTCATGAAGGAAGGAACCATTTTTAATGTCCATTTGATGAATTTTCCATCCAAAATGAGAAACAAGTAAAAGAATAAGTTGAACCAATTTCATCTTTGCAACAAGGGAAAATGATTTAGTGTAGTCAATGCCTTTTTGCTATAAGAATAATTTTACAACATAACAATTTTTATGATGCTCAATAACACCTTAAAAAATGAATTTGGTATTATGTACCCATTGTCACTTCAAAACGTTCCTTCCTTGTCATCAAGGATTTTAGAATATAATCAACTTTAGTCAGCATAGCTTGCCCCCATTCAGGTTCTCCTTGTGCATTTGTAAAATATTTGGGTGCAAAATTTTCATGAACATGAGCCATCAAGGAAAGACTAACATACTACTTGTTACTTTGAGTGACTTAACTAGCAGAAGCAACACTAATATCTAATCTAGCAACTTCAATAATTTTAGCAACCCATCAAGGTAAGCACAGTGTTGGGGAACAAGCACGAGGTTTAGAAATGTGATCAAAAGAGAGGACTAAGTTAGTAGAATATGTTCAACTAGTAGTTGAATCATGGACAACAATTTATAGAGTGGTTGAGATATGAAAGAAAGGTACAATTGAACCTAAGTCATCAACAATGTCAAATGGATCATTGTTCATCGTTCTAGAAGAAGAGTTCAATAACTTAATACTCTAAGTCTTCTCATGAAAGATGACATTTCTCTTAATAATGATTTGTTATTTGATACGATCAAATAATTGATATGCTTTTGACTCATTAGAATAACCTGTGATGATGCAAGCATGACTCTTTGCATTGAATTTCTTTCTACAATCATTAGGGATATGTGTCCAAGCGATACATCCAAAAATTCAGAGGTGACCAAGGGAGGGTTTCAAACCATACCAAAATTTTACTAGCATCATAAAACTAGCATCTCTAGTTGGAACAAGATTTAAACAATAGTTGGAACAATAAATTACTTCAAATCAAAACTTCATTGGCAGCTCCTTTTCTTATAGAAGACAATGAGACATTTCAACTAGCCTTGCGGTTCTTAAACTCTACCATGTCATTTTGCTAGGGAGCATGAGGATTGATTACTTCCAAGAGATACTCAAATAAGTAAGGTAATCTTCAAAGGGTTGATTCATGTATTTTCCACCATTATTTGATCTCAATAATTTAATCAATAGACCAAATTTCTTTTCAACAAGAGCCTGAAATTCCTTGAATATTTCAAATACATGGTTCTTAGTTCTCAAGAAATATATCCAATTAAACCATGAAAATTAATCAATAAACATTATAATATACCTAACACCATCCACTTAAGAATTATTTATGCAACAACGATCACTATGAACAAGATCTAGTGTTTTCTATGCACATCATTTTTTCATAGAGTTGAAGGGTGCTTATCGAAAGTTTCCTCAACACACATCATTCACACACTCTGTTAGGTGGAAGTATCTTTGGTAAGAAAGTAAACATATTCTAAATTTCCATTAGTCTGAATGATTCTAAAGTTCATATGCCAATATTAATAATATTTTGTCATTATCTTTATTCAATGAGGGAAATATATAATTTTTCTTTTCCATATGATGGGTACAAATAGAATCGAAAACCCTTTCATTCTATGAGGCATGAGAATGAAGAGCTTGCATTATGTATGAGAAAGTGAAGTTGATGGTAGATCAATTAGTCAATCATTTAGTTTCAAGTGATTTGACTTTCTACTCCAAGTTATCTCTCTTCTTGAAATAGGTTTTCTCTAAATGTCCAGTCTTCCCATAGTAGCTACACATCTTCTTCTAAAGACTCTTATTTGTTGATTTAGTCCCATCACGATTCTAATGTTTATAGTTGAGATACTAGTGTCAATTTTTAATTTCTTTCAGAGCTAGCTTACTCCTATGTTCGAGAAGATGATCCTAATTCTTATTACCAAGCTTCCCGTCATTAACTAACCTTTGTTGGTCTTTTATCAATAATTAACAGAAGGTATCAAAGGTATAATTCTTACCATGTTCCTTGTCCAAACTCTAATTGGTGTGAAACAAGGAACAAAATAGATCATAAGGTATGTTGGAGGGGCTAGTCAACTTACTCGACTAGCCTCATGGAGTTGACATCTCCAACTGAGTTTTGGTATGTATTGTAATTCTATTGACTCCTTGTTGAGTCAGCTAATTGAGTTGATTAATTGGTATAATTGTTGTAATTGTCCAAACATAGTATAAATATCCATGTACTCAAAAATATGATGTGGTTGTTGGTTGTTGATATATATAATATAAGGGTTTTCTTTTGGTTCTCCTCTACTTCTATTATATTTATTCCTCTATATTCACTATATATATTGTTGTATGAGATTACTCTCTATACATACTTCTTGTTACTAATCCGTATTATTCACTAGATTACAACATTTGTTTCATTTCCTATAGTTTATAGATATGAGTACATTAAATATGCATATTTAAATGACAAGTTTGGAAGAGAGACAGGAGTAGTGGTAAAGAAAAATTAACTACTATTTGAAGAAATATGCTTGAAGGAATTGAATATCACTAATAGATGCGAGGTCACACTTATTTACAAAAACCCACAAGAAATTTATTGAGCCAGTCCCCTCAAAATTGAATAAGCATATATACCAACCATGTAATGCAGAAAACAAACAGTGATGCACAATTGATGTTGAAACCAAAGAATGGGGAAAAATGTATATGTACAAGTTAGTTGAAAAGATACTCAATGAATTTTGTGAGGAGAAAGTGATTGAAGAACACATTTCATTAAAAAAATTAAGGAAATGTTTCATGACAACATTCATGAGGGATTTGTTTGCACTATTCCTACCTTATTACATAATTTTATCCTAGATAAGGGATTCAGACATATCGTTGAATATAGAGCCACTTTAGAACCATCACTATAGTCTAACCATGATAAGTGAAAACAGACTGGAAAAATTTCTTGACGTTCACTATAAAAACACCAAATGAGCATGGGATTCATTTTTGAGAAAATGAAGTTTCGCATCATAAATTCAGGTACCAACCAAGAGTAATTTGGGGTTGTTGATGGGGGGGTAGATGTTTGTGAGATACATTAAAAAAAAAATATGAGAAGAAATAGAAGAAAAAATGTTATTAGAGTCAAGGAGCCAACATGAGAGGAAGATAGTCAGTAAAAAGAGTACAGAGGAATATTCTCAATGAAGAGTCTAAGAGAAAAAAATAATGGCAGATGAAATAGTATAGATGATTGACCAACATTCAGAAAATTGAACAAGACAAAAGAGACAAAAAATAATCAGAGATGTTTGAGGAAAGGAACCTTTAGTAGTCAAACCAAAATAAAATTATGGACCAATAGATTGAGGGTGCACAAGACTCATCTAATGATGGAATTGAGAACCCTGATTGGAGAGGCATAGAGCTAATGGATTATAAGAGAAGTGACCATATACAATTAAGCATTAATCCAAGAAGGCATGTAGACAATATGGAAGTTAACGACATTGGACCTATGATACCACAATATCCCATAGAAAATATAACAAGTCCCCATCTAAGAGACTTCCTAAATCAAAGGCTCGATATTGACTTAGAACCTTCCTTAGTTTGGTATAGAAGGGATTACCAATGAAATCTAAAGGATCACCTCCTAATAGATATACTATCAGTATAGAAGACTTGGGTAAATAATGAGGAAATTGATGATATACTTGTTAAAATATAGATCTCACGAACATAACCCCCTGCCAAAATTGGTAACTGCAGAAGAAGACAAGAAAATTCAATACAACAAACCATCACATCCAAAGAAAAATAAATTCATCGGATATTAGATAAAGCATATCGAAATAATGATATCCCACTAACATCTTTCAGTATTATTGAACCTCAAAATTTCACCCTCTTAAGTGTTTTTACCTAGTCAAATTTCATTTGTGTAGAAGGAAGCTCACACCATTTCCTCTAGACATCCTTCTCTCATACAACACTTACCTACACATGTGCTACTCTGCACAACATTCCTTGCACTTGTCTTTCCTTGCACACTTTCCCACTCAAAGATATTAAATGCTTGTATGCTAATTATTGTGATCTCAAATAGCTTAATATTTATGACACTTTGCAAATCCCTCTATCACTTATGGTACCGATATCGAGGATATTAAAAGAGGAGTAAGATTTGAATTAAATGGACAAGATGGTTTTAGAATTTTGAGATTTATATGCACTATATCCCATGAACAATTGCCTTATTATATTAAGCTTATATTTATTAAGCCTATCCTTCCTAATGAATTTCACACATGAGGGAGTAACAACTAGATATTATATAGGAAAATGAAGAGTTTACGACTAAGTGGAATTGAGAACTATAATGATAAACCACACATTTCTATGTAAAAATGGGAGATGGTTGTTAGAGGAAGAAAATAAGCTATTTCCAGTGATATCTATAACTCACTTGCTTGTCCCGGTAAGAATTTTCACTAGTTGAATGGATACCAATGGTACGTGAACTTGTTAGTTGACCAGAAGAAGAACAACAAGCTTTAGACAAGTGGATTGGAAAATTCTCCATGTGTTCTAATTTTTTTTATTGCAAATAATTTTTTTATCTTTGTGCAAAGAATTTCGAACCAAGGATGAGAACCCAATTCCTCTCACTCCCAAGTCATTTAGGAGGATATTTAAGCTACCAAAGTCGAACAAGTTACTAAATTTTTTAGATGCAAATAGTTTCTTAGATTCCCAAGTGGGGTGGGCAAGATGAACATCATTCAAGAATTCATTTCGCCAGATTCTGAGGTTCCTTCTGATATTTCGTTTCTAGATATTTCTTTGTTTATAAATCCTTTTAGATACTTCTCTTGTATTTTTGCATGGGTGATTGGGTGAGAAACTACAACCAATGTCTTGAAATCCATACTTTATGTTCTATTTTATTCACATAAAAGGGATTATTTATTTGACTAGGTTGACCTCATATAAAATGAGTTAGCTTTCTAACTAATCAATTTGTTGAAAACCCATAAACTTTTTATGATGGCCTATCTGATAACATCCTTTATGTCTATCCATGTATTTCAGGGCCTACCTCATAAATGTAGTTTCAACCTTGATGATTGTGAAGTCAATTAGATCATGAATAGATGAGAGCCCACCAAAATATGAAGACAAACCTATGATTTCCTATGGGGAAAACGAATCCATGAGGAAAGAGAGAATAGTATTTTGATTTGAATATATGGATTTCAAGGGAATACACTATTGTTGCCCAAATTTGTTATAGATAAGTATTTTGTTGCTGAAGTCTATATGAAATATCACCCATCGTTAATTTGATTTGAACACAAGAAGAAAATACAATTTGTTTTTTTTTTCCATTTATTATTGGAGAAGTGACCGCAAGGAATGGGACCCACCATGTATATTTTTTTGAGTATCTAAATTATTTTAGTTTAATTGAAGCTAAAGCCATTCAAGTCTTTGATCGTGAAGGTATATTTTTCATATACATGACTACAGTTAGATATGAAAATATATTTATAAGAGTTATAGAGGAAAGTGAAGAGAGTCAAAATGACCCATCAAGAGATCAAGTGTTTCCAAGAGTTACTAAAGAAGTTATTGAAGAAACTAGTACAAGTATGGGAGGAAGATAAAATCAGAGAGCCAAAAGTCCTACATAGCAACCTCCAACTTCCACACCTCAAACTCACCCAAGTTCATCCTCTACTCAAAGGAAGAGAAACACTACCTCGAGTGGAAGACATAGTAATGATAGGCTCTTGGATGGTAGATATGAGGAAGAGCCCCCTCCCAAATTTGCCACAAAATTATCACACACGGTTCAATAAGTAAAAATTAGTAATTCGAAATAAACACAAAGCATGGAAAATATTATGGACGTTGAAATTGATAACACTGCACCACCAAATTGGGTTACTACTTGTTTATCTGAAAATCAAAGGATGATGGATGAGATTATTGACACTACAATGAAAATACCTTCTAACAAAGGTTATAACAAAGTTTTTTAGTGTTATAAAATTTGCAAAAATTGTCAAAAACACCTTCGCTACAACATCCATTTGCAATAACAGATGGTTTAGCATATTTGATAACGAAACTTCATCACAAATAAAAAAAATTGGGTAGCCAGAGGTTTTAGCGGATTTTTTTTAGCAGTCCTCTTAATGAATAAAAAATCACCGTTGTTGTGTCCACATGGGGTAACTCAAGCGGCAAGGGCCGTGGAAATGAAGTCTCACCGAACCGGAAGTCTTGGGTTCAAATCTTGGGCTACCCTTCCCCCGTAGAGGGGTACATAATGGACATGTAAATCAGAGAGTCCCACCCCAGCTTACAAAAAAAAATAAAAAAATCACCGGTGTTGTAAATTTAAATACAAACACCGAGAATGGAAACAAACATTTGGATAACTGGTGCATCATATTTATAAAAGAATTGATGCTTTAATAACAAAAATGCATCGGCTCAAACAATCTATGAACCATGCACCAAGGCATTGAATGCAAACAACACCGGTGCCTGAAAGTTATGCCGCCCCAGTGGTTATGTCTTCAACAAACACCCCACTATGTACTTTTTTGGAACAACACCCAGCCGAGTAGGAAAAAAAACTTGCAGACCCGGTGCTTTTTTAAAGTTACAGAACCAATACTTATGAGTTGTACAAAATCACATGTTCACTACTAATATAAAATAACTCATGTGGTTAATTTGAATAATGCATCAGGGTGTTGGTTATATGAAAGCACTAGTGCTTTAAGCATTGCAATGCACCAGGACATACAATCTATGATACCATCCACCGAGGCGTTAAATGTAAACAATATCATTGCTTGAAAAGTATAACGCCCTAGCGTGAACATTTTTCTGAATGCCCCAGAACTGTACTTTTCAAAAAATACACAGGGCCATGAAAAAAATTCTTGTTGTATTAGTGCTTTTGGGTAATATAACGCACTGGTGCATATTTATTTTGCAGACGCACCAAGATTTTTTATGGGATACCATTTATTATTATTATAAATATTGTTGCTGAAAATTCATATTCAGAGTGGTGTGCATTAATGTACGATGTCTCAGTGTCTATTTTCTCTTTTTTAGAAACATGAACCTGTGACAATGCAATTATTGTCATTTTTTAAATCTACTATTCATCGAAAAATCGACACATATCTTATAACAATATTCATATAAATTAAGTTTTTATTAGTGAATTTGTATATGATGTTTGGATTAATTTGTTATCCCATCAAATTTCACATCTCTTCATTATAAAATTTAATAATCCATATATTTAATCAGTGGTGTAGCATTTCACAATGACATTGGACATTGCAATAGAATAAATTAAAATTTATTTTTATTATATATGAATAAGAGGCTCTTTTTCATACAAAATGGGATAGTTATTGGTAACCCTTTGTCTTTCAATTGGGACACTGTTTCCATTACATTAAAAACAAAATGACTGATTTTCATAGACAATTATTTCAAAAAACACAACATCTTGCATTGATATCCAAATAGATCAACATTCTTCATTGGAATTGTTTTTAGTGCTTGAGCTACTTCCATGACTTGGGTTTTCTAGATGAATGTTTTTTTGATTGCATCGATTGTTTTCATCTCTTCAAGTTCCACCTATAAACTTAAAAATAAAGTGTAATGAGTTTCTATACATTGGTGAGAATAATAAAAATTGAATAAATAATATACATCAATGTAAATCGAAAAGCAATGTACCTTAGCAAGAAGTGAGTCCTGAATTATACACATCATTTCAAAACAAAATCACATGCCTTTTTGCAACAACTCTTCTGTTGGTGTAGTTCGATACTTTGTTTCCTACAAGTTTTTTACCCCATAATAAATCATAGATTCAATATAAAGGATATTTTTGTTCTATTAATTACAAACTCAGAGAAGTAAAACAACATCGATACTTACAAATTCCACAATTAATTTTTGATATGCTAACATATACTCACAACTCATATTTAACCCAATGTCAATCAATTTGAATGTTAGCACCTATTTGAAGACATTCAAGGATGGTTGTTGTAAACCAACTTAAAATATACAAAAATGAAATCTTAAGCTATTATAAGGAAATATTACCAATTACTCACAAACTTTGATATCAGCCATTTTCTTCCTTGTCGTCTTGTTTCATGTGCTTAATGAGTTCCATTTTATTTTCTTTTCTGCAAGGAAATACTTGAAAATTAATATGTAAAGCTAAATTATTTGTTTATATGTACCTAAAAAAAAAATTCGATGATTACATACAATTGAAGCACATTGTTATTGAGATGGCTCCTCCTGTGATGCAATTATGTCCATCTATTTGACCATTTCATTGTACACTTTTTCAGACATTCCTAATGCCATTTTTGGATATTATCTCATTGATCCTTTGGGATTTTCATAATCTTCCTGAAAAAGTGATAAAGTATTTTTATATTGATATATGAAAACTAAATATAACAAAATTGATATCAATAAATGAGTGCTTGGTAGTAATATATACATATAATTCTAGAAAATCATTTTAAATAGGAATATTTCTTTTTGAATGATTCTTTTCTATTATTGTATGTTTTTTTTTTATTGCAAGTCTCGCATGTCTCATTGACCATTTCTCTGGAAACATTTCTTGTAGTTTTAATATAACTTGGTTCTTGGAATCATTGGATTGATTTCTGCAATGTAAGTGGAAATTACTTCTATACGTTCATTCCACTATATCCCTCATAGTTTTGTAAAAAATTCCCCCTTTCGTTAACCTCCAACACCACTCTAGTTGAGCTAAGGACCAATTCATCATCATTTACATGGTCTATAAAAAACAATTCTTAGAACGAAATTGTTTTCCTTCATTGTTGGTCCCTATAGAACATTAAACATATGTGAATTAATAAATTGTTTGAAACATGTTATCTAATATTCTTAAATATATTGTTAATGAATATTTAAAAGAAAAAGAAAAATGCATATTGAATAGTATTTTTTCATTCACTTGATTCATCCTTATGTAATTTTTCCATCAGGCTTTTACGCTCTTTTGCACTTAGATCATAAATAATCTTATCGTTCTTCCTCATTTTGTGGCTTTGCATGATACGCATTAACCAATACATATTAGTTAAACTTACATATAGTTCAAACATATTAATTTTGTAAAGAATTTACAAAGAACTTGTCTTTTCTTCCCTTTTGGATGTGCTATCATTGTGTCGATCAATATTTTTGTGACTTGACCACTTCTCAGGCATTTTTTTATCAATATACAACCTGCACCATTCAATACGAAAACCATTAAATATATTTTATAAATAAGTCACATAATTTTTAGCCATAAAGAGCTCTAGAACCTAGTTCGCTTATGCGAATAAACGCATCAATGCATTCAATTTAGTAAATTCCCTGGGCGTTTAATTATTGAGCACTGACAACATTTTTTTTTTTAATTGCTTTAATTTATAATGATGCGATAGGTAATGATAAAGGCCCCACCATCGCAGTAAATAATGAAAACATACAAAAATTAAACACAAGTGGTTTGACTAAACATTGCTATTTGTCATAGGAGCATCAATGTGTTTAATTTAGCAAACACACCAGGCGTTTAATTATTGAGCGCTGACAACGAGAAATAATTTTTAAAATTACATTAAATTATGATAGTGTGATAGGTAACGATAAAGACACTACCATCACAATAAATAACAAAAACATAAAAAATTAAACACAAGCTTTTTAACTTAAAGATGTTATTTTTCACAGGCACATTTGTGCGTTATCTAAAACATGGTGCACCAATAAACATAAGTGTTTTTTTAAAATAAGGGACATGGCCGTTAGGGT
This sequence comes from Pinus tabuliformis, assembly GCA_031772625.1. Taxonomy (NCBI): domain Eukaryota; kingdom Viridiplantae; phylum Streptophyta; class Pinopsida; order Pinales; family Pinaceae; genus Pinus; species Pinus tabuliformis. The sequence goes on from CM062814.1 coordinate 381,887,080, forward strand.
TTGGATCTAATTCAACAACTGGTCCCAATGCTTTACATGATAAATGTCTTATATAATCACATAAAACCATTAAATCTAAAATCCCTAAAATGAAAGCCTTAATTGTGAAGTGGTAGAGGGAATTAAACCCTAAGGTAAAATTTTGCAGTCACATAAACAAGAAGAAGCAATGGTTTAAGGTAAGTATTGATTTTTTTTTGTTTTTTTCTCAAAATTTTAATTAAATCTAAATAGGAACAGAGATTGTAAATATTTTTATTATTTTTTACTATGCAGGGTTTATATTTTTTTTTTCTGAATTTTAATTGAATCTAACATAAATTGTTAATTTTTTTATTATTAAAATCAATAGTAAAATTTAAAATTTTTACTATGCAGGATTTTGAGTGAATCACCATACCTTTCAAATTATGATATTTTGAATAGTTCTATTGTTCCAAAGTATTTTGTTGCTCCACAGTGATCCCAATATGTCTCTCTTGCAAATCTCTCTTTTAATTAAATCTAACATAAATTGTAAAAAAAAATTAGTAAAATCAACAGTAAAATTTAAAATTTTTACTATGCATAGTTTTGAGTGAATCATCATACCTTCCAAATTCCGGTCTTCTGAATAGTTATGTTGTTTCAAAGTATTATGCTGCTCCATAATGCACCCAATATGTCTCTCTTGGAAATATCTCCCTTCAAATTTTGGGAAAAATAATTAAATAGTGAACAACTTCTTACTATTTAAAAGACTTTATGAAATTAGATTTCGAAAAATGAATTATCACTCATTTTTCAATTTGAAAAAAAAAATGTGCACTTTTTTTTTCACTTTTTCCAAACATTGGTGTGTTTCATAATAAAACGCTCCGGTTCGTTTACGAGAAACACACACCACTTAAGATAACTTATTAGTTCGTTAAATTTTTTTAATGCACTGATATGATATAATTCTTTTTTATTTTCAAAATCCAGAAAATGTGTGCAGTTATTATTTTAACACATCAATGTGGTTATTTATAACATACCCGAGTTAAAAGTTCATGTAATAAAAGTTAGTAAAGGAAAAATAAGACCAAGGTCATGGGACACCTATTCCAAGATGAATGTTGGTCAAAGCACTATAGTGGGCATCACTTTCGGTTTATTAATGGCTAAGGAAATTGGCAAAGGCATTGACAAAGGCAAAGAGGTATTAATTGAAATATATTTATGAGAAATGAAATAAAATAGGAGAAAAGGAATGTGAAGAGACACATATTTTCATGAAAAGGAAATTAGAAGGAAAATTAAGGAAAAGGAAGAAAATAGAGGCCTCAATGATAAAAAGGCTTCTAAGGATCAATTCACAACATTTTGTCAATTTTAGCTTGGGTTGAGCGAGAAAGAGGGAGAGAGCACCAAGAGGACAAAGAAAGCAAGCAAGAAAAGGAAGGATAAGGGAAAGTAAGAGAAAGCAAGGAAAAACAAAGGAAGCAAGGAGAAGGTTTGATCAACAACTTCAATAGGAAGATTTTGCAGGTAATAGGTTGCATGTGTGATTTCCTAGCTGAGGTGTGAATGCATGGTATGTGCATTTGTTTATTGGGCTTATTTGTTGTCATTGTCATGGGTTTTGCTTAGTTTTGACAATGGTTTCAACCTTGCCTTACCATTTCCAGGATAGCCATGGTGTGATGGGATTCATTTCTAGTTGAGATTTGGATTGCCGAAAGATTTTGGATCCAGTTGAGGTGGTCTGAGGAAAATTCCCAAGGGTTGGGGGTGACGATGGTTTTCTATGGGAAGCCTTCGACAGGTGAGTTGAGATAGGAAAATTCCTCAAGGAATGGTGAAGAAATTCTTAGGCATCCATGCTTGTTTTAGTTTTGTAATATCTTGACCAATTTTGGCGAGAGAACGATAGTTTGAAGGTGGAGGTGGTTTAACCTCTGGATTCCCTTGGTTGTTTGTGTCTTGGTTTATCTCATGAGATCCCACATTTATGCTTGGAATATGGCATGGGTCGTTCAGCGCAATCTATGGTCGGGTGGTATGTGGAAGCCCCTGACATGATTGTCTTTTGCTTCTTTTAATAAGAGTTATTTTCTTATGGTGATTTATGAGAACTTGCACTTGTTATTTTGTAGATTTAATGGTTTTTCTATCATTGTTGTTATTTTGGTTATAAGCATGGTTCTATAACATGTTCTAGTTATGGCTCTTGTTATACTTGATAAATTGATGAATGCATGGACTAACTATTTTGGTTGTAGCTACTGGAGAGGGAATTAGACCTTATCGATGATTCAAAACTAAAGTACATATATTTACACTCAAATATGCATTCATGACTTGTAGTTTACATGGTTACCATGTGTTTGACGAAATGCCTAGTATGTTGTGGTCAGTCTAGATCAAGTTTTTGACTCAAGTTTGTATGTTTAACATTATCATTATTTCATTTATAATTATGAGAAGTCTCAGGTAGTTCTAGGAAGTGGTATGGAGGTTGGCCTGGAATTGTGGCTCAGATCTCAAGACCACACCTTTTGAACTAGACAAGTTGGGTCATAACCACACTCAGGTAGTGTTACCATGCGGTTGGAGGACTTCAACTGCACCCAGGTTATTTCATGCATTCGGTTGGGGGTTAAGTTGTGTGAAAAGAAACCTCAACTCAGGGTTTGGCCACCTGGGGTGGTTCTTTGGCCCCTAAGTGTCCTGTAGTCCTTAAGGGTGTTGTGAGTTGTTCGTTGGTGGTCATTTTGTAGGCCCCACTTTCTTAATTGGACCTAGGAGGTTAGGTCATGTCATAGTGGCACTCTACTTCACATTTACCCAGAGTGCTTGTAAAAGCAAGTAAATATGGATGCGAGGGTGTTAAATTACTACTTAAAAACATTAGTGTGATTAGTTTTAGAAGAGCACTGATATGATAGAATTTTTATTTTTATTTTTTGAAATCCTTGAAACCATTGTGGTTATTTTGTTAATGCATTGGTGTTGTTATGAATTAAATGCCCTAGTGAAATTAATTTTACAAGAGCACTGATATGATAGAACCCTTTTTTTATTTTCAAAATCTCAGAAACTAGTGCACTTATTATTTTAATGCATTAATGTGGTTATTACTTAATTGTATCGGTGCAATTAGTTTTAGAAGAGCACCGATATGATATAATTCCTTTTTTATTTTCGAAATCCTAGAAACTGAAGCAGTTACTATTTTAACGCATTGGTGTTATTATCATTTAAATGCATCAGTGTGGTTACTTTTACAAGTGCACCGATATGCTTTAAAAGTTATCTGAATTTTTATTTTCACATAAAATGGCATATTCATCTCAAATTATCCTTTAGGATGCATCCACATGAGTTACAATAGTTCATAGTATACATTTTCCACTTAAAGTTGCCTTATTCTTGAAAAATGGTTTTAAAACTATTTCAAATTCACATTATAGTTATATGTTTTCGTAATTAATTTTAGGTATGTACACAAAAAATTGTTGTTGATTTTGCTCAAATGCAGGGAGGAAATCTCGTAATATCAAATGGCCAATTCTTCAAATTCCATCTTGTTCCATATTGCTCAAAGTCCTTCGCAGAGTTCTCCCTTTCCATCTCTAGTAAGTTCAGATTTTATTTATATTTTGATTATCTAATTGATTTTTATCCATGTCAATTTGAATAAAAATATATCCAAATTTGCAGGATCCTGATTCAAAAAGAGTTCAGAGGCAAAAAGTATTCCACCATTTTAGAAACATTATAATCTCTTATCAAGAGTAGCACACCGCAAGCAGTTGGTAGATGAAAATGGAAACTGCTACACCCCGCGAATTGGAACATGGCATCTTCCAACCACAATCATAGGTCAGTCATGGTAATAATTGTTTGGTATAATGTAATTTCAAAAAACCAATTGCATTGTTCTTACTAATATCATTGGTGTACTAATGTTCAATATTTTTTGAAATTAGGATTATAGTGACGATGAATGACCCACCAACCATCTTCCGTAGCACTCTACTACAATGCCAAATCGAGAGAAGGTTTCATTAAGAGAAAAAATTAGAGAGGAAGGATACAAAGAATGATTGAATCAACCACCTATTCAATTCCCACTATGTCTAGATTCACCAATTAGGGATGACTACAACAATAATAGTTCTTCATCACAAATTGGCAATGGAGGCAATGAAATAAAGGTTTGTATGGATGATTACTTATGGGATACGACTTCCATGGAGGCAATGTTGTTAGATGCATTCCAGAACAATGAGTTAGGGGATGATGCTTATATCATTGATACCTTATTCCAAAGCCCGAAATATGCTTCTACCACCCCTCTCTTTGGACATGGTGTCCATTCAAAGTCTACCCAGCTAGGGACAATTATGTTACTGTACAACTTGAAAGCAAAGTTTGGCATGTCAAATGCATGTTTCTTGACAATATTGAGGTAATTGACCATGATCAAGTCCCTTATATTATGAGAAATCTTGTCACACATTCAACATTAAAAATGGTTGATTTTATGAATGAAAAATATTGACATTGTACATTTATTTTTCCCACCAACTGTAGGTTTTTAAAGTATAAGGTTCTTCTTAGTGATAATGTATTTCCCAGTAGTTGCAAAGAGGAAAATCAATTGTTGAAAATGTTGGGTGTTGAGTACATATCATATCATGCATGTCCGAATGATTGTATTTTATATATAGGAGAATATGCAGACAAAGAGATATGTTTGAAATGTGACAATGACAGATACCATAAATATAAAGAAAGGTTAAATCACATGGTCCTCCTTATAAGATATTGAGGCACATGCCTATAACCCCAAGGATTCAAATTCTCTTATGTTGCAAATAATTAGCTATGTTGTAGGGATGGCATGCCTCACACAAAAGTGAGTTGGGAGTTATGAAAATACCAACAGATTCAATATACATGAAGCATATAGAGGATAGATGACCCGAAAAATTCAAGGATGAAGTATGAAGTCTATGGCTCAACATATCCATGGGTGGCATCAACCCATATTCCCTCTAAAATGCCAACTATTTTTTTTGACCTGTAGTAATGATCAATAACAATACCCCCCCATGGCTGTCTGTGAAGAATAAGCATCTTATGTTGGCTCTCATAGTCGTGGATAGAAGACAAGTAAAGAATATGGATGTCTACGTACAACCATTGGTAGATGAAATGAAGGAATAATGGGAAGGGATACATGTATATGATGTATCAAGACCCATCACAACATAGGGGAGTTTTACATTGTATGGCATATATGCTTACACCATACATGATTATCCAAGGTTAGGAGTTTTCTCTGGTAAATTACATGTTTATTTATTCGTTTATATATGTAACAATATTGTTTCACATATTAATTTAATTTACTGCAATTTTTTTGATCTTCATGATCGCTAACATTCCCTGTATTATATAATATTTCCACAGGTCTTGTAATAAAAGGGTATCATTAATGTAAATGTTGTGGACCTTCTCTGAAGGCTATGTGGTCCAACCACCCATGAAATACAATGTATGAATTATCCAAGGCATTCTTCTCATAAGAACACCATTACAGAAGAGCAACATCCACTTTCAATGACAACCAGAGAGAACCAAAAGGCTTACAATAATGACAACGGTTGAATGACTTAGAGAATATGAGAGAGAGAAGAAGAAGAAGATGAAAAAAATGTTCAATTCAAATGGGGAGCCTATGTTCAAAGATACAAAATTCTTCGACAACTATGATGAGAAATTTCCCATTGGGATGAAAAAGAAATTTGTCTTTTATGAGCTCCCATATTGGGAGCATCTTAAGATTTACCACTTGCTATATCCCATGCATATATTCAAAAAAATTCATCTTCTTTATGGAGGCACATATCATCAAAAGAAAATGACACATTGGTTGTTAGTTGAGATCTCATTTCTTCAAAAACTAAAAATAAACATTGGTAAATACAAGAAAGTAGAGGAGAGGTTGGTCCCTCTTGGTCTTTCAAAGAAGGTGATGTCCCATGGATTTTAAAGAAATATGATCTTTCTTTAGAAAATGAAGTTATAATGGGTGTGAGGGTTCCTTCTTTATATGGGTCTTCACTACAGCACTGCTTCATTGTGGTAAACCATTTGTCGGAGTTGAAATCGCATGACCGTTTGAACCTTCTAAGAGTATGTAAGTCAAAAACATGATTTTATTATTTGTTATTATTCTTATGCAATGGGATAAAATATAATTAATTTTTGTATGTGTTTACTTTGCAGTGTCATTGTCCTCTACTCGTGCATGGGTTTGTAAATCATGGCTCCCCCCAAGACCTACAATGCACCTTGTCTAAATTATATGCATTTGTACATTGGATCACATCAAAGGAGATTCATATGGATAACATTCCACGGTGGCATCAAGAGATAACTGAGATTGTTTGTATTGTTTAGAAGGAATTGGGTTGGTTTCTTGTCATTGTTTGTTCTTCGTAGAGAGGTACATGAATAAATTGAAAGGTTTTGTTCGACAAAGGGAAAAACATGAGGGGTCTATGAAAGAGGGGTACACATCATATGAGTCTTTCTATTATGCCAATGAGTACATCAAGTAGATCGAAAACACACTAGGTGCGGCAATTTGGGAAATGAAAGTGATGAAGACAAAATAGAATGGGAGCTTATCCAAGTGAATGGAAAAAGGCACCTGATAAAGACTAAGTGACTTATCATTTGTCAAATTTCTACACATTAAATATTCACACTAAACTTCATAATGCATATTTTGATTTAATACATACTATATATGTTGGTTTGATTTCATCAGCGAATTCAGAAATTGAAATCATCAACAAATTCATTCTTTACAATTTAGAAGCGACACAGTCATGGGTCGCATTGTACGAAAAAAATAGGAGGAAATGGGATAGTGATAAGAAAGAATTCAGATGGTTGAATGGTAAAAGTGTGTCCTATCCTGATAATTTAAAATAAAATATTCCAATGATATTCCCCAATAGTTGGGTTGTTGATCAAGTCAGGGAGAAATATAGTGCATCTGTTCATTACTTGCATGTTGAAGAGGATGCACTAAAAATAGGGATTGGGTGAAGCAACTCGGTAATATCTTTCTATACATTTATTTTAAATTCATAATGCACCTTTGAATTATAATATCTATATTTTATATTTTAATTATGTTTAGGTTATTAAACACATGACACTGTGATTTTTTCACTTTTTTATAGGTGCATTTGTTCCCATCTATGTGGGAATATGGACATCATTTTTGCACAAAGGATGTCGATGATGGCTGCATGACACAAGACTGTGGAGTGGAAGTCCAGTTCAACCAATCTATTCATGATAGCTACTGCGATCAAAGCCTAATATAGGGGATGTTAGGTCATGTCGGAAATATACAAGAGATCATTGAAGTGGGCTTCTCTTCGTTTCAATGTGTTATTTTTAGGTGAAAGTGGTGGGACACCTTTTATTGAAATAATGTAAAGGAAGATCGTGATAGTGGGCTAATATCTATCAACTATAGGAAGATGTGGCATGAAGCTAGTCAGAGCCTTATGTTTCCCCCATTTCCCCCAAACACTGCAACCAGGTGTTTTTTACCCAGATGTACTTGATAGGGATTGGGTGTTCTATTAAGACACGACCCTAGATCAAAACATATTTTTGAGAAAAACCTTATTATCATGCTAAGAGAGGAATGTAATCAGGGTGATGACAATGGAGAGTGATATGTACTTGTGTTATTTCATTATTTATACTTTTTTTCCCCAAGGAAAAATCATAATTTACATTAATGAAGAAAATGGAAATTACATGTAGTAGATGTTTATATAGCATATCCATATGACTATGAATCAATATTGTAGGTCTTTGTCCATAGTAGCTATGAGTTCCTTCTATATATATATATATATATATATATATATATATATATATATATATATATATATATATCACTGCCATCAATCATCATGATTCATTGCATACATACATATTATAAAAAATGACTGTGTGTGGCAAAAAAGTATAATAATAGTCACAAAAAATATGTTCTACTATTACTCTGTCCTTCAAATTTATTACTCGTCAGCATTCCCAGCAAGTTTGATGAATGGACGGTGATAGTACTAATAGTTTTATGTTCCATTATATTCGTGAATCATCCATGTGCCTGGCTCTTGCTACACACCTTCTTTAGATAATCGATCAGTAGTATTTTTCCTCTCCCTGTATATATGGCAAGATGAAATTTGCTCAAATTGTGCTTTAATCATAAGAGTATCTTACAACATATTTATGAGTGTGTGTGTGTGTGTGTGTGATAATGAGTTGCTTGATTGAACTAGTCAATGAAAATTTTGGAGTCACCAAATACCTGAATCTACCTACACCCTTTTTCCGAAGAATAAATAAGAATAAGTTTCAAACAATATAATTCAGCAAAGTTATTTGTTCCAGGTACAAACCCGAAACTCATCTTGAAATAGTGATCATTATTCAAGTAAAGGAGCGCGCCACCTCCACTTTTGTTTTGATTTGAAGTTAGATAAAATATGCCCAAGGTTTTGAATAATTGATAACTTATGCAAATATCGTGCAAATTGAAACAAATTGTTCCACTTCTAGGATGAGATCATAAATTGCAACAATCTATGATCTCATTTTCTCAGGAATGAAAGTTTGGTTATCAATTTCTTTTTTGTTCCTTCTTATTCATATGGCCCAGCAAACAAGAAGTGGGATGTTCCAAAGTTTTTGAGGTTTTACTTGCAACCACCCTCCTCCCACATTTACCCAATCTAACCAGTCCAACAGCAGAAACATGTGACGAGAGGCCACTATGATGTGATTCAACATCCTAGGTCACCTTAAGGAATTGGAATCGACAAAACACAACCACACTGGCCATCCACACATCCTACAGAACCTCTAGGAGCCAACCAACCTTTCTAGGTTCTTAAATATTAAAGCAACTTATCTTTTACTGACCAAACACTCGAGTTTCTCCCATGACAAGGAAACAATGCGATTGGATCCCTCCGGATGCTCACACAACAAGGTCATCCTAGTGACTATGGACTTTTCCAAGTAGTCCTGTGCTAGCAACCATGGATTTTATGCCACTTTTCAGTGCCAAGACTCAGGCCACTACCCATAACTCTATGATACTTTCAAAAATGATAAATAACAATGAAACAAAGGTACTAATGCAAACACTTAATCAATGACTTGACTGGACCCCTACTAGCCATGACACACATTTTGTCAAACATGTCATAAATATGTAATCTACAGGTCTCAACAACATATATGAGTATAGGGGTCTTATACTTATCTGAGAATCATTAAGAAGCATTGATGCCTCATCACAATAGCTGCATTATCCACTATTAGTTCATATATTCATTGTCCAACCATTAACTAATCAAAACATCATACACCATCATTGTTATAAAACATACTCATAACCATCATATAATCATAAAAAAAGCAAGGATATGAAAACCATATAAACCACATAATGACAAGTACATTTAACCATCAAATACAAGAGGAAGAGATCTCTTATTTATTTATGAAAAATGCAACCCAGACTGGGACTTCCACATACCACCCAACCATAGACTAGATTGAACCAAATTTCTCTTTCAGCTAGTCACCCCCATGCAATATTCCAAGTATGAATGTGGGATCTCATGGAACAATCCAAATAAAACCAAAACAAGGCTTCGAGAGGCCAAACCATCTCAACCCTCAACCAATGATTCCACCTCATGGTTAGACATCACTAACCATCACCAAATTGGTCTCTACCCAAGATGCCTAGGGCTCCAGAGTGTTTGTTCCAACTTGGGCTTCTAGGACTAGTAACTCAACCCACCACTGTCATTGAGATTCTAGAGCGTTTGTCTAATCAAATCTTCCAAGACTAGTAACTAAACCCATCAATGGATTCCAGAGCATTTATCCAACCAAGGCTTCAAAGACTAGTAACTCAACCCAAGCTTTTACAGGGCTTCTAGAGCATTTATCCAACCAAGGCTTCCATAAACTAATAACTCAACCCACAACCAAAGGAACATGAGAAACAAAAAAAAAAAAGTAAAACCCACAACACCATTACTATTCAGGAAATGGAAAGGATAAGAAAAAACATTGTTAATCCACGCAATCCTTCATGGAAATGAAAAATCATAATCAGGAAACCACAGGCATATGCCATGCATGTCCAAACTAGCAAGAAAATCATACATGCAACTCAGTACTTGCAATAAAAACCCGTTGTAGTTGTTGATCCCGATTGCGCTTTCCTGCTCTTCCTTTTGCTTCGTGCTCCAAATCCCAAGTATGCCACACTCCTCCAAGAGTGATCCAAGAAAAATCTAATTGTTTAAGAGTATGAGAGAGAGAGAGAGAGAGAAATGAGAGCTCCAAAACTGAACTGATCAAAAGCCATGAACTGATCCTCAGAAGCCTTTTTATTGATGAGGCCTCTATTTTCTTCAACTTTCCATTATTTTCCTTCATTTTCCTCCTCACATGCAACCTATGTAGTTTCGTCTTCCTTTTCTCCTTTTTTCCATTATTTCATAACTAAAATTCCAATAAATTCCACTTTTCCTTTCCAAAGCCTTTTCCATTTCCTTTGCCAATTTCCATAGCCATTAATTAATCACAAGTGATCCTCATCACTATTTTTTTGCCCAACTTTCAGCTTAGAATACATGTCCCACGACCAAGGTCTTATTTTACCTTTATTAAATTTATTTACATGGATTTTTAATGAGGGTTGGTGCAGAACCCTCCCCTATGGGGGAAAATCATTATCAATGTTCAACAACCCCTACAACCAACAAAACTGCTGAAAGAAAAACATACTTCCCATGGAGCTTTATAACTTATCTTGTTGCAGTATTTACAATGATCAACCTGCTGAGAAGCAAACCAATATGACAACATAACAACATGAAAACCATAATGACATGACACCATACTGCTTATTGGAGCTTTATAACACAGCTCATGGTGGTATTTACATCCACATACATATGTACATAAACCAAAACATCATACCAAAAGCTATACCTAAAGCATTCGCTCACCCAGTGAATAGAGAAGGATACATATCCCACATTTGATCCGCCATCTCCCATGTAGCTTCATCGGGCCCAAAGTGCTTCCACTGCACTTTAACCTACTTGATTACTTGATTACGTATCATGAGCACCTTTCTCTAGAAAATACGTTGCTGTTACAACTAGAATTCACATTTTGGCTTCACCTGCAATACAAACCAGTCAATAACATGATCAATATATTTAACATACTTCTTAAGTAATGACACATGGAAAACATCATGGACTTTCATTGTCAGAGGTAGTGTAATTCGGTAGGCTACTGGTCCAACCCTCTCAAGAATTTTGAAAGGTCCACAACATCAAGGTGCTAGCTTAGGACATGATCCAATCCTCAAGGAGCTCTTCTTGGGATTGATGCACAAGTACACATGTTCCCCAACATGAAACTCCTTAAAGATCATGTTTTGATATGCATAATTTTTTTGTCTATCCTCTACTACCTTCAGATTCTTCTTGATTACCTGCATTTTATGTTCCATCTCTACCAACATGTTTGATCCAATCAATACCCTATTAACTGGATCACTCCAACTAAGAGGAGTGTTACAACTTTTCCCATACAATGCCTTGAATGGATTCATCCTCAGTGACTCCTGATACCCATTTTTGTAAGTAAAATCAACCAACAGAATGTACTCCTCCCATATTTTATGTTGGTGCATCACATACATCCTCAACATGTCATCCAATATCTTGTTGACCCTCTCTATCTATCCATATGTCCGCAGATGATAAGTTGCGTTGAAGGCCAACTCTGTACCCAAGCCTAAAAATAACTCTTTCCAAAATATCGAAGTGAACTTGGCATCCATTTTTGGTACAATCTTCTTCAGTACCCCATGCAACCTTACCACATTTCTCATGAATACCTATGCCACATCACTATCTAAATACGTAGACATCACTAGAATGAAGTGTGCTACGTTTTTCAGCTTTTCCACCACAACCATGATAAAATCATGTTGTCTAGATGTCCTCGCCAAAGCTTTGATAAAATCCATGGAAATGACCTCCCATTTCCACTCTAGAATCATCATAGGATGAATTAATCCACGTGGATGTTGACAATCTGCTTCTACCTATTGAAAATCCAAGCATCTCACCATAAACTCTGCCACTTCCCTCTTCATATTTGGTCAATAGTAGAACTTCTTCACCAATGTCAATTTTTTCTGATATCCGAGATGACCTAAATATGTCTTAACATGAAATTCCCTCAATATAAGATTCTTGAGCTCACTGTCATCTGGCACATACATCCTGTCCCTAAACCTAACTAAACCATCAGTTGTAAGGTAATATTTCATATCTTGTGCACCCGTACCTATACCTATGCCTGTACTTGTACCTGTACCTGTACCTGTAGTTGTACCTGTACTCTGTTGTATCTTTTGCATAAGCTCTCTATACATGTCATATTGTTTTCCTATTTGCAATATTCTATCATGTAAATCTATCCCATAAGAACTCATAAATGTTAAGTGATTCACCTGTATCCTCCTGCTAAGAGCATCTCCAAACCTGTTCTCTTTACCTTTAATATAACTAATCTCAAAGTCAAACTCACTTATTGTGGCCAACCATCTAAATTGTTTGGAATTCAAATTCAATTAGTCAAATAGATACCTCAATCCACCGTGATCACTCATCAGTACAAATCTCCTGCCAAGAAGATAGTGTCTCCACATCTTCAATGCATGTATGATCACTGATGTGTCAGATAAGTCTTCTCATGCTCATTCAATTTTCTTGACTCATAACATACTACTTGTCCTTCCTACATAAGGACTCCACTAAGTCCTCTCTTTCAAGCATCTGTACACACCACAAAATCTTTGTACAGATCTATAATATTTAGAACTAGAGAATTTGTCAACAACTGCTTCAACTATTCAAAACTGGTTGCACATTCCTCTATCGAACCAAATTTCTTACCTTTCCTTTGCAACAATGTAATACGATAAGAAATCTATGAGAAGTTATTGATGAACCTCCTGTAATAACTTTCTAACCCCATAAAGGGCCTTACCTCATCCACATTCCTAGGAGTTCCCACTCCATGATAGCCCTTATCTTTTTCGTATCCACTGTTATGCCTTCCTTGGAAACCACATGTCCCAAGTAATGTACCTTTGTCTAAAATAAACTACACTTACTGAGCTTAGAATACAACTGATGCTCTCTCAACAATCTCAATACCACTGTTAAGTTTTTGACATGCTCTTCTTCATTTTTAAAATATACTAATATATCATCAATGAATACATGAACAAACTTGTCCAGATAAGAACGCAACACACTATTCATCAAGAACATAAAAGTAGTTGGAGCATTAGTAAAACCAAATGGAACTACAACAAACTCATAATTCCTATATCTAGTTTGGAATTTTGTCTTGTCTTTGATGCATACCTGATGGTGTCTTGATATTAGATAAATCTTTGAGAACATTGTTGCTCCCTTCAAATGATCAAACAAGTCGTTAATCTTCGGCAACGGATACCTATTCTTGATGGTCACCTTTTTCAAGTACCTGTAATCGATGCACAACCTAAGAGTACCATCCTTATTCTTCATAAAAAATACCGGTGCACCCCATGGTGATACACTTGGCCTAATGTATCCCTTCTCAAGTATTTCCTTCAACTACAACTTTAACTCTACTAAATTTGGAGTGCTAATTTTGTATGGTGCCTTTGATGTTGGTGTTGTCCCTGGTACCAACTCATTAGAAAATTCAACTTACCTCTGAGGTGGAAATTTTTAAATATCTATTGGAAACACATCCTAAAACTACTATAGAACTAGGTACCTGTTCAATACCTATGCATCCTCAACATCCTTACCTTTATCACTAGAAATATGCACTGCAAATAACACACACCCTTTCCTAGAACTGCACTTGGTGTACATAGCTGTCACCATTCTTACCAATGTTTCCTTCTTCTTACCCTATAACATTCTTTGTTCTCCATTGGCATCCAAACACTCAATAGTCTTTTCATAACAATCCACCTTAGTCCTCCGAATATATAACTAGTCCATACCAAAAATCATATTGTATGATCCCAATGGTAATACATTCAAATGCATTGATGTATTAATATCATTCAACTCAAATACACATGATCTTACCCAATGATGAACTCTCTTCTTTATACCTATAGCCAAATTCATTGACCAAGATTTTGCATGCACTTCCTTGTTCAAACCACACTTATCCACCAAGTCAGGTTTAAGATAACTATAATTAGATCTATGGTCAATCAAAATAGAAACAACTTGATCACAAATATTACTGACCATCTCAATGATAGATGCATAATGATCTTCCTATTGGTTATCTAATGCTTCATAAATTTGAGGAATGCTCTATCTAACATCCCCCACTATCTGTGCCTCCTGAGCACTGTAAATATGCAGTCTACCACCCTGATGTTGTGGACAATCTCTCCTACAATGATCCTTACCACAAGTCCAACACTGTAAAGGCTTCCAACATGCACCCTTGTTCTGCTCCTCATACCTAATATCTTGTCCTTTATCGGATGCATTGAAATTCTTATGCAACATTGCATTCTCTTTCATACCTGTGCCCTGAGGCCTTGTTCATTTCTTGTCCCATTTTATTTTATTCCTTGCATTGCCTTTCTAGTCTCAATCTATGGTTTTATTTTTCATAATGATGGTTTAGCTTTCGGATGGCCTCCTCCAATGATCTAGGCTCATCAAACTCAATCTAATCTCTAAATGATAATGGTAATCAATTGAAAAACCTTTTAACGTTAACCTTTTCATCCTTAAGATATGATACATACCTCAATAGCTCCAGGAACATGGTCGTATACTCCTCATACGTCATAGATCCCATCTTCAGCTCATATAATTCCTTCGCCCTGTCATCATAGTATCTCTCTGATAGGTACTTCTTCTTGAATAATCTCTCAAATTCATTCCAAGTCAATTCCTCTTCATTAATACCTCTAACATTCTTTACATCTTCCCACCAAATATTTTCTTTACCTTTATGACTAAACGTATCTATTATGGCCTTCATGTTCTTTGAGTAATCATGAAACCTGAAGAACTTATTCATCCCAAGTAACCAAACTTCTGCATCCTGTGACTTCTTTGTTTCTCCATAAGATATAGGTGGCTTTTATTTCTTGAACTCATTTGGAAAATATACTTGTTATTCCTCATGTAAGGATGACAATGATGATGATCATGATACCTTTCAAAACTAGAACTAGAACAGAACCTGTGTCCATCACCTTTCCTCTTCGGTGTATTCAAGAACATGCCATCTCTGATCGTTTCATCTCTATCTGACTTGTGCCCACCATGACACCTTCTGTCATATGCCCCATTAGTCCTATTCGCCTTCCCATGACTTATTCTAAGTGGTCCCTGTCTCTACAAGTCTGACAAACTCTGAAGAATAGTGACATTTACTTCTACCTGTTTCTCTTGTGCCCTAGAAAGTCTCTCTTATGATTGAATAATTCTGCCATTGTCTGTTTTGCAACTCCTTATTTCTACCTTTACACTTCTCAATGTGCCTATTATGTGAGGGGAATATTCCTCACCATGTTTCTCATTTGATCCATACAGAGAATCTCATGAACTATAATCTACCACTCTATTATCCATCTTTTCTCTTCTATTCTTGCAAGGTATATCATGTCAGCTAAACCAAATCATAAACAAACCAACGTACCTTATTTTAGTTCATGGGAGGATATCTCGTCTACAAGATCAACCAAATTAGTGCAATATATATATAAACATAATCATATTCGCATATAATCATCATTTCAACCATTATCTAGTCATCTATGCATGACCATATCAACCACATACCATGAACTCATGCGCGACAACTATCATTGTGTCAATGTATGCACAACAACAGGTAAACATTGTCACACATAAATAATGCTTGACCCAACATACACTCATGATGACACTTTCAACAAAAACACCGTAAACTTTCACATGGAAACACAATTGTAACTCTGAACACCATCATGCATACAAAACAAGAACATAAACCACAAGCACAAAGAGAAAATATGTAATTGACATATATGCATGACCAACACACCACCCATCCAGTCCAAGGGGTGAGCCATCCTCTGATACCACTCTGTAACCACCCTCCTCCCACATTTACCCAAGCGAACTGGTTCACCAAGGTAAACAGGTGACAAGAGGCCATTATGATGTGATTCAGCCTCCTAGGTTACCTTAAGGAAGTGGAATCGATAGAACACAACCACATTGACCATCAACACATCCTATAGAACCTTTAGGATCCAACCAACCTTTAAAGGTGCTTAACTCCTTAAGAAAGTTATCTTTTTTTTACCAAACACCTAAGTAGCTCCTATGACAAGGCAAAAAAGCAACTGGAATCCTCTGGTCGCTCCCACAACAAGGCCATCCCAACGATTGTGGACTTTTCCAGGTAGTCTTGTGCCAGTGACCCTGGATTTTGTGCCACTTTTTCAAGGCTAGGACTCAGGCCACTACCCAAAACTCCATGATACTTCCAAAAATGATAAATGACATTGAAACAAAGGTATTAATGAAAACATTTGATCAATGAATTGACTAAACCCCTACTAGCCATGACATGCATTTTGTCAAACATGTCATAAATATGTAATCTACAGGTCTCAACAATAGATCTGAGCATAGGGGTCTTAGACTTATATGAGAATTGTTAAGAAGCATTGATGCCTCATCACAATAGCTACATTATCCACTATTAGGTCATATATTCATTCTCCAACCATTTACTAATCAAAACATGATGGGAGCCATACACCATTGTTGTTATAAAACATACTCATTACCAACATATAATCAACAAAAATAGCAAGGATATGACAACAATATAAACCACATAAGTAAAATTATATTTACCCATTGAATACAAGAGGAAAATAGATCTTATTGATTTATGCAAAATGCAACCTAGTCCGGGACTTCCATGTACCACCCGACCATAGACTAGGCTGAAACAAATCTCTCTTTCAGCTTGTTAACCTCATGCCATATTCCAGGCATGAATGCAGGATCTCATGGAACAATCCAAATAAGACCAAACTAGGGATTCCAGATGCCAAATCACCTCAACCATCAACTAGTTATTCCACCTCACGGTTGGACATCACTAACCATCACCAGATTGGTCTCTACGCAAGTTTTCTAGGGCTCTAGAGTGTTTGTTCCAACCAGGGCTTCTAGGACTAGTAACTCAACCTAAAACTATCGTCAAGCTTTGAGAGAATTTGTCCAACTAGGGCTTCTAGGACTAGTAGCTGAACCCACCAAGGGCTTCCAAAGTATTTTTCCAACTAAGGCTTCTAGGACTAGTAACTCAACCCAAGCTGTTAGAGGGATTCTAGACCAGTTTTCCAACCAAGTCTCCTAGGACTAGTAACTCAACCCAAACTGTTACAAGGCTTCGAGAGTGCTTTTCCCACCAAGGCTTCCAGGAACTAGTAACTCAACCCACATCCAAAGGAACATGAGAACCAACAAGAAAACAAAAGTAAAACCTATAACACCATTGTTATGCAGGAAATGGAAAGGTTAGGCAAAACCACTATCAATCCAACAATCTTCCATGCCAATGACAGATTATAACCAGGAAAGCACATGCATATGCCATGCATGTCCAAACTAGCAAGAAAATCATACATGCAACTCAGTACTAGCAAGCAAAACCCATTGTAGTTATTGATCCCAATGTCCTCTTGCGCTTTCATGCTCTTCCTTTTCCTTCCTGATCCAAATCCCAAGCATTCCACACTCCTCCAAGGTTACTCCAAGAAAACTCTAATTGTCCAAGAATATGAGAGAGAGAGAGAGAAAAATGAGAGCTCCAAAACTAAACTAATAAAAAACCATGAACTGGTCCTCGAAAGCCTTTTTATTAATGAGGCCTCTATTTTGTTCTTTTTTCCATTATTTTCCTTTATTTTCCTCCTCACATACAACCTGTGATGTTTCACCTTCCTTTTTTCCTATTTTCCATTATTTCATAAATAAATTACCAATAAATGCCACTTTGCCTTTCCAAAGCCTTTGTCATTGCCTTTACCAATTTCCATAGCCATAAATTAATCACAAGTGATCCCTGTCACTACGTTTTTTCCCAACATTCAGCTTGGAATATGTGTCCCATGACGAAGGTCTTATTTTACCTTTATTAACTTTATTTACATGGATTTTTAACCAGGGTTGTTACATTACTTCATTACACCAACCCTGCCATGCATCAATGGTCATTGTGTTGTGCCATTTGAATTGTATGCCTAAGACTTGGTAGATTGATTCCTAGATCAAATTTATGATTGGGCGTGATAGGGAAAGTTGATCAACTATTTATTTAGAGAAGTTACATAATGTGCACCAGAATGGCCCTTGAAAAGCTATTTTATTAAGGTTGTCTTCAATTGGAACTTTGTTTGTTAAAATACACCATAATAAGAGCCTTGCCTTTGGGGGCTCTTCAATTTCCATATAAAATTCCACCACTAGCAAGTGTTTGTTGGCTTCATGTGCTCATATGCAGCCAAGTAGCCTTACTTGGGATTGTAGATGCCTCTTTTCGAATTTTCCCATACCAGTTCATCCTTTTGATTCGATATTCAAACATGGTAATTTTTCAGAGTATCTGTATAAGCTGCCCATTTTTTCGCCAATAAATCAGTAGTTTTAAAATTTGTGCAATCTTTCTTCCCTAACCCCGGATTGATGAGGATTTTAGGTTCGTTATATGATTAATAGTTTTGATGCCCTTCTTATTTAAAAATGTAATAAGATGAGAAGGGAGAATACACCTGTCACCATCTAGACCAGGGATCAATCCCAACTAGCACCTCCTCCTTTGTTCTAATTATCCAATCTAGCCTTGATTCAATGATGTTGAATGATACTACCACATTTTTCCAGACAAAAGAAATTTTTACTCTGCTTTTGTTTTGAGTTCTAATCCATTCAATAATAGACATATACTAATATACTTACTCATGAACAGCTTTGTCTAGAGACTTTTTGTTGTAATAAGCCTCCACCCTACTTTTGCAGCAAGTGCCCTTGATAATGTGTGTAGATCTTTAATGCCCCACCCTCCACATTTTTTAGGGAGGGAAATTCGCTCCCATCTAATTCATTCGAAATTACTTCCTCCCTCCCCCACACCCCCCCCCATAAATATTCACAACATCTTTTATGAATGATGTTTATAATTCCCTTTGGAATCCATGCTAAAGCCATCCAAAACACAAGAATCGCCTCGAGAATCGATTTAATAAGAACTAACCTGCCATCCCATGATAGCCATCGATGAATCCATACATTTAGTCTCTTTTCAATTTTCACAATAAGCCACTTCCAGTTGGTTTTTTGGTAATTGTTCAGTTTTAAACAAAAATTTAGTTATTTGATACCTTCTCCCAAGCCCACACATTGAAATGGAAACAAGCCCATTGCATATGACATTTCCTCTCTAGTGCATCCCAAAGCTGAGATAATGGACTTTTGATGGTTTGTTTCCATGCCTGTCGCTTTCTTAAATAATTTAATGATATGGTCTAGAGCAGGAAAATCATGTCTTGTATCATTGAGGAAAATAATCACATCATCTACAAATAACAAGTGTGTAAGATTAATATTTTTTGTGAGAAGAGCACCTTCCATAAGACCCCTACTCGCATCCATAATCAATCTTCTTAGTCCTTCCATAATGGGAAGAAATAATAATGGGGAGAGGGGGAATCCTTGCCTCAATCCTTTCTCTGCATAGAAGAATTCAGAGGCAACTTTGTTTATCAACACTCCAAAAGAGGATGAATTAATACAACACATAATCCAATTTATGAAGTTTATGTGGAAACCTAGATGTGTGAGGAGCATTTTGATATATAACCAGCTAGATTTGTCATAAGATTTTTCCAAATCAATATTTTAAGATCATGCCTTTCAACTTCTTCATCTTTAGGATATGTAATTATTCTTGTGCAACTCTAATAGCTTCATGTATTTGATGATCTTCCAAAAATGCATATTTTTCCTTTGAGATGTTCTTGGATAGAATCGACTTCAATCTGTTCACTATAATATTTGCAATGATCTTGTAAATACAATTACATAATGAGATGGGCCAATAGTCATTGAAAGTTTGTGGGTTATCTACCTTAGGGACTAGGGCGATGAAAGTAGAAATGAAAGCATCGTATATCCTACCCAATAATGTACATTCTTCAATCACTTTTAAAATGTCATTCCCAATCATCTCATATAATTCCAAAAAGAATTCAACTAGCCATCCATCTAGCCCCAAACTCTTTTCCTTTTTAAACCAGTGAAGAATTTATTCTAATTCTCCATTTGTTACAGATTCCATCAACTCTTCATTGATATCTTCATAAACATACCCGAGAAATAATCGAGCAATGTAATGATGTCCGGAAGAGTGACCTCTTTGGGACCTCAAAAAGTGTAGAGAAAATTATGACCCCTATTCTTGCCAAGTCCTTGAAATTTGAATCCATTTCACCCTAATCATATATCAACAACCACCAGATGGTGTTGATGGCTCTTCTTCCCTTTTCACTTTTTTGAAAAAACTTCATATTGTTTTCCCCTTCTTGTAACCACATTTCACAACTTCATATTCTCCATTATTCTTCCCTCTCCTTGAGTAACTTAGCCTTTTCCAATTCCAACTGAATGAGTCTCAATTTGGAGTCATTGTTATCATACCCCCCCTAGCTAGTCCATCCACCCAATTTCATCCTGAATACTCATTAATTTCTCTATATAATTCTTCCTTTTTTTCTTCACCCATTCAATCGCCTTTTTCTTGAGAGCCTTCAAGTTTTTTGCAAAGCACCTATTCGCATATCCCTGGCCATCATTTGCAATATGCCTCCATGAATCCCGAACCAATAATTTAAATTCTTCTTCCTTCATCCATGAACCATTGAATTTTAAGGGATCTTTTGGTTTTCAAGAGTGTCCAACCAGCTCCAGGTATATGGGAAAATGATCTGATGCACCCCCACTCCCAATCCACTGTCTGAAATTTGAAAATTTTTCCAAGAATGATATGTTGATCATAAATATGTCCAATCTACTAGAAACCATCTTCTCACCGACCCTACGATTTCACCAAGTAGGCTTGAGCTTTTCCAAGTCTATATCAACAAGATTATTTGCATCAATCATATGAGCAAAGAAATTAGAAAGAGGATTAGGTTGAGAGTGGCTTCCCCAATTTTCTGTCATTCCCAGAGAAAAATTTAAATCCCCACCAATAAGTAGATTGGTTGCCTAAATGAATGATTTAGACAAAAGTATATTCCACAAACCCACCCTATCCACACAAGGGCCACATATATTTACCAATCTAATTTTCAATCCAATTTCTTCTGAGAAAGTGTCTTCCACAATCACACCCTTGCATCCTAAGGTATTAATTATCTTCATGGATTTCTTGTTAAACCCTAGGGCCAAGCCCCCAGAGTGTCCATGATCATCGATAGAAATTAAATCCTAGTATTTAGTCATCTTATTCAGGGTATGAACAATATCCAGACTAGAACTTAAAGTCTCTTGCAAGAACATGACATCCAACCACTCCTTCGTATCAGATGTCTCAATGCTAGTTTTTTAGAGGCACTAGCAAAACCTCTGGAATTGAAGGATATAAAACTCATTTGGGAGCAGAGGATGGGGCATAATGTGATATAAGGACCTCGTCTAAGGATAAGTGGTGACCAGCCACAATGTCTTAACTGGCTTGAAGAATAACTTTTGAAATATGCAACTATTGACCTCATAGGATTCTAGGAATTTTAGATGGTGAAAGATGACCCAGCCACCCCTGAGGTGGATTGAGGAATGCCCTGATATGGTGGTCTGACTCTTGATCTTAGGTTATACCAAGATTTCCTACAGTTGGTGGAGGATGAGGATGAGAACTTGGATCTAGAGATAGATGGGCAAGGGGCGGAGCTACAGTTAGTGACTGGTTCAATCGAACAAGTGATATCCCCCAGATCCAAATTAAAAACCATTCCCATATGTAATGAACAAGAAAACTCAGTGATATGGAAAGAAGAAACAGATTTATAGTGATCAGGTATAGAGAGAGGGGAGGAAGAAATACCTGACAACGAAGGAGATATCCCAGAAACTTGTCATGATCAAGTCTTTGGTCCCATATCCTCCATATGATTTGGTTCCTTGTCAACTAAGATGATAGCCCGACCCAAAAGAGATCCATGAACCCTCGTGTGGTCAGTCTTCCCCACCTCCTTCCTACTAACAAAGCCAACATCGATATTTGATCCACCTCGCATTCAAGATTCTTTTTCTTTTAGAACCAGAGGGTGGTTTCTGTAAATGTGTCCTAATTTTTTACATCGTCTGCATCAAAATGGCACCCCCTCGTAGTCTAACCTGTGACTATGTGAATACCATTTATACTAAAGAAATATATTTTCAACCAATCCTTCTCTGGTATCCAAAATAACAAGCACTCGAGCACATGTCCTTTTCCCATTCTCCGGGAATTATCTATCATAATCCAAATATTTCCCCTGCTCATCACAAATTCTACGAAAGATATATTTTGTTCATAAATTCATAGGAATACCCTGGAGGCTGAGTCATATAGGGCTGGCCCCCAATTTCTCCCTTTCAGGTTCGAAGAGGGGAGACCACCACTTGAAGTATATAGGATCCTATTCAATATTCTAATGAATTTCCAAAACCTAGCAAGCATATTCTGTGCTATAAAATTTGAAATCAAACCAACCCTAAGGAAGAGTATAAATTTATAGCAATGACTTCAATTCCTTACTCCAGCTCTCCTATGCCCAAATTCTAAGCCTCACAGGTGAGTATCTTTGGCCTCTAACCCTTCCAACCAATACCCTTTTTGTTGTATCCATGACTTTGTTGAAATTGAGTCCTTCTTCAAGAATGAACAATTTGTTCTTCTTATGGACCTTTTTTCTCTTATTTTTTTCCCCTGACTTCTTTGAAACCCCCTCACTTGGCCCGGCTTCGTTCAAACCCTTTGACCCATCTTCTACACAAAACATTGATACCCCAAATGCTGGCTCTCCACAACCTGGCACTTTGTTCTCCGTCGGTCTTTCCTCTTCCCTTATTTCATCCCCATCTGGAAGAGAAGGTATCTGACCAACGAATGAAAGATGGCCAATACCAGAGACATTACCTGCACCATTTTCCCCAAATTGACTCGAAAATAACCTGCCATCATATATAATATTCCCTCTGATGCCCAAATGGTTAATACACCCCAGTGTGAAATTTAGGGCCTCCAAGGATATACTAGCTGCACTAATGTCTTCCCCTAGGGAAAATTTCTAGGAAAGCCCATCCCCTAACTATGTTGTCAAAAACCATAAAGATCATTGATACCCCAATGCTACTCTAGAGCCATAATTTGGGTAATTTTGTGCATGTTATGCTACAGGGGGGCTACTACAGAAAAAAATATTCACCTCTGAAAAATTCGATAGAGATGAGAAAACACCTATATATAGGGAGCGATATGTCGAGATAAGGGAATTTCCTAAATGTTAATGTGGAGGCTCTAACCATATCTGATAGCCTTCATAAGGGTCCATTGAGTAATCAACCACTTCCTCCATGCTGGAACCAAAACCCTAAATGTGTTTGGGAAATAACAACAGATACACTGAAAAGCTCATCGTCGGTTACGACAGATTCTATAACAGTAAATTCCTCCCACCAACAGGTCGATACCCTTCATGGTTATAAGAGCTTCATATGATGATTATGCCACCCCAGTCATATGCCCTCATCTGAAACATATCCCTCACTCCTTGCATAAGCCGAAACCACCTGCATGTTAATATAGTTTATCCTTACCCAAACCCTGGCGAAAAACAGAGTTTCAGAGGCTGAATTAGTGAACCCTCACATTACAGAGCCATTTTTTCCAATCTATTCCAATTCAAACTTATGATTTTCATAGTCTTATCATTTCAGTATTTATACTATTGTTGCATGTTTTATTTTCTTTATTTCGCTAATTATATTGTTTTTTATTCATTTTTTTGGCATTTTATATAATTGGTAAGATTCACAAATGTTTTTACACATTTTTTTCTAGTGGAAACATATACACTAAAAACTAAGTACATCCAATTGTGTAATTTATAATTTAAAAAATAAAATTTTAACATATTTGTTTAATTTGTTTAATTCTAATTTACAGTAGACTTCTTCTATAGGATTTGGATAGACATCAGGATGGATCAAAAGATTGTAATTCTAAGCATGAGTTATTAATTTTGTACTCTTTTGTTGTACTTTTTTTAGCCCAAACAT
Source organism: Pinus tabuliformis (assembly GCA_031772625.1). NCBI lineage: Eukaryota > Viridiplantae > Streptophyta > Pinopsida > Pinales > Pinaceae > Pinus > Pinus tabuliformis. The sequence goes on from CM062814.1 coordinate 381,911,634, forward strand.
ATATTTCTAATATAAAACATTTTCTACTCTAGATAATATAAAAGTCCATTTTGAATCCTAAACAACAGCACTCCATTAAGAATGGTTATTTATAACTATATTTTTTTAAGATATCAATCTATATATACTCATTATCTCCTTTCTCAAATGAAATTGTGAGTATCAATCTAAAATAACTCACAAAGTGCTAATATGTTATCTCCAAGAGTGACATTGCCACCTTCAACTTCCTTTAGAGACAGAAATATTGTTTTATCTCCTATCATATGATGTCAACATCCATTGTCTATATACCATTAACTTTCTTTGTTTTGAACACATAAAGCTAGACCACATTCTTCTTGCTTTTCTTGCTTCCTTCTCCATATCTTTGTTCTCTAATTTCTATTTTGAAAATAATTTTTTCTATAATTTCATTTGGATACCTCAATGTACTACTTCTATCATCATCAAATTTGTGCCAAAAATTATTTCACTTGAAACATCCAACATGATCTAATAAGGGTGCAAATGAATTGTAATTTTTGACAACATTTTCATTCAAACTTCTAGGATTGTTTCTCACATAACCATTCCTTGAGATATGATATGATTGCATACTTCTATTCCTTGTATAGTAATTTCTTACATAGAAGCTACAATATTTTGGCTTATGAATAAACATATTACATGAAAAAAATAGCCATAAAAGATATTTTGATACCTATATATAAAGGGCCTTCTTGGGGGAATTGTTCTCTTAAATCCATTTCGATGGTCTTTCTGAGGAAACTCATATATTTGTTGATTTTTTACATCCCTTTTGGTGTGGCTCTCTTTCATTTATGATTGGATCTCTATTGTTCCTCTCCTTCATTCCCACTATTATTTTCATTGATATATCTTTGGCGAAAATTAGCATAGCTTTTAGGTTTCTTTTTGCATCTCTTTTAATGACATTGAGCTTGATTCTCCTTTGGTAATTTCATGATATCTAAGACATGTTTTCATAATAGGGTATCTCTAGAAACTGATAATGTTACCTAATTAATTTTTCCCCTTTATAAACTTTAATTTTAGATTCAAATGATCATTTATCTTCTCTAGATCCTTTCTTAAGGTTACAATCTCTTCTTCTAGCTTCATTTCCTTTTCTTTTAACTAACTTACCAATATCCTCTATTTTCTTAGCCTCTTCTTGTTTTGATTTTAGGAGGATAATTGATTCTTCATTAGAATCATGATTTTTATTTTCATATTTCTATAATAGATACTTTAGCTCTTTATTATTTCTTCTGAGTATTTTTGTTTCTTTTAAGGCACTCATAAGTTCTCTCTCAAATTATACCTTCCCTTCAACATCTTCCTCTATGTCTGAATCTTCATTTTGATTTAGTAGCTTGAGAATTCATGGATGGGATATCTTCATCATCATCACAATCTTATAATTTTTCATATGGACATTTAGAAGAAAAATGACCTACTTTACAACAATTACAACAAAATGGCAGGTTATGTTTGGATTTTCTAGTTCCTCCTAAGAGAAATTGAACTTCTTTTGCATCTAACACATTGTTGGAGTAGTCACAAGCTTTGAATTCTAATGTCTTATTTGAATCTTTGGAGGTTTCTTCTCTTTGAGCTAACTTTTATGTGTTCATTTCGTATGCAATGTGAATTCCATCTCCCTTATAGATCCTTTGCATATTATCCAACAATTATTTTGTTGTTTCACAATGAATCACCTTATAAAAATATGATTTTTATGGGCCATTCGTGATGGCACTCATGACTTCTGCATTATGCTTATTATCCTTCCTTCCAACTACTACATACTTCCAATCATTAGCACCAAAAGGCATTAGATATGTCCCCATCATTATCTTCTAGAAAGAATACTTTGATCCATCCAATAATAGAGATATGTTTGTGTAAGATCCATCCTGGAAATCCATGGTCCCTTTGACAACTTCCTTCCAGTGGTTAGATTGCTTCTAAAGGAAGCTTCTCTAATGCCAGTTGTTAGATCCAAAATTATATTGAGAGGGAGGGTGAATCAATATAATGAATTTTTTTACTTATTTATATCCAATCACATATCATAAAACATTAATATCATAAACTAAACAAGTGGTACAAGACATACACGGAAACCTTTACGCAAGAAAACCATAAAACTTCTTTATATGAAAGATCTTGTATGCACCAACCTAATATTACATCAATTTGTAGGCACCAACCTACAAGAGACAACAATCCCCTCAATTGTTTCGTAGGAACCAACCTATAGGAGACACTAATCCCCTTTGATACTTTCTAGGCACCAACCTACTTCACTGAGTGTACTTGTTTCTTCACAACATCTGTCAGTTTCTTTTTCTTTCACCAATTCTACATGTTTCTTCTACCGTCACCAGGTTTGTTAGTTGCTTCTATATTTATAGGTAATTGGAGTAAAAGTTCCTTCAAATATAGGGTATCTAAATGGAGCATCAAAATTCTAAAAAATATATTTCCAACAATCTTCATTTTCCAATCTTTATCTTTGACATAAGTAGTTTATTACTTTCTTTGACATCAATGGCAACAATATTTCCAACACCGAGCCACTAGGAGGAAAAGGGGTTCCATTATATTCAAGTGCATTTTATTCCATATATGAGAAAAGTAGTCAAGAGTGGATAGGAAGAGAGAAAATAGAGAGGACTTGTGCATCGTAGCACGTCTATCACTTCTTTGTACTTGCATCCATTTCCATTCAAAGAAAAAGAAAGCAGAGCAACCTCACATACCAACTAGGTTTTTTCCCGAAAGGGTTTCCCAAGTCACATATTATGTTATTATGGTTGAGTGATTGTATTTTTTCTTGTTCTCTATTTTATAAATTTTCCATATTACATACATAAAAGAAATAACTTAATAAATCCATATTATAAGGACAATAACCCTCATAATATAAATTTCATATAGTATAAATTTATCAGATTTTTGTGACAAATTGTCCAGTGGAATATCCATAGAAATTTAGGGATCATATCAATATCAAAGTAGCTTTCCTTGTGTATAATTTGGGGAATTACATGGGATCAGATATGTTCATCTAAAATTTGTAAAACCCCAACCGTGGTCAATGAATCTATTAATAACCTTATAGATATCGCAAAGGAGAGGTCTGCATGAATGGAAGCACAAGTCACAAATAAAAACCATGATGTGAGCCTCATCATGGACATCCTAACCAATAAGATTATCCTATTTATGGAAGATGGAGTTTCTACCATGGAGTCAAATTAGAGGGGAAATTGATAGATTGGGAGGAACTAGAGAGGGAATATAAGAAAGAACCTGAAAAGGATCAACTAGTTTGAGTGTCGTGAACCATTCATAGTCCCTATTCAACATGCTAGAAAAGGTCAATGTCAAGCCATATCAAGGTGATAGTGATTGTCTAAGATTAAATCACTGGTTTCAGTTGCTAGAATATTACTTTAGTGTTCATCATATAGAGGAAGAACAAAAGACTTTGTTTGCAGACCATGCCTTAACCCAGTGGGAAATCCACATGAAGACCACGAGGTTGGGGAGATATCCTCTAGCTACTAAGTGGGAGGATTTAAAAACTCTCATAAAGTCATAATTTTATAGTATTACGTATATATAGGACCAATGGATCTGATTACAATACTTCAAGCAGAAGTAGGGGTAGAGTGTATAGGAGTACACCATAGAATTTAGAAACAAATAATTACTTCAAGGTGGGAGAAAAAGTATGATTATAGTTGAACAAGGAGCAGATATGGATACTAGTAATAAAATCAAGGCTCTGTGATATGGTACCTTTGAGATACTGGAGAAGGTGTGAGATAATTAATATAGACTCAATCTATCCCATACATGTGCATTTATCGAATGATGAATGTACATAAAATTGAAACTCTATGAGTCTCCGATGCTTGATCAGGAAAAGGGACAAGCCCTACCTTCGATAGAGGATTTAGCACTAGATGCTCAAGTAGAGTTGGAAAAAACATAAAATTTTGCAGAATAGGTCCATAACTACAAGACATGGGAAACTTCATTAACAGATGCTCAAATTGGCATATTTTTAGCACTTGTCTAATACCTATCTATCCACCATCTTTCCACTTTCCATCCTTTCTTATTACCTTTTCCATCCATATTGATACATTTTTTGTCAACGTACGAATATCCTTCTATCTGTTATTTCAATTTTTATTCTTATGATTTTTTATATAAATTATTTCCTTTCTATACTAACAGTGGCATACAGAACAAAGGCACACATGTACTAGTTAGCGTAGACATCTCAAAAGTGGTTGAAAATCCTTATAAGTAGTGAAACTCCCTGCAAGTGTTACAAATCTCTCTGCTTGAGAAAAGTATAATTGCTGAAACTTCAAGATGTAACAATAGTTGCTACAATTCTTCATTGTTTTTGCAACTCTTCACCATTAATACAATTGTAGGATGTGACTACAAAGAGTTACAACTTTAGAACGTTGTTATTATTTTTCTGACTCCGGTGCCATGATTCTTGTTGTTGTGACTTGTGTTGCTCCTGATATCAGTAATACAACTCATGTTCTCTAATATCATTGTTGAATATCATGCTACCCCTACCACTGTTGTGTTCTTACAACTCCTGTTATGAAACCAGCTCACAAAATAGACGAAGGGATAGATCAACGACTTCAAAATAAGCCTCTTCGAGGGGAAACCTCCTTTACATTACACAAATGAACAATTCTTGGATGATACAGATGACAAGACATCCTTTCTATATATAGGAGTCTAAGGGGTCCCAATATAATCAGATCCTACATAACAATAATACTATAGGGGCACAACAATAAAAATAGTGAGCTTCTATGGAGCACAATAATAACTACATGGGGACTACATGGGCACAACAATACAATAAGGTGGTTGCACTAATAACAATAAGGGGGTACACTAGCATTATAGGGACCTAGCATGTCCCTCTCCTCCAAAAAAGTGGTTCCCTCAACGTTTGAGTAGTTCTGGATGCTTCTGTATTAAATTATCATCCTCCCATGCGAGTCTTCAATAGGTAAGTTCTTCCACTTGATGAGATACTCTAAAATTGATTGATTTCATAGCTATCTGGTTCTTGAATCCATGAATGCTTCAGGTTCCAATATGATTTTTCCTTCCTTGTCAATTTTCGATAATATTTTTTGAACTAGGTTCTTGTCACCTATAACCTTATTTACGCATGAAACATGGAGAACTAGGTGCACTCGAGAAGATGCAGGGAGCTCCAATTTGTATGCCATAGTATCAATCTTTTGCAACACCTTGTAAGGACCATAGTATTTTGTCGATAATTTATTCTCCTTCTTAGCTTGTTTGAGGGACATTTGTTTGTATGGTTGTAGCCGTAAAAATACCCAGTCACCTACATCAAAATTTCTTCTACTACAATGTTGACTTGCTTGTTGTTTCATTCGATTTTGCACCAAAGTGAGGTTATCCTTTAAGAGTTGGATAACTTGTTGTTGATGCTTGATGTGATATTTCACTTATTTAACCTTAGAATGATTGTCCAAGACTTTTTACAGATCTACAGGAATAAATGATTTCGCGGTTTAAACCTGTAGTGAACATATTATGCCGCATTGTTCTTTCTTTAGAAGACTTGTCATGCCATTAGAGCTGATTATCTTTCCTAGTTTCCCTGTGATACCCCTTAATTCAACTTCCTTTCCTTCCCAAAAAAATTCAAGAAAATTTCTTGAAAATTGAAAGTTATCATCCCAAAGATCGTAACCATTGCACTCCTAGTACAACATCAACACCACCCATTGGAATGGAAATCATTGGACTATTCAAGACATATTCTCCCATGTATAGCTTGATATTATGGCACTTTGGAAGATCAATTTATGGTTCCTCCATTTGCAACCAATACTTGACACTATGGTGCTAGATATAGGAAGCAATTAAATTCCTTGGCTATCTTAAAATGAATAAAATTGTGGCTACTAACTTAATCAATCAACACTATTGCCTTTTTCTTCTTGATATGTCCTTCTATGTTGAGAGTTTGAGGATTGATAATTCATGTCAATGCATTACAATATATGGTAAGATTGATTTCTTCATTATTTGGGGTTGGTTCCTAGTGGATATCCTCCTTTTTTTACTTGTATTTTCCTTTTTCTTCCTCCTCTTCCCCATCTATGTAAATTAATTTCCTCTCATCACACTTATGACCTTGAGTGTATTTTATATCACAATTGTAACAAAGCCCTTTTGCTATTTTTTCTTCCAATTGTTGTGGTATCAACCTTGTAGGTTGTGGAAGGCTAGGAGAAATAAAACTTGCATATTTACAGTTATGAGTGGTAGGCTTCCTTATTGCCATAATTTTTCTTTCAATTTTTCTCGCCAACCTATATTCCTTATCCAATTAATCAAGTTCCCAAAGGTAAACCTCATGTTGGATGTTATCCTTTAAAGTCCCTATGAAGACATCAATCCTCTACTTCTCTGGAATATCATTTATCCTTAAATTCAATTTTGGAAGTCCTCAATGTGCTCTGCCATTAAACCCTTTTGTTTGAGATTTATCAATTGGATAAAGAAGGTGTTTCTCTTTGTATCCTCATAATGTGCTATCATTTCCTTTGTGAAAATTGACGAGGTGACAAATGGTTTAAGAGAATAAATCCCTCTAGACCATACAAATTGATTCGGATGTAAATAAAAAGATGCAATATGTACCTTTTTTAACAGTTTCACATCATGTAGATCAAAATATTGTTCTATTTGTAGTATCCAGGTTACTAGATCCTTGCCATCAAGCTTAATCATATCTCTTTTTCTTTCTTTTAGGAGCCCAATATTGAAACAATTGTAACTCTGTACTTTCGTATCTCCAAGTTCTAAAATTGTGTACTATAGTATCCCTTAGAGTTCTCTTTCCAACCCCACATATCTGATTGAGATTGGATTCTTCAAGAAAGAGTTATGCCCAATTTCCTATCATGACCTTATTATAGACTAGTCCAATAGAGAGAAATTGTATGAATTTCCACGTGTCATCGTTTCAACATGCAGCCCTCAAAACAATACCCAAAAAAGCAAATTCGTCTTGGTTCTGTCACTTTTTACGAAATTTGAATCTAATGCTTAGAGAGAAAGTTATGACGATTTTCCCAAGGTCACATGTTTGAGATGGAATTCAGGAGCCTACAAAATCCCTAACTTACTTGGATCATATCTCCACAAATATAGTGAACCAAGTTCTAAAATTTGTACACGAGGTGCAGCACGATTTCTGCTCAAATGGGTTTTAATTTCAGCTTCTAAAGATTTATAGGAATAAAGTTATAGCGAAAATTCCATGATGACCTGTTTGTGATGGAATTCTAGAGCCTGCAAAAACCCTAACTTCCTCAACTCAAACCTATGAAGATATAGTGGGGAAAGATCTAAAATTTGGATACGAGGTTAAGAAATATTTTAGTGTAAATATGTTTTAATTTTAGCTTCTGAAACTTCGTAGAAAAAATGTTATTGCAAAAAATCCACGATGACATGTTTGAAGCAGCGAAACCCTAGAATCCAAAGCTCTGATACCAATTGTTATGAGACCAGCTCACAAAATATAAGAAGAGATAGATCAACAACTTCAAAATAAACCTCTTATAGGGGGAAACCTCCTTTACATTACACAAATGAAAAATTCTTGGATGATACAAATGACAAGGCCTCCTTTCTATATATAGGAGTCTAAGGGGTCCCAATATAATGAGAGCCTACATAACAATAATATTGTAGGGTCACAACAATAACAATAGTGGGCTTCTATGGGGCACAATAATAACAACATGGGGACTACATGGGCACAATAATACAATAAGGGGGTTGCACTAATAACAATAAGGGGGTACACTAGCAATATAGGGACCTAACAGCTCCCCATTTTTCCTGTTGTTGCCACTCTCCACCAATTCTGCTAGTGTGATAGTCAACCATCTAGCTATCTGTTTTAGACAAGACAAACAAATAAAATAGGAAATCATCCACCACCTATCACATAGCTGAATTGAGTTAATCGATGCCCATTTTTTTTTCCATTTTTTTAGAAAATCGATGTAACAAGATGAACATCTTCAATCTCATGGTTTTTCATCCACATATTTGATTATTTATATAGAAAACATCTTGTATAAAAACACTATACTCTTCTTCAGCTAGGTAATTGGAAAAAAAATGAGAATTGAGAGAGAATAACAAGTTGTTGTACTTTCCATATTTCTTGCAAGTTAATTCCCTTTTTGCTCCAATTCGAGTAATGATGTGTTGATCATTTGTATTCTATTTTTTCAAAGAAGTTCCTTGTATAAGGATTTATGGTCCTCTCCTTACAATTATTTTATATATCCATAGCATAGGTATATTTATAATTTTGGTTTTCGTTTATTTCTACATTTACTCCACTTTTCATATTGTTGTAGCTCCAAATTTCTAATTGTTGCAACTTTGATAAATTGAACTGTTGTGTTATGAAACCAGCTCACAAAAAGATAGAAAAGAGAGATCCACGCCTTAGAATTCAGCCTCTTTGAGGGGGCAACCTCCTTTACATTACATAAATGAACAATTCTTGGATGATACAAATGACAAAACCTCCTTTCTATATATAGGAGTCTAAGGAGTCACAATATAATCCAGCCGACCTAACAATAATAATATAAAGCCACAAAAATAACAATAGAGGGATTCTATGGGGCACAGAAATAACAATATGGGGGTAATAGGGGCACAACAATATAAATAAGGGGTATAACTACAATAGTAATGGGGTAATCACTAGTATTATAGGGACCCAACATGCCCCTCTCCTTCAAAAAAGTGTTGTCCTCAACGCTTGAGTAGTTCTGGATACTTCTGCATAAAATTCTCATCCTCCCATGTGGAATCTTCAGCGGATAAGTTCTTCCACTTGATAAGATACTCTGAAATTGATCGATTTCGTAGCTGTCGAGTTCTTGTTTCTGTGACTGCTTCCGGTTCCAATATAATTTTTCCTTCCTCGTCAAGTTCTGGCAATATTGTTTGAATTGGGAGCTTGTCACCTATAACCTTCTTTAAACATGAAACATGGAAAACTGGGTGCAATCGAGAAGCTGCAGGAAGCTCCAATTTGTATGCCATAGTACCAATCTTTTGCAACACCTTGTACGGACCATAATACTTTGGTGATAATTTATTATCCTTCTTAGCTTGCTTTAGGGACATTTGCTTATATGGTTGTAGCCGTAGGAATACCCAATCACCTACATCAAAACTTCTTTCACTGCGATGTTGATCTGCCTGTTGTTTCATTCTATTTTGTGCCAACACGAGGTTATCCTTTAAGAGTTGGAGGACTTGTTGTTGATGTTCGATGTGATGTTCCACTGCCTGAACCTTAGAATTTTCTCTTAAATATGATGTGATGGATGGTGGTTGATACCCATAAAGTGCCATAAATGGGGTCATTTTTGTTGCTGTATGGAAGGAAGTGTTATACCACCATTCAGCCAGAGGCAACCATTTGACCCATTGTGTCTGTTTATCAGATACAAAGCAACGAAGATATCCTTCCAAACATTTGTTTACTATCTCAGTTTGCCCATCAGATTGAGGATGATAAGATGAGCTATGAGCTAACTGAGTACCAAGACAAGAAAATAATTCTGTCCAAAAATTTCCAGTGAAAATGGGATCTCTGTCACTTACAATAATCTTTGGGTTTCCATGTAGCTTTTGAACTGTTTCCATAAATGCAGTAGAAACTGTACTGGCTTTAAATGGATGTGATAATGCACAAAAGTGTGCATACTTGGTAAGTCTGTCAACTACCACCATGATGACACTCTTTCCCTCAGACTTGGGTAAACCTGTGATAAAATCCATTGAAACCTCCTCCCAACGTTGGCTTGGAATGGATAAAGGTTGTAATAGACCCGGTGTCTTAATTGTTTCAACTTTATTTTGTTGGCAAACCAAACATTCCGCCACAAACTTTTGAATATCTGATTTAAGGCCATCCCAAAAAAATTCCTTCTTAACCCTGTGGTAAGTTTTTAAAAATCCTGAGTGCCCTCCTAAGGGAGAAGTGTGCAATTCCATAAGAATCTTTTGTTTTAGCTGGGAATTCTTACAGAGGTATAAGCGATCTTTGTACCATAACGAATCATTTTGCCAGCTAAATGTATCAGAAGTACTGGAATCTTGTTGTAGCTTTCGAATAAGTGCCCACACTTCTTCGTCATTCTTCCATTCCTCCCTTGCTTCGTTTATCCAATCTGGTTGGATAATAGAAATGGCACACAACAATGCTTCCACATCCTCATCCTTTCTTGAGAGTGCATCTGCCACCACATTTTGCTTCCCTTTTTTGTAGATGATTTCAAAGTCATAACCCAACATCTTTGTGACCCACTTTTGTTGCTCTTCAGAGGATAATCTTTGTTCTAAAAAGTATTTAAGGCTATCATGATCCGTTTTTACCTTGAAGTGTCTTCCCATTAGGTAGGGTCGCCATTTCTTAAGTGCATGGAGTATTGCCAACATTTCCTTCTCATAAATAGCTTTGCTTAAAAACTTTCCCTTGATTGGACGACTTTCAAAAGCAATGGGTCTTTCATCTTGCATTAGAACAGCACCAATTCCATTTCCTGAAGCATCACATTCCACAATAAAGGTTTTTGTGAAGTCCGGTGTAGCTAAGACCGGTGCTTGGCACATTGCCTCTTTAAGATGTTCAAAGGCCTTTGTTGCTTCCGGAGTCCATGAAAATGAATCTTTCTTCAATAATGTTGTTAGAGGTGCTGCTATTCTCCCATAATTCTTAACAAACTTGCGATAATACCCTGTCAACCCAAGAAATCCTCGCAGATGCTTTATGGATGTGGGGATTTTCCATTCCTTAATGGCTTTAATTTTGCTAGGGTCTACCTTAACTCCTTCATGAGATACAATATGACCCAAATATTCCACCTCCTGGACTCCAAAGAAACATTTGGATCTTTTTGCATATAATTGTTTCTCCTCCAATAGTTGTAGCACCCTGTCAACATGTTCAACATGATCCTTCCAAGACTTGCTGTAGATTAGTATATCATCAAAAAATACTAACACAAATTTTCTAAGGAATGGTTTGAAAATTGAATTCATCAAACCTTGAAATGTTGAAGGTGCATTGGTAAGGCCAAAAGGCATGACCAAAAATTCATAATGACCCTCATGAGTTCTAAATGCCGTTTTCGGAATGTCTTCAATCTTCATTCTGATTTGATGATATCCCGAACGAAGATCCAACTTGGTGAAGTAAATTGATCCATGCAATTCATCCAGTAATTCATCAATGACAGGAATGGGGAACTTATCTTTAATAGTGAGCTTGTTGAGCTCCCTATAATCTGGACACATGCGCCATGATCCATCCTTCTTGTGCACCAATACTACTGGAGCTGAGAAAGAACTTTGACTCGGTTGAATTATACCAGCCTCTAGCATTTCTGCAACCATACGTTCAATTTCACTTTTTTGGACATAGGGATATCTGTACGGCCTGATGTTTGGAGGAACACTTCCTGGAATCAGATGAATAGCATGATCATGATCACGCATAGGTGGGAGACCTTTGGGAGTCTCAAATACCTTGGAATGATTGTCCAGGACTTTTTGGAGATCTGGAGAAATAGATGATTCCAATGTGGAAACATCTAGCGAACATAATTGTGCAATTACACCTCTTTGCTCCTTTTTTAGAAGCTTTGTCATGCCATTAGAGCTGATTATCTTTCCTGGTTTCCCTGCAATACCCCTTAATTCAACTTCCTTTCCTTCCACAGAAAATTTCATGAAAAGTTCTTGAAAATTAAAAGCTATTGTACCCAAGGATTGTAGCCATTGGACTCCTAGTACAACATCAGCACCTCCCATTGGAATGGAAAGCATTGGGCTAGTCAATACATATTCTCCCATGGATAGCTTGATATTATGGCACTTTCCAGAGCAATTTATTGTTCCTCCATTTGCAATCATCACTTGACACTCTGGTGCTGGATATAGGAAGCAATTCAATTCTTTTGCTACCCTACAATGAATAAAATTGTGGGTGCTTCCTGAATCAATCAACACTATTACCTTTTTCTTCTTGATTTGTCCTTCTATCTTGATGGTTTGAGGAGTGGTAATTCCCGCCAATGCATTACAAGATATGGTCGGATTTATTTGTTCTTCATCTAGGCTTTGTTCCTGGAATATATCCTCTTCTTTTGACCTTTCTTGCTCCTTTTCTTCTTCCTCTTCACAATCTATGTAGAATAATTTCTTCTCAGCACACTTATGACCTTTTGTGTATTTGCTATCACAATTGTAACAAAGCCCTTTTGCTCTTTTTTCTTCCAATTGTTGTGGTGTCAACCTTGTAGGTTGTGGAAGACTATGGGCAACAACACTTCCGTCTTTATAGTTGTGAGTGGTATGCTTCCTAGTTGCCATAATTTTGCTTTCCATTTTTCTTGCTAACCTGAATGCCTTCTCTAATGAATCAGGTTCCCAAAGGCGCACATCATGTTGGATATTATCCTTTAAAGACCCTATGAACACATCAATCCTATGCTCCTCTGGAATATCTTTTACCCTTATGTTCAATTTTTGGAACTCCTCAATGTGCTCCATTATTGAACCCTTTTGTTTGAGACTTATCAATTGGCTAAAAAAAGTGTTGCTTTTTGTATCCTCATAATGTGCTATCAATTCTTCCGTAAAAATTGCCCAAGTGATAAATTGTTTACGAGAACAAAGCCATTGATACCATACAAACTGATTTGGTTCCAAATATAAAGTTGCCATACGTACCTTTTGTGTGTTTTGCACATTATTGAGATCGAAGAATTGCTCCATCTGTAATATCCATGTGGCGGGATCCTTGCCATCAAACTTCCTCATATCGATTTTTGGAACATGGTGAGTCTTCGATCCAACATTAGAGTCTATGGAATCATGATTAACATTTCTTTTGTTCTCATCATGAGTTTCCTTTACTACCTTTTCACCATTAGTGACCCTTTCTTGTAGCAACTTCTTCAATTCATCCATCTTATCATCCATGCCATCAAATTTAGCGTCAATCTTAGCTTCCATGCCATCCATCTTAGCTTCCATTCCCTTTATCTTAGATTCCACGCCATTTATCTTAGATTCCACGCCACTTATCTTAGCTTCTGTTAGCTTTTGTGAGCGTGACATTTGTTGCACTTGTTCTTGTAATTTTGATATATCATGTAGCATTTCTTCCTCTTCTTCATGAGTCATGCTAGAGCTTTCAGGTTCCTTACTAGGTGTTTGCATTTTCTTTCCTCGGGGCATCAGTTACCGATAATAATGCTTTACTATGCCCTTTGAATTCCGTTAAACCAAGCTTACACAAAAATTAAAAAAAAAACTACACACCTTTTTTCACTTTATAGAAGCCTGATATTGAATCTGATGTATCTCTGTAATTTCGGATCATCCAGTTCTGAAATTCTACCTGTAGTAGCCTTCTGCGTCCTCTTTCCAATGCCACAAGTCTGAGCCAAATTGGATTCTCCAAGGAAGAGTTATGTGAAATCTCCCACAGTGACTTGCTTTTAGACTGGTTCAGTAGAGCGAACTTGTACGACGTGCCACGAGTCACTGTTTCAACCTTTGAATCTAAAACACATACACAAGAAACTACAGTCCGTCCTCTTTCTGTACCTTTTACGAAATTTCAATCCGATCCTCAGAGAGAAAGTTATGACGATTTTCCCCAGGTCACCTGTTTTGAATGTAATTCAGGAGTCTGCAAAAAGACCAACTTCCTCAGATCATATCTCCGAAAATATCGCGCGAAAAGCTCTGAAATTCGGACCCAAGGTTCAGCGCCAATTCTTCTCAAATGGGTTTTTTTTTGCGACTTCTGAAACGTCACAGAAAAAAATTTATAGCGAAAATGCCACGATGACCTGTTTGGAGCAGCGAAACCCTAGAATCCAAAGCTCTGATACCAAATGTTATGAAACCAGCTCACAAAAAGATAGAAAAGAGAGATCCACGCCTTAGAATTCAGCCTCTTCGAGGGGGCAACCTCCTTTACATTACATAAATGAACAATTCTTGGATGATACAAATGACAAAACCTCCTTTCTATATATAGGAGTCTAAGGAGTCACAATATAATCCAGCCGACCTAACAATAATAATATAAAGCCACAAAAATAACAATAGAGGGATTCTATGGGGCACAGAAATAACAATATGGGGGTAATAGGGGCACAACAATATAAATAAGGGGTATAACTACAATAGTAATGGGGTAATCACTAGTATTATAGGGACCCAACATGTTGCAACCTTAAATTGTAGGATTATTACTGGACTTAGGTCTTAATATTATCTTCATTTACTTACTAATTTATTTCATGAAGGATTTGCAACATCTTGTGAGTTAGGGTTGTTGTTGGAACTATGTTGTAGTATTAAAAATTACCTTGTTTCAAGAATCATAACAACTTTGTTTTCCTGAACAATTTGGATTGGTTATTTTATCAAGAATTTGGTTTATGGTTATGTTTCCTTTATAAATAAGTGTGAATTAATGGTTTTTGATTGAATGCATTTCATTGCACGTGCAATTTCATATTAGCTACAATAACCAAGATCATTTTAATACTTGATCAAGTCACCCTTAGATGTTGGTGTGATTTATTTTCCCATGAGAGTGATTTACTTTCCTGCAACATAGATTATACAACATCCTTTTACATTCCTGTAAGTATGGATAGGATTTAAAGTGTGATTTAGATTACCTAGTGACATGTAAAATCATCTTTATATCTTTAAATATGATAATGATTTAACTACTACAACCTTAGACACATATAAGATTGTACTAGCATATATGGTGAACTATAGTTCATAAGTTCCATATAAACCTTGGGATGAATATTAAATGTATAATATTTTTGTTATCTCTATAATCCACTAGAAATATGTCGATATTTTTTCTCGCTAGGGGAAAGCTTCAACCTCCTAGTGCCTGAGGGCAGGTCCCTCTACGTTTTTCGAGAGGTGGTACTCCTCTTTATGAACACAGTCAAATAACTCAAAGTAAGATTAAAACATTAATATATGAACTTTTGAGTGGACGAGGTGTTTTTTCTAGAATAAAAGTAAAGGAATAAATAAAGATATAAAATTCAAAATTTAAGCATGATATCCATCCATTCCATCACAATAAGAAAAATACCATTAAAGCATATCAAAAGGGTAGACACAAGATAATGAAGTTTAGATACCATAGATATATAGAATAATTTCATTCATGTAAAATTGTGAGAGAATGAGAAAAACATTCATGAGATTCATACAACTTTAAATGAATTTTTTGAACCAGATATGAACCGCTCTCTAAAAGGAGCTTTCTACCAGAGTTAAAAAATATTACAGATTTATGTTTTTGAAATTTTGTTGGTGTATGAGGCACTCAACAAACCCCTCATACTTAAAAATAATTTAAATGCATTCATCCCAATGGGAACTAGGATTTGGCTTTTGTGAACCAAAATGTAAATAAGATACGCGGAAGAAAATAAGAGTTGCAGTTAGGGATCATCTAAAATGACAAAAAATATAGTAAAGAAAGAAATAATAAAAGACTAGGAAGAAAAGGGGGAAATTCTTCAAAATTTTAAAGTACCCACAAAATGTGGAAGGATGTACTTGCTAACACTGAACTCTTTGTTTCCTTTTATTATTGGATATGTAGTCATTATAGTAATTGTTTTGATAGTTATTTAGAATTAATGACTTCTTGAAGTGACTACCTTGACCATTCTTCAATGTATTCTTTCATCGAAGGAACTATGATTTGGAGCTTGACACATTGATTAAATATTTCCTCCTTGATTTCTTGGGTATATTCTTGCAACTATGAAACTAGGGAAGATTGATCTTCATTTATATTCACAAAAGTAACTAACCATTTTTTAATTTCTTCTTTAGAAAAATCAATTATATTATCAAATTCTGATCCCATTGACTCCTTAACATCATTCAACTCATCCTTTAATATATCCTTTGTAATTAATGCATCATATCTTATCATATGAGGACCATGTAGATCATCAACAAATTTTATTGCCTTGAGAAAGACAACACTTCTTTTATCATTAATTTTACACTCAGAAATAATCTCCTCTAATACATTAATTCTTGTAGACCATCCAACTTTAACATGTTTTAGTCTTTTGGCTCTTGGGAGATTCTATTGCAATCTATATAACTCACTGAGTGAACTTACCTTTTGAATAAAAGTATATAATTCATTATCTACAAAATATCAATCAGGCTCAAGATCTCTTTTGAGATAGTCAATAAAGAAAGAAATTGTTTGCACCATATTTCTTAAATGGAAAGTTATTTCCCATATATTTTTTATAATCTCCAGTATTTTACTAATATTATTAACAATGTAATATTGAGTCCATTGAGGATGAAAGCTAATTTTATGATCCTATCAAGCGTCTCATAGTTGGAGATAGTTTTTACTTGTGCCTTTGTGGCAAGAGGGGTCATAAATAAAGGGACCAAATTAAGAGATTCTTATAGCTATTTTCTTCTTCTTTTTAATTTAAAATTTTCTACCTATTGCTTGGTGACTGAATGTGCTAATGCTTCTCTCGCGGTCTAGCGTAATTTTGAGATCCCAATGGATCCAACCTATGAAATATCAACATCCATCTTAGTCTAGCCAACAAATTTTCGATTATGAATCTTCACCTTTTCAATTCTTATTTTTTTTTTTTTTTTTGTCATAATTTACATTTTGCAGAGTAATGGGGTGATCTTCAAATATGGTTATGTCTTCAACAACTACTTCTATTATTCTCTAGTTTTCATCCATATGGGTTGTAACCCAATCAAGTAGTATGGTACTATCAAGTTTAATATGAATGATTTCCTCCATGTTTTAATCTTCTTTTGAACCATTAACGTTAAATGATTGAACAATATGTGACCTTTCTGGGGTCAATCTAAAAGGGGGTTCTTCTTCTTCTTGTCCATTTGAGAGAATATCATTACTTTTTATTCCAATAAAATTAGTATTCCTTTTTTGTTGGGTGGAATATTTGAACTCAGGCGAGTCTGGGATGTAGAGGTTGAAGGAGGGTTTGTTGGCTTCTTGCCTCTTCCCTTGTTTCTTCCTCCTGTGTTTGTGCTAGTTTCGATAATGGCTTCTTCAGCATGGTTAGGAAATTTTCTCTCTTGACAGACCAATATTCCTTTCTGCACTTTCTTCTAAAATTATTGTGAAGAAATTATAATATCTCATTGTAGTTAAGTGCTTAGAATACTCCCTCTAGGTTGAAACCCTAAATAGCCTCTACTTCATTTAAATCAAAAGGATTCAACAACTAAGAAATTTTTTCTAAATGAGTTGCATTTATTATTTTTATCTCCCCTATAGAAAGGAAATGAAATAAATTACTTCCTCTTTCTTCGATCGAATAGAATAAGCCAAGGGTGATACTACCTACAAATCTCAACAACAAAATATTTGTTCATCACAAATTTGGGTAACAACAATGGCTTGTCTTGCAATCCATAAATTCCAATTATCGTATTATCGTTTTTTTCTTCATGGACCCTATTTCCCCATAGGAGAGCTTGTGCTTGTCCTAATGTCCTTTTATTTTATCGTCCAATTATCATGTAATTAACTTCTCTCACAAACAAATATTGAATTTGGCATAAATGAAAGGGGAATTTATGTCTCCATAATATTGGATACAAAAATAAATTGGTTCTTTGTCAGGATTCAAACTTATTTTATGGGGTAAGCCACTGAAAATATGAAAATATGTACGAGTTATTATTACAAACCCTATCATGAAAAAGCTATGGGTCTTTGATAAATTCACCATAGGAAGGCTAACTCATTTGAGATGAGATCTACCTAGTCAAACACAGATTCTCTTTTATAAGAATAATACATATCACAGAGTACAAGCCTTGGAACATTAGATTTGGTTTATCGTCCCATTAATTAGGTAAAAAGCCAAGAAAAATCTCTATAAGGTTCTACAAATATGGAAATATCTAAGAAAGAAATGTTAGAGGGAACCTGCAAGGTCACTGAGATGAATTCTTGAATAATGTTCACTCTTCTAGCTTGAGAGTCAGGAAACTTTCAGCTTCAAGAAATTTGAATATCTTTCTGAATGATTTAGGGTTTAGAGGAATTGGATTCCTCTTCACTCTTACTTTAATTGTCCTCATCATTAGATCAAAGTGTCATACATAAAGGTAGACTATTTCTTTGAAGTCGAAAACTTTAGGGACACATGCAACATTTCATAACCCACTGGTCCAGATTATTTTATTCTATTTATGTTCAACTAATAAATTTACATACCATTGTTATGTAGTTGACTAGTGAAAGTTTTTGTCCTAGTGAGAAAGCAAGTTAAAAGTGCCACTGAAAATTTCTTCCTTCTTTATTTTGATAGCCATATTCCCTTTTTACTTAGTAATGTGTGGGTAATTATCGATGTTCTTAGTCGCTCTTATTTTTGAATTCCTCATTCTATGATATAATTATTAGCTAACATCCTTTTGGATGTAAATTTTGTTGAGCGGTACAAACCAACAAATACAAATTTTAACTAATTAAGACCATCATTTGTGGGAGCTAATGGAAAAAATTATTGAATTTTTAAAGCCATCACGTCCTTTTAACTTAGATATTGATCCACTTTTAAGTTGTTTACAATATTTTTGATATTAGTACCATGAGCAACCAAGAAATTAATGACCTCGGATAATTGTCGTGTTACTAAATAATTTATGATTTTGGAAAGTGGTGTACATGTAATTAATTTTGTGGATCCGAGACATGCATGGGAATGGATTGAGTGGGAAATAAGATGTGCTAAATGAAGGGAAGTGTGGAGGGAGGAGGCGTGTGGAGTAGGGGATGTGCGAAGAAAGGCTATGAAATTTCTTCCAACATGTTAAATTTGACTAAGTATAAAAATATTCAAGAGAATACAATTAGGGTTCAAAAAAGGTAATTAAAAGGCTTATCAATTACGTTTGGTAAATTGGGTTAAAAGGATAGCTTCTAGGCAAGGCTAAATGGTACACCTAAAAGAAGATGGAGGAAATATTTTTTTCACCTTATTCAATAGAAGCTTCAGAAGCCTCCCAAAGGTGTGATCTATAATGGATCATTATATAATTTATCATCCATATTGATTCTTCTACAGTGGAAAACGTGGAGGAATAAGCTCACAATACTTACCAGTGGGTCCTAGTTTGACAAATTGAGATATAAAACCTTCTAGAAGTATTTTGAGGCATCAAACAGTATTTTTTTAGGGTAAAAATTTGTCACTTAAGCATCACACCTCCTACACTATTCTAAACATAGATACCTTTACAACAACACAAGAATCACCTCAATCAAAGTTTATATGCAAAAGTTTTGTTACCCAAAAGTTGACCATCCTATTTTGACCACCATGATTCGAGAGGATGCCACATCAAATCCAATTATTCATGAAAAATGGGTTATCCACATGATCATAATGAATAATACTATAGAATATTTGATATTGTAACTCTGATTAAGATATGGAGTTAAAATTAACCACAAGTAGGATATATGGCTTGTTATAACCAAGCCACTAGGAGAAAAAGGGTGTCCATTCTATTTGGGCCCATTTTGCTCCATAGATGAGAAAAGTAGCCAAGAGTGGATAGGGAGAGAGAAAATAGAGAAGGTTTGTGCACTATAGCATACCACAAGCCACAAGTATCACTACTTTGTACTTGCATCCATTTACATTGAGATAAAGAGAGGGGAAAGTAACCTCACCTTTCAGCTAGGTTCCTATAAGAGTTTCCCATGTCATATCTTGTGTTTCTTTTCCAAAGGAAAAAAATCAATATTTTATTAAACTTGAAATAAGGAACAAAATTTCATTTTGTATATGCTAAAAGCATTTGGTAAGATAAGCTTCTTGGCTTATGATCAATAAGAAAGGAAAAATGTAAAAGTTATATAAAAAGTTTGAAGCTAAGTGTGATAATAATCACTTAACTTCTCATTTTTTCATTTCTTTTTTCTGGACCTTTTGACAACCCCATGAATTGGGTTTAGGTGGGACCATTTCAATTCATTTCCTGATGTCTGCAGTGGGGTTTCTTTGTCTGATTCTCAACTCTCGAAAGAATGAGCTTTCTTTATTCTCCCCATCATGTTTTCATTGGATGCCTCCTTTTTCTGTTGTTCTAGGGCTTATATCTCTTCTAATTTTGTGCCCTTTTGTATATGGGTCACATTTTATTTTTGATATGTAGCACCCCCTTTTGCTTCATTTGTAGGTTTCTCCATGGTTTCTTCTTCCTCCTCTTGTGAGAGCTAGGGATTTGAAGGCTTCCATCCTTTTTGTGTCCTTTTTGTCTATGGGTATGTGTTATGAAAGTGTCTTGTTTGGTAACATATACAACATCTTAATGTTGTGTTTTCATAACCTAAAAATTGGGTCCATTGATTTTTTTTGTGTTTCAGTTGTATATGATCTGGTAGAAATTTGCAAAGGTTTATTTCAACACATATTGTTATGCAACCAACTCATAAAGCAGAAGAAAAGAGAGATCAATGACTTAAAAATTATCCTCTTCAAGAGGGAAACCTCCTTAATATTACATAAATGAAAATTCTTGGATGATACAAATGACAATACCTACTTTCTATATATAGGACTCTAAGCAGTCACAGTATAATCCAAGCCTACATAACGATAATAATGTAAGGGTGCAACAATAAAAATAGCGGGCTTCTATGGGGCACAACAATAACAATATGGGGACTACTTTAACAGTAACAATAAGGGGACTAAATTATTATTATAAGGACCTAACATGCCCCTCTCCTTCAAAAAAGGTGTTGTTTTCAATGCTTGAGTAGTTCTGGATGTTTCTGTATAAAATTCTCATCCTCCCATGTGGAATCTTCATTAGGTAAGTTCTTCCACTTAATGAGATACTCTGAAAATGATCGATTTCATAGTTGTTGGGTTCTTGTTTTTGTGACCGCTTAGGCTCCAATATGATTTCCCCTTCTTCATCAAGTTATGGCAATATTGTTTGAAATGGGATCTTGTCACTGATAACCTTCTTTAAGAATGAAATATGGAAAACTGGGTGTACTCGAAAAGATGCAGTCAACTCCAATTTGTATGCAATATTACCAATATTTTGCAACACCTTGTAAGGACCATAGTACTTGGGTGATAATCTATTATCCTTCTTATCTTTCTTGAGGGACATTTGTTTATATGGTTGTGGCTGTAAAAATACCCAGGCGCCTAGGTCAAAACTTCTTTCATTGTGATGTTGATCTTCTTGTTGTTTCATTCAATTCTATGCCATAGTGAGGTTATCCTTTAAGAGTTGGAGAACTTTTTTTTGATGCTTGATGTGATATTCCACTACTTGAAACTTAAAATTTTCTCTTAAATATGATGTGATGGATGGTGGGTGATATCCATAAAGTTCCATAAATGGGGTCATTTTTTCTGCAATATGGAACGAAGTGTTATACCACCATTCAACCACATGTAACCACTTGACTGGAATTGCATTTATTTATCATATAAAAAGAAACGAAGATATCCTTCCAAACATTTTTTCACTATCTTAGTTTACCAGTCATATAGAGGATGATAAGATGAGTTATGAGATAATTGAGTACCAAGACAAGAAAATAATTTCATCCAAAAATTTGCAATGAAAATTTTGGGTGTGTGTTATATTCTTTCCACGACTATATTAGGTGGGTGGACCTACCTATGGTTTTGTGCATGAGTTTTGCACATGGTTTTGGGCATGATGGTTTTCTGCCCATGGTATCTTGTAGATCCGATCAAGGGAACTATGTTATGTTCTAATCTAGGGGTAATGAATTGGGGTTTATGAAAGCTTCAGCATGTATATATTTGTGTTGTAACATTGAAATGAATATAATGAAAAATCAATCTCGTAGTCCCGGTTTTGGGATCCCAGGGGGAATCTCTGTGCATATTTGTTTTATGTTTTTTTATTTTCTCTCCATTGTTTGTTTTTTGGGTTTAGAATTAATATGTAGGTAATTTATGTACGGGGTTAAAACCTACATTTGGTATCATATTTGTTTCGGCTTCAAGGGGATGCCTTTGTTGCTAAGGGTTTTTCTTGGGCCTGTGGTAGACCCTATTCAGTGGGAGATCTGCAGGATCAATTCTTGCGATGAAAGAATATGGTGAGCAGTGGAAAGATAGAGATCAAGAAATTTAATGGTAAGAGTTTTGAGTTGTGGAAACTCAAGATGAAGGATCTATTGGTGGATAAAGATCAGTGGAGCATGGTAGATCCAGGTACTAAACCAACATCAATGTCCAATGAGGACTGGAAGAAGTTGGATTAGAAATTAAAGAGCACAACATAGTTGTGTATCTCATATTCAGTATTGTTGAAGGTATCAGGGGAAGCTTCGGGGAAGGATTTGTGGGACGGATTAGGGACTTTGTACCAATATAAATCTCTGGTGAATAAATTGTTCCTACATAAAAAATTGTATAACCTGAGGATGAAGGATGGAGACTCGGTGATAGAGAATCTAAATGATTTTGATATTGTGGTAAGCTAGTTATTATCTGTTTCTATTAAAATTTTAGATGAAGATAAGTGCATTAGCTTGTTGTGTTCTCTACCAGATTCCTGGGATAGTCTAGTTGTTGCAATAGGTAGCAATACAACTACCTTGCAGTTTGATGAAATAGTCTCATCCTTGTGGTCAAAGGAGATGAGATGGAAAAATATGGAGGGCGAGAATGGTGATGCCTTGTTTGTATGAGGATGGTGCCAGAGCAGAAATAAAAACAAGTCATCAAGTGAGAAATCTAAATCTAGAGGGAGATATAAATCTCCAGGAAAACCTAGAAAGATGTGCTGGAAATTCGGAAAGGAAGGACACTTCAAAAATGACTGTAGATCTAAAGCTCCTCAGATAAGGAAAGGGATCTGGTGATGCTCCTTCTGCAGAGGGAAAAACCACCTCATATGAAGGTGGGGATTTCTACTTTGATTTTTCTTCAATTTCACATGTAGATCATGAGGCATGGTTGATTGACTCAGGTGCATCCTTTCACTTCACTCCCCATAGGGAGTGGTTCTATGAGTATGATAAATATGATGGTGGTGATGTTTTCCTAGAGGATGATAGGAAGGCTAGAATTATTGGACACAGAAAATTCAAGCTGATGTTGCAAGGTGAAAGGATTAGAACTCTTCTGGGTGTTCTACATATTCCTTCATTGGTCAGAAATCTAATTTCAGTAAGCAAGATGGATGATGCAGGTGTAAAAATAGTGTTCAAGAAAGATACCTACAAGATGGTTCGGGGAGCACTAATATTGATGTGAGGAGTTCATATTGGAACTCTGTACAAGCTTCTGGGTAGCACTATTATTGATGGGTGCAACAGTTCTGTGGTTCTTGAAAGTGGAGTAGAAAACTTTGTGGTCTATCGTGAAAATACCATGTTATGGCATCGAAGGCTTGGACATATTGGAGAGAAGGGCCTTCGAATACTTCATGGTAATGGTATGGTAGAAGATATGTCTAATTTCTCTCTAGATTTTGATTTATGTGAACATCGTGTATATGGGAAGCAGAATCGGGCGAGTTTCCCCTCTGGTACTAAGAAGGCGAAAGGGATATTAGAGCTTGTGCACAGTGATGTGTTTGGACTTGTGTTGGTTCCGTCACTAGGTAATTCTATGTACTATGTATCATTTATAGATGACTTCACAAGGAATACATGGATATATTTCCTTAGGAAGAACCTGAAGTACTTGACAAGTTTAAAGAATTTAAGGCTCTCGTAGAAAACCAGACAAGGAAGAAGATAAAGGTGCTGAGGATAGATAATGGAGGAGTTCCACAAGAAGGAATTTGAAGATTTGTGTAAGAAGTGTCATTAGCATGGCAGAAGAATGCTCCATACACACCTCAGCAAAATAGGGTTGTAGAAAGAATGAACAAAACGTTGATGGAAAAGGAAAGAAGCATGCTCAGTGATGTCGGGTTAGGACACGAATTATGGGAAGAGGCGGTGGAGACTACATGTTACCTAGTGAATAGATAAACTTCATTAGTGTTGGAGGATTATTATCCACATGAGGTATGGACTGGTAAGAAACCCTCTCTTTCACATCTTAGGGTATTTGGCTATGATGCATATGTACATATTCCAAAAGAGAAAAGAACCAAGTTGGATAGTAAATTTGAAGGGTGTATCTTTATTGGGTATAAGGATGGTTTAAAAGGTTATAAGATTTGGAACCGAGAAACAAGGAAGGTTGTATACAGTCGAGATGTGGTGTTTAGAGAGGTGAAAGATATTATTAAATATGAATTACTACCAAAGGAACTTGAGAAGATAGAGTTTGAGCTAAAGGAGGAAGAATCCGACTATACAACAGAAGAGGAAGCAGAAGATGAAGAACCACAAACTCCAGTTGTGAGAAGATCAGTTCGAGAAAGAAGGAAGCCAAAAAGGTATAGTCCATTTTCTTTCATTCAAATTTTTCTTTATCTATTACTGATGATGATCCTAGAACTGCCAGGGAGGTAGTAGATTCAGAGGATGGAAAACTCTGGAAAGAGGCCATGGTTGATGAAATGGCATCTTTGGACAAAAATGAGGTTTGGGATATGGTGGAGTTGTCCACTAGAAGGAAACCCATTAGAATCGAATGGGTGTTTAAGAAGAAGATGAATGCATAAGGTAAGGTGGAAAAATACAAAGCTTGGTTGGTAGTAAAGGGTTATTCCCAAGCATGGGGAATTGATTTTGGTGATATTTTTTCTCCTGTTGCCAAGGTAACTTATATTAGATTACTTTTATCTATTGCTATTGCTTTTTATATTGAGGTAGAATAGATGGATGTGAAGACAACATTTCTTCATGGGGATTTGGAAGAAGAGATCTACATGAAGCAACCTGAAGACTTTACGGTGAAGGGTAAGAAAGCATTTGTATGCAAGTGAAAAAGTCTCTGTATGGGTTAAAACAAACACCAAGGATGTGGTATTAGAAATTTGATACACTTATACGAGGACTTAGCTTCACCAGAAGCAAAGAAGATCACTGTGTGTATTTCAAATTAATTGGTGATCGTGTTATTTATTTGGTCTTATATGTGGATGATATGTTTTTGATTGGAAATAACAAAGAAATTATCCAGGATTTGAAGACCCAATTGTCCTCCAAATTTGACATGAATATAGTTTTAACCCCATAAATAAATTACGTGCATACAAATTCTAAAAACATAAAATAAACAATGGCGAGAGCATAAAACATAAAACAGATATACACAAAGTTTTCCTCTGGATCCCAAAACTTGGACTACCAAATTGATTTTTTTCATTATATTCCTTTCAATGTTACAATACATATATATACATACTGAAGCATCTATAAACCCCAATCCATAAACACAGGTGTAGAACATAACCATAGTTCCCTTGACTGGATCTACAAAAATACCATGGACAGAAAACCATCATGCCCAAAACCATGTGTGAAAACCATGCATAAAACAATAGGTAGGTTCACCCACCTAATATAACACACACCCAACATTCTCCCTGTGACCCCCCCACACGTGGGGCTAGTCGTGGAAATAATATAACACACACCCAACATTCTCCCACTTGTTTTTTTCTTCCCACGGGGGTCCTTAGGAGAGGTTAGTCATTGGTCCATCCCTGCAACACCCATTGTTTCTCTACACCAAGAGAAATTCTCAATGCTCCCAGACTTTGTCAATGCATCTACAATATTCTTCAAGGTGTCCACCCTTTCTAGCAACACCTTTTTATCCCCAACCATATCCCTTACAAAGTGATACTGAACATCAACATGCTTTGTCTTTTAATGATAAGCATGGTTCTTTGACAAGAAAATTGCACTTTGGCTATGTTGAGGTCTCGAAAATCGGTGCTTCAACACAAGGGGAAAACCACCCGGTCCGAACCTTAAGACAACTCATTTTTCATTTAGGTAGTGGCTTTGACTAGATTGTATGGGACCAGTTTCCCAATGAAAGGTGATTGAATGAGTGTGTAATGCTTATAATGAAGTGAAATAGATTGATTTTGTTATGAAACTAGCTCAAGAAAAGATAGAAAAGATAGATCAACGCCTTAGAATTCAGCCTCTTCGAGGGGGCAACCTCCTTTACATTACATAAATGAACAATTCTTGGATGATACAAATGAAAAAACCTCCTTTCTATATATAGGAGTCTAAGGAGTCACAATATAATCCAGCCGACCTAACAATAATAATATAAAGCCACAAAAATAACAATAGAGGGATTCTATGGGGCACAGAAATAACAATATGGGGGTAATAGGGGCACAACAATATAAATAAGGGGTATAACTACAATAGTAATGGGGTAATCACTAGTATTATAGGGACCCAACATGCCCCTCTCCTTCAAAAAAGTGTTGTCCTCAACGCTTGAGTAGTTTTGGATACTTCTGCATAAAATTCTCATCCTCCCATGTGGAATCTTCAGTGGATAAGTTCTTCCACTTGATAAGATACTCTGAAATTGATCGATTTCGTAGCTGTCGAGTTCTTGTTTCTGTGACTGCTTCCGGTTCCAATATAATTTTTCCTTCCTCGTCAAGTTCTGGCAATATTGTTTGAATTGGGAGCTTGTCACCTATAACCTTCTTTAAACATGAAACATGGAAAACTGGGTGCAATCGAGAAGCTGCAGGAAGCTCCAATTTGTATGCCATAGTACCAATCTTTTGCAACACCTTGTACGGACCATAATACTTTGGTGATAATTTATTATCCTTCTTAGCTTGCTTTAGGGACATTTGCTTATATGGTTGTAGCCGTAGGAATACCCAATCACCTACATCAAAACTTCTTTCACTGCGATGTTGATCTGCCTGTTGTTTCATTCTATTTTGTGCCAACACGAGGTTATCCTTTAAGAGTTGGAGGACTTGTTGTTGATGTTCGATGTGATGTTCCACTGCCTGAACCTTAGAATTTTCTCTTAAATATGATGTGATGGATGGTGGTTGATACCCATAAAGTGCCATAAATGGGGTCATTTTTGTTGCTGTATGGAAGGAAGTGTTATACCACCATTCAGCCAGAGGCAACCATTTGACCCATTGTGTCTGTTTATCAGATACAAAGCAACGAAGATATCCTTCCAAACATTTGTTTACTATCTCAGTTTGCCCATCAGATTGAGGATGATAAGATGAGCTATGAGCTAACTGAGTACCAAGACAAGAAAATAATTCTGTCCAAAAATTTCCAGTGAAAATGGGATCTCTGTCACTTACAATAATCTTTGGGTTTCCATGTAGCTTTTGAACTGTTTCCATAAATGCAGTAGAAACTGTACTGGCTTTAAATGGATGTGATAATGCACAAAAGTGTGCATACTTGGTAAGTCTGTCAACTACCACCATGATGACACTCTTTCCCTCAGACTTGGGTAAACCTGTGATAAAATCCATTGAAACCTCCTCCCAACGTTGGCTTGGAATGGATAAAGGTTGTAATAGACCCGGTGTCTTAATTGTTTCAACTTTATTTTGTTGGCAAACCAAACATTCCGCCACAAACTTTTGAATATCTGATTTAAGGCCATCCCAAAAAAATTCCTTCTTAACCCTGTGGTAAGTTTTTAAAAATCCTGAGTGCCCTCCTAAGGGAGAAGTGTGCAATTCCATAAGAATCTTTTGTTTTAGCTGGGAATTCTTACAGAGGTATAAGCGATCTTTGTACCATAACGAATCATTTTTCCAGCTAAATGTATCAGAAGTACTGGAATCTTGTTGTAGCTTTCGAATAAGTGCCCACACTTCTTCGTCATTCTTCCATTCCTCCCTTGCTTCGTTTATCCAATCTGGTTGGATAATAGAAATGGCACACAACAATGCTTCCACATCCTCATCCTTTCTTGAGAGTGCATCTGCCACCACATTTTGCTTCCCTTTTTGTAGATGATTTCAAAGTCATAACCCAACATCTTTGTGACCCACTTTTGTTGCTCTTCAGAGGATAATCTTTGTTCTAAAAAGTATTTAAGGCTATCATGATCCGTTTTTACCTTGAAGTGTCTTCCCATTAGGTAGGGTCGCCATTTCTTAAGTGCATGGAGTATTGCCAACATTTCCTTCTCATAAATAGCTTTGCTTAAAAACTTTCCCTTGATTGGACGACTTTCAAAAGCAATGGGTCTTTCATCTTGCATTAGAACAACACCAATTCCATTTCCTGAAGCATCACATTCCACAATAAAGGTTTTTGTGAAGTCCGGTGTAGCTAAGACCGGTGCTTGGCACATTGCCTCTTTAAGATGTTCAAAGGCCTTTGTTGCTTCCGGAGTCCATGAAAATGAATCTTTCTTCAATAATGTTGTTAGAGGTGCTGCTATTCTCCCATAATTCTTAACAAACTTGCGATAATACCCTGTCAACCCAAGAAATCCTCGCAGATGCTTTATGGATGTGGGGATTTTCCATTCCTTAATGGCTTTAATTTTGCTAGGGTCTACCTTAACTCCTTCATGAGATACAATATGACCCAAATATTCCACCTCCTGGACTCCAAAGAAACATTTGGATCTTTTTGCATATAATTGTTTCTCCTCCAATAGTTGTAGCACCCTGTCAACATGTTCAACATGATCCTTCCAAGACTTGCTGTAGATTAGTATATCATCAAAAAATACTAACACAAATTTTCTAAGGAATGGTTTGAAAATTGAATTCATCAAACCTTGAAATGTTGAAGGTGCATTGGTAAGGCCAAAAGGCATGACCAAAAATTCATAATGACCCTCATGAGTTCTAAATGCCGTTTTCAGAATGTCTTCAATCTTCATTCTGATTTGATGATATCCCGAACGAAGATCCAACTTGGTGAAGTAAATTGATCCATGCAATTCATCCAGTAATTCATCAATGACAGGAATGGGGAACTTATCTTTAATAGTGAGCTTGTTGAGCTCCCTATAATCCGGACACATGCGCCATGATCCATCCTTCTTGTGCACCAATACTACTGGAGCTGAGAAAGAACTTTGACTTGGTTGAATTATACCAGCCTCTAGCATTTCTGCAACCATACGTTCAATTTCACTTTTTTGGACATAGGGATATCTGTACGGCCTGATGTTTGGAGGAACACTTCCTGGAATCAGATGAATAGCATGATCATGATCACGCATAGGTGGGAGACCTTTGGGAGTCTCAAATACCTTGGAATGATTGTCCAGGACTTTTTGGAGATCTGGAGAAATAGATGATTCCAATGTGGAAACATCTAGCGAACATAATTGTGCAATTACACCTCTTTGCTCCATTTTTAGAAGCTTTGTCATGCCATTAGAGCTGATTATCTTTCCTGGTTTCCCTGCAATACCCCTTAATTCAACTTCCTTTCCTTCCGTAGAAAATTTGATGAAAAGTTCTTGAAAATTAAAAGCTATTGTACCCAAGGATTGTAGCCATTGGACTCCTAGTACAACATCAGCACCTCCCATTGGAATGGAAAGCATTGGGCTAGTCAATACATATTCTCCCATGGATAGCTTGATATTATGGCACTTTCCAGAGCAATTTATTGTTCCTCCATTTGCAATCATCACTTGACACTCTGGTGCTGGATATAGGAAGCAATTCAATTCTTTTGCTACCCTACAATGAATAAAATTGTGGGTGCTTCCTGAATCAATCAACACTATTACCTTTTTCTTCTTGATTTGTCCTTCTATCTTGATGGTTTGAGGAGTGGTAATTCCCGCCAATGAATTACAAGATATGGTCGGATTTATTTGTTCTTCATCTAGGCTTTGTTCCTGGAGTATATCCTCTTCTTTTGACCTTTCTTGCTCCTTTTCTTCTTCCTCTTCACAATCTATGTAGAATAATTTCCTCTCAGCACACTTATGACCTTTTGTGTATTTGCTATCACAATTGTAACAAAGCCCTTTTGCTCTTTTTTCTTCCAATTGTTGTGGTGTCAACCTTGTAGGTTGTGGAAGACTAGGGGCAACAACACTTCCATCTTTATAGTTGTGAATGGTATGCTTCCTAGTTGCCATAATTTTTCTTTCCATTTTTCTTGCTAACCTGAATGCCTTCTCTAATGAATCAGGTTCCCAAAGGCGAACATCATGTTGGATATTATCCTTTAAAGACCCTATGAAGACATCAATCCTATGCTCCTTGTTGTGTGTGGAGCATGATTTTTCAGAGGTCTTTGCTTCAGCCGGATGTATACCCCAGGAAGTTTGTACACCCCTCCACGCGGTAATTTCTAGTCAATCTGGGCCGTTCATTAGGCAGATGATCTGACGGTAGAACTTATGTTTAGTTTAGGGTTTTTTGCCCTAGAAGGCAACCCCTCTCTTTGTATGAGGGTATTGTATTGGAGGCTGAGATATAGATGTATATTCTGTGAGCGAGAAACTGAGAGGTAAGACTGTGAGAGAAAAAAGAGGATATTACAACGGATTTGCTGTAGGTTGTGTCTCTTCATTTTGCTGGATAATAGAAAGGAAGGACTGGCTGTTCGGGGTGGACGTACCCAAACTGGGTGAACCACGTATATCTGTGTCTCTCTTGTTTTGTGTGTTTTGTGTGTTTATATTTCTGCAATATTTTATGTGTTCCATTGCTCCGTAATATATAATTTTCTAACACTCCTCTGGAATATCTTTTACCCTTATGTTCAATTTTTGGAACTCCTCAATGTGCTCCATTATTGAACCCTTTTGTTTGAGACTTATCAATTGGCTAAAAAAAGTGTTGCTTTTTGTATCCTCATAATGTGTTATCAATTCTTCCGTAAAAATTGCCCAAGTGATAAATTGTTTACGAGAACAAAGCCATTGATACCATACAAACTGATTTGGTTCCAAATATACAGTTTCCATACGTACCTTTTGTGCGTTTTGCACATTATTGAGATCGAAGAATTGCTCCATCTGTAATATCCATGTGGCCGGATCCTTTCCATCAAACTTCCTCATATCGATTTTTGGAATATGGTGATTCTTCGATCCAACATTAGCATATATGGAATCATGATTAACATTTCTTTTGTTCTCATCATGAGTTTCCTTTACTACCTTTTCACCATTAGTAAGTATTTCTTGTAGAAAATTTGTCAAATCTGTATTCAAATCTGCCATGCCTGTCTTCAAATTTGTGTTCAAATCTATCTTCAAATTGTCCATCTTAGCTTCCATGCCATTCATCTTAGCTTCCACGCCATTATCTTAGCTTCTGTTAACTTTTGTGAGCGTGACATTTGTTGCACTTGTTCTTGTAATTTTGATATATCATGTAGCATTTCTTCCTCTTCTTCATGAGTCATGCTAGAGCTTTCAGGTTCCTTACTAGGTGTTTGCATTTTCTTTCCTCGGGGCATCAGTTACTAATAATAATGCTCTACTATGCCCTTTGAATTCCTTCAGAATAAATTTTCAAACCAATCTTAAGCAAAAATTTAAAAAAAATCTACACACCTTTTTTCACTTTGTAGGAGCTTGATATTGCCTCTGATGTATCTCTGAACTTTCCAATCATCTAGTTCTAAATTTGTGACCTGTAGTAGCTCTCTCTGTCCTCTTTCCAATGCCACCAGTCTGATCCAAATTGGATTCTCCAAGAAAGGGTTATGCACAATCTCCCAAGATGACCTGATTATAGACCTTTCCAGAAGAGCGAACTTGTATGAAGTTCCACGTGTATAATTTTCAATTTTTGGTTCTGAAAACGATATACAAGAAACTACAGTCCTTTCTCTTTCTGTACCTTCTTATGAAATTTCAATCTGATTCCTAGAGAGAAAGTTATGACGATTTTCCCCAGGTCACCTGTTTTGAATGTAATTCAGGAGTCTGCAAAAAGACCAACTTCCTCAGATCATATCTCTGCAAATATCGTGTGAAAATCTCTGAAATTCAGACCTAGGGTTCAACGCGATTTCTTCTCAAATGGGTTTTTTTTGCAACTTCTGAAACATCACAGAAAAAACGTTATAGCGAAAATACCACGATGACCTGTTTGGAGCAGCAAAACCCTAGAATCCAAAGCTCTGATACCAAATGTTATGAAACCAGCTCAAGAAAAGATAGAAAAGATAGATCAACGCCTTAGAATTCAGCCTCTTCGAGGGGGCAACCTCCTTTACATTACACAAATGAACAATTATTGGATGATACAAATGACAAAACCTCCTTTCTATATATAGGAGTCTAAGGAGTCACAATATAATCCAGCCGACCTAACAATAATAATATAAAGCCACAAAAATAACAATAGAGGGATTCTATGGGGCACAGAAATAAAAATATGGGGGTAATAGGGGCACAACAATATAAATAAGGGGTATAACTACATAGTAATGGGGTAATCACTAGTATTATAGGGACCCAACAGATTTTCAGTAATGAAATAAATAGAAAAATATATGCATTAATCTAATCTATAGCCCAGGATTGTTTAACTTTTATCTAGATGTGATCTATAATGATTTTCCTTAGTAAATGACAATATAGATTGCTCAAAAACCAATGGAAATGAAACTATTTCAAGATGATTAGTTTGATTAAATAGTTAATCAAAATAATGTGTAAACTCATATCTCATTTAGAATATCAAAGCAAATTTCTTAACATGTATAAAAATATCAATGGAAGCATGATCAATAGTGAATACATGTAACACTATTCTTTAAATATCAAATAATAAGCAATCTGAAAAGATAAATTTACTATTTACTTATGAACAAAATAGAGGTACAATGATATAAATATCATATACGCTTCGCTCAGCTCATAAAAGAAATAGCATCAGTTTATTCCTTCCCACAAAGATGATTCTAGGAGTACAGCAATGCAACTTCTCAAAATTCTTTATGAAAATTCCTAAACAATGTTCCAGTCGTTCTATTGAGAAAAGGATGAAATTATAGTAGTGCAATCTTTTGTAAGCCTTTCTTCATAAAATTCAGGACCTTTTTTTCATACAAAAAGTAAGCTTAAATAGAAGAAAACAAAATGAATCTATTGTGTAGAGCGTTGAGGGCATTTAAATAAATCCCTTCAACAATGCTTAAAGGAAAACAATTTTTTGGTAGTAATTTCTAAAAATGGCCTGCTTTCATCATCAACTTCATTTGTTCCATCAAATTCTCTAGATGTTTGTCTACCTATTTGAACTGATATGCCACTTATCAGCACAGTTGTCTTCCTCTATCATGAACTTGAACACAGAAAACAAGAATCGATAAGATAAACATAAATGAGATTATAAGCGAATTTTATTTAAAACAAATCACATTTTGAAGGAAAGTAGGAAAAATGTAGAGCACAATAAATCCTGGCACAGACATCATGGAGAGGAATGTGGAGTGAGGAGGTGGACTTTACAACTTATTGCAATCAGAAACCAGAGTTTGGGGCAGATCATAAAACAATTGCAATTAGAATGGGCGAGAGACAATAAAATGGTGATCTTTTGTTATTAACGATAGCCTTAGATGCAGCGTTTTATAAATTACAGTGTATAATCCTATCAGGTTTGGGGCTTATCGCATATCGCAAATCGGAGTTGCAGATTATAAGAAATGGTCGAAAGATTTGTGATTTGTGATATGCGAGATGACATCAAGGATGATGTCATGGTGATGTGGCAGATGATGTGGCAGGTGGCATGTGATGTGGCAGGTGTCATGGCATATGACGTGTAGCTGACATGGTAGGTGACGTTATATCGCAATCGGCATTGGGATGTATATCGCAATCAACATTGGGATGAGGCATGTATTTTTATAACTTTGTGAATGTGATAGAGGCCCTGGACGTGACATTAATATAAATCACAGTGTATAATCGAGGTGGGTTCGGGTCTTACCTTATATATCACTCGGCAGTTCGGAGCGGGGTTGGACTTAAGTTTTTTTTTTTTTTGATAGTCCACAGATGCGATATTAATAGAGATTGGATTTAATTTTCTCGGAGGGTCTGGGCTTAGTTGCATATCGCAATTATTTAAGGTATGAGACTTAATTTCTGTGGTTTATTGCGATAGCCGTAGACGTGGGGAATGTGTGAATTGTTTTAATTTTGTCGTCGGGTTTGGGCTAAAATTGCAATCGCAATAGAGGATGCAGAGGGGTCTTTCATTTAAAACTTTGTTTATTTGCAATGCGGGGGAGTCTTAGCCTTTAGATAAGTCGAAGTTCGTGGGAATTTCTTTGCCTTTAGAAACTTTCAATTATTTTTCTTTTTCTTTTAAATAACCCATATTTTAATACTTAAGGCTTTAATTAAAAAAAATATTAAGTGTAAGTCTTGGTTTCTGGGGCTATTTAGTTTTGTCTTCTAGGATAATCAAGGTTCAATACTTGGGTTTTAATTAAAAATCCTAAGTATTAAATTTTGATTATAATATTTTCCTAAAATTGAAAGATCCATATTTTAATATAATAAATTTCATCGAAAATTTATAATATCTTAAAATGGGGGGATGTTGAACAGTACAACAATTGGCGATTCAATGGAAGAACCAGTTATCTCTGATAAATGAAAAATTTCAAAAATTCAGTAAAAATAATGTAAGAAGTGGAAACTACTTTTCGAAACACTTAGATAAATAAAATTACTCTGACTATAAAATTCATTAAATTGCAATTTCTGATAAAAACCTTTTGTGAATGAAAAACATCTATTTACTTGTATTAGTCATTAATCAGTTTATAAAAATAAATTAGGGGGCATTTTACGACTTAGCTTAAAATGTGCCCATTCGTCACAGGCAGAGCCACTGTGCCAACAGGTGTTCATAGCCTCAACGGAGTTACCTTTTAACCAACAACAATCCAATATCCCATCCATTTAATAGTGCAATAATTAGAGGTAATTTTTTTATTTTTTATTTTATGTTAAAAGGTCATTGTCCTAGTTTGGTTTCCAGATAATGACAATGCCATTCACCAGTAATAATTAAAACTGAACAAGTTGGCTCATGATGAGACCCCTTATCTTACAAAAAAACATAAGCCACTACAATAATTTGGTGTTCAGTGTGGTAGTGTCAGTTTAATTGGTTCCCTATGAACATGGTAAGTAGGCTCATGATGAGACCTCTTATCTTTTTAGATTTATTATATTTTAGAATTACACTCTAAAAATTCTCATTTTAATGGATGGGGAGGGCTATTAACTCCTTAAGAATTTTGGATGACAAATCCGAGTTAAAAGTTTTTAGTCATAAGATGGTCTTTACTTTTTAAGGATAACCTTTTTAACTAAAACTAGAGTAAACGAGACAACTCTAATAGCAATATATATATTATTGTGGAAGGACGGGGGCTCTGTAATCTGAACTAGGGTTTTGTCATTGGTCACCATGGAAAGGCGCAGAGGAGGGAGTTTAGCTCCCTCCTATAGTCAAGTGGTTGTAGACAGAAGCAAGGAGGCTAGATTATATCGCTTCAACAAACCAACGGAGGTGGCAATAGAGGCTATGAATACCGAAAAAATGGAAAATATCAGACCTCATGGACAGGAAGAGAATCATGAGGAAGCTAGTAAGGAGAAGAGGATAGAGGTTAACAGTCAGAAAGTTGCTCCTATGAGTACAACAGGCATCTATAAGCCTAAGTCTACCACTATTCCTCGAGTCGTTTTAAGTGAACCAACGCTACAGGTGCACAGAGTTCACATGGCAGAATATGCAGTTATCTGCAAATTTATGGGGATTTGGCCGATGGATAAGGCTTTGCAGGCATGGATAAGGAAGCACTAGAAACCAAAAGGGGAAATTAACCTTCACCTTCAGTCCAAGGGCTTCTTCACGGTGGTGTTCACAAGCTTAGAGCATAAAGATAGAGTGTTCGAGGGAGGACCTATTTTTACGCTTCTACAGGTCTTTACATGCAACCATGGGTGATGAACTTTGACCCAGAACGAGAAACTTTCACATCAGTACTGGTATGGGTAAGACTCTACTCCCTTCATTTAGATTATTGGCTACCGGAGTCTCTAAAGGTTATCGGTAACAAGCTAGGGAATTTTATAAAGATCTCAGATGCTACTATAGGAGGCAAATACACTTCCTTCGCCCGGATATGTGTGGAAATGGACTTATCTAGGGCACTTCCGGATGCAATCATTTTAAAGTGTATGACGAGGAATGGGTGCAGACGGTGGACTATGAACACGTCCCATTTAGGTGTCGTAAGTGCTATGAACAGGGGCACCTATACAGGGACTGCCCATTGAACAAGATGGAGAGTAATACGAAAGCCACTATAGGCAAAGATCCCGAGGGTTTTACTAAGGTTGGGGGTAAAGGGAAAGGAGGCTAGCGGTACCAAAAGAAAATTAATGAAGACAGACAACCGAGCCATAATAGTTTTAAGATCTTAGAAGAAGAAGTTGGAAACAACGAGACAAACCAAGAATCAGAGAATATTCCCACTGAGAAGGAAAGGAATGCCAACATGGAGGATATACCAGAGAATAGCCAAAAAAAGGATGATATGCCAAGAATTATGGAGCTAAGTAGGGACCATGATATGACCCCAAGTGATGTTGGAATGGTATGTTGGAATGGAGGACCATGAACTACAGGAGATTCTAGAGCAGGGAATCACCAAAGGGGTAGACTCTCTATCAAAAGAGGAGTTTGACAAGGTTCAACAGCTCTTCCTTTGGAGATCACAAATAACGGGCTCTGGAGTCAAAATAAACCATGATATCCAGGAGAACAGAGGGGTGAAAACGATGGAGGATACACTGATGCATTCTTCCAAGAACCCGGGTAGGAAAAGAGGAAGAAAAAAATAGAATGAATTGCTGACCGAATGTGGGAAACTAATCATTAACTCAGGTAAGATGAGGGATCTTACCAGTTACTCCTTTACAAACCTTTCTTAATGAAGCTTACAACTTGGAACATTAGGGGTCTAGGAAGTAAAAGGAAACAAAGAAATCTTAGTAGTAGAATAAAAGAATAAAAACCAGATATGGTTTTTATTCAGGAAACAAAATGTCCAATGGACAATATGAGAGAGATACATAGCAAATGGTTAATCAAGTATGAGTATCTAGAGGTTAAAGCGGACAACTCGGTGGGTGGGATTCTTACGCTATGGGATCCTCAGAAACTTGGAATCCTAGATGTTGAAGCTTCTAGGAACTATCTATTGTTGGTGATTCAACCTTTGGGTGAGAGGTAGATCTACATGATCACTAACATCTATGGTCCTCAAAAAATAGAAGACAAAATTAAGCTTATCACCTCCCTTGAGGAGTTGAGAGAGAGATATCCTGATATTCCCTGGATTCTAGTAGGGGATTTCAATATGATCAGATCTCTGACAGAGAAAAAAGGCGGTACCAAAAAACTAGGCAGAGACTCCATTGCCTTCCAGAACTTCATGAATAACATGGGGCTAGTGGACACTAAAACAGTAAATAGAACTTTTACTTCGACTAATAAGAGGGGAGGGGCTTCTCAAGTTTCCTCTAAACTTGATAGATTCATAATCTCATAGGACCTCCTTCTCACAGGCCTTGATATGTCATATTTAATCCTTCCCTTCAGAGGCTCGGACCACTGGCCTGTCCAACTTGAAGCTATTTTTATGGGTACACCGAGGAACAGACCCTTTAGGTTTGAAAACGTTTGTCTCTCTCACCCTGACTTCACCAACAATATTGACAAATGGTGGTTGGAAGATATGCCCATTCAAGGCACTAAAATGTTCATGTTACAGTAGAGACTTAAACACATCAAATCTAGGCTTAAAGATTGGAACAAAAAAGAGTTTAGTAATATTTTTAAAGCCAAAAGAGAAGTTGAGTAGAAACTCCAAGGGATTAATCAGATCATCATCACAGAATATTTTACCAAGGAATGGAAAATTTAGGTTGACTCTCTTCAAAACGAATGAGAAGATCGATGCATGAAAGACGAGATTTTCTGGAGATAGAAATCGAGGGTGAAGTGGATTAGAGAAGGAGAAAGAAACACAAAGTTTTTTCATAGATCAACCTTGGATCACAGATCACATAACAGAATTTCAAAACTTAAAGATTATCAAGGGAAAGAGCTCGTCTCCCACAAAGAAATGGAATCTGTCCTAGTTCAACACTTTCTTAGCATAGCAGAGGAGCCTCTCGTCAACAGATCTCGATTCATTAGAAAATTCACAATGTTCATTCCTAAGCTTGTAACCAAGGAAGACAACCACAATCTTAACAGGCCAGTGTCTGAAGAGGAGGTTAGTGAAGTTATCAATGAGATGCAAAATGAGAAAGCTCCTGGCCCTGATGGTTTCAATATGGACTTCTTCAAAGCTTGCTGGAAAACAGTCAAA
The DNA here is from genome assembly GCA_031772625.1 of Pinus tabuliformis. Lineage (NCBI taxonomy): Eukaryota > Viridiplantae > Streptophyta > Pinopsida > Pinales > Pinaceae > Pinus > Pinus tabuliformis. The sequence continues at coordinate 381,950,185 of CM062814.1, forward strand.
CAAGATATCCTTGATGTTGTGGAGGACTTTAGAAGATCCAAAACTATTTTGAAGGATCTTAATGCCTCTTTCATAGCTTTGATTCCAAAGTAGGAAAAAACTATGACATTGTATAGATTTGGACCCATAGCCTTATGTAATGTGGTGTACAAAATTATTTCCAAAGTGATCGCTAATAGACTCAAGCCTCTTCTTCCTGCTCTCGTCTCAGAGGAGCAAATTGGATTTTTGGAAGGAAGACATATTCTCAACAACATCATACAAGCTCATGAGGTGGTACACTCTCTAAAGAGTAATAAGCAAGCTAGTATGATCATGCAGCTTCGAAAGCTTATGATAAGCTAACCTGGTCTTACATCAGGGCAGTGCTAAGAGCTTATGGTTTCGACCACAACTGGATAAGATGGGTTATGGCCCTTGTATCCATGGCCAACTTCTCCATTCCTCTTAATGGCTCTCCATCTAGAAACTTTATGCCTTCTAGGGGTCTCAAGCAAGGGGATCTGCTCTCCCCCTTCCTCTTTGTTCTCATGATGGAAGGGCTAGGTAGAGAAATAAATAGGGAAAATTCTAAAGGAAAATTACAGGGTCTGAAACTTACTCCATATGGTGCTACTTCTACTCATCAACAATTTGTGGATGACAGAATGTTGCAGGGCATCCCTACAGTCAAGGAAGCCAGAGCCTCCAAAGAAATGTTGAACGACTTTGCATTGGCCACTGGTACAGAGGTAAGCCTTAAAAAACCAAAGGTGTTATTTTTTAACACTGACATTGCTATTCAGAGGAACCTTACCAGAATTCTTGTGTTTCAAAGGGATCAGTTACCTTCTAAGTACCTTGGAATGCCTCTTACTGATAAACCTCTAAGAAAGGAAGTGTGGGATCTGGTAATTAATAAACTTCGAGACAAAGTCAAGAAATGGACCTGCAGGTCTTTGAATCTGGCGAGGCGTCTTGTGCTTACTAAGGCTATCCTGCAGGCTATACCCATTTTCATGTTTTCAGCTCTTCCTGCTCCTAAAGGTGTTATGCAACAAATCAAGAGTATTCAATGAGATTTTCTTTGAGGAAAGGGGGAAGAGAAAAAGAAGTGGGCTTTGGTAGCTTGGGACAAGCTCTATAAACCTAAGGCCCATGGTGGTTTGGGGCTGCATGACCCTAAAATCCTCAGCAGAGTTTTGGGAGCCAAACTTTGGTGGAGGTGGCTCAAGGAATCGACCACCCCTTGGGCCAAACTTTGGAAGTAGAAATATGCAAATAATTGGCAGGAGAGGGATCATATCTGAATGTCTGGGCTCATCAAGGGCTCCCACATTTGGAACCTTGCTTGGGAGAATAGAGCCATTGTCCAGAAGCATAGTTTCTGGGAGATTCGAGATGGGAACCTTGCATGGTTTTGGGAGGACAACTGGCAGCAGGAACCAAATTTGTTTAGGGAAGGACTAACTGCTCTCAAAAATGACACTGACAACAAAGGTTTACTTATGGTAAGTGACTTCTGGGATCAAGAAAGGAACAATGGTAAATGGAGAGTGTGGAAGGATCTTGGTTATAGTGAAGAGAGTCCTTTGAAGGCATAGGTGGAGTCTCTTGCTCTTGACTTGGAGTAGAGGAAGATTTTTGTGTCATCCTCATCTGACCAACTGAGATGGGGTCAAAACACCGAAGGCACCTTCAACCTCAAAGAAGCTAATCGCATGGCCCTAGGTTTTGATCATCCAAACCCTGATCAGGTTTGGAATGACCTTTGGCAGAACTCGCAATGGATGAAAATCAAGTTGTTTATGTGGTTAGTTCACCAAAAGAAAATTCTCACATGGGAGAATCTCCTGAAAAGGGGCTTTTTTGGCCCATCCAAATGCCACCTATGTGGCCTACACGAGGAGACGATGGAACATTTACTAAACCTTTCCCCCTTCACCTCTACCCTGTGGGATTGGGTGGCCTTAGTCTTCAGGAAAACTGACAGGGATAGACTCAACATTACTAACACTTTGAAGAATTGGAGGAAAGACTTCTCAGGTAATCAAACCATTAACAAGGCTTGGACTCTGGTTCCAGGATTTATCATCTAGGATGTCTAGAAAGAACGCAATGGAAGGATTTTCAAAAACAAAACAGGTTCGACCCAGAACATTATTGTCCAAAATTTATGACAAAGATACAGTAGGAGCCCTTATGTGGAAAATTCCTGAGGACCCTCCTTTACCCCAAGATGCTTGCATACTGCTGCAATTGGGTCTCCATTCTCTGGTTCCCCAAGGAATTGTCAAGGGTGTGAGAAAAACAACTTCTAGTAAAGATATCTGGCAGCCTCCCCCTTATGGTTTTTGGAAAATCAATATAGACGGGGCCTCTAAAGGCAACCTAGGGATGGATGGATTTGGTGGTGTCATAAGAGATGAGCAGGGGCGCATAAAGGATATCTTTCACAGTTATTTGGGGACTACCACTAATAACATGGCGGAGCTCATGGCCTTAGAGCAGTGCCTCGAAATACTGATGGAGTCAAATTTACATAACGCCATCATTGAAGCTGACTCTAAATTGGTTATTAATGCAGCCAAGAAAATGTGTAATGGAACGGCCCCTCGAAAAGTGTCGAAACCTTGTTGCCTCTCACAAGTCTTTTAGCGTATTCATTCCCACTTGCGAACCCTGAGAACCATCAGCTTCGTTCATGTGTGAAGAAAAGCCAACATGTTAGCTAATCGTCTGGTAAATGAAGGGGTGCTATGTAAGGAAAGCTATATTCAATACAACTAGGAGTCTTTACCCTCTGGTAAACTGCGTGATGATTATCAATGACAGGTAGCCAAAGACATGGAGTATCTCCAGACCATGAATAATGAGTAGGAGGAAGACTAGCAGGAGTTGAAGGAAAGGCATAAACCCACAGTGAAGAGAAATACTAAGCGGTGAAATAAGCTGTGAAATAACAAGGCACAGGAGACGTTAGATCATGTAAGATCAATGGACATATGTGGCGGAAAATATTAGTGGGACTAGGAGAGGGTGGAAGGCCTTGAGCTTGGTTGAAGTGCCGTATTAAATTCTGACCGTCGATCTTAATTCCAAACGATGATGTCACATGTAACTACGAGATTTCAGCTATTTGTAACCCGTGTGCTAGTTGAATGGTCGTAGACCGTAGGTTTTAAGTGCATCTACCATCAATTGGATATTGGGTGCTATAGTGGTTGGAGGTTAAGTCGAAGAGTGGACCCGAAATTTTATGGACCAAGGTTCATAATCTATTTCGGTTCTGGGAAGCGGTTAAGTGGCGAGCAGTCCCGATACGATTTTGGGACAACCGTTAGATCAATAACCAAATCGACGGTGGATATTTAATCGCAAATTGCATTCATTAAAAGAGTTGGGTCAGTGTTAAACCCAATTTTGCGATATTGTGATATTGCGATGTGCTAAGGTTGTGATATTGCGAGGTGCGATGTGCCAAGGTTGTGATGTTGCGATGGATTATGGACCATCAGATCAAAGGGTTGAATGAATGGTGGCGGTTAAATCTTGCTTTTCGCTGGTATCAAGTGTTGGCGGGTTATGCACTTGAAGTTTTATAGACCATGGATCATTTTCTATATCGGCTTCAGGGAGTGGTTATGGGGTGCGCAAGGTCCCGTTTCAATATTACGACAACCGTTGGATCAAGAACTAGATCAACGATGGAGATTTAATCGCAAATCGCATTCAGTAAATGAGCTTGGTCAGAGATAAACCCATTTTTGTGTTATGCGTTGTGCTAATGTTAGCGATGCTGCGATGGACTTTGGACCGTCATATCAATGAACGGCAAAGGTTAACTCTCGCATGTTGCAGTAATAAAGTGTTAACGGCTTGTGTAAACTACGATGGGTGATATGCTGAGAAGGGGTTAAAGCATCTAAATTTGTTTTTGTGTGTAATGTTTTGAGTTTTGTTGACCCTGTTGTTGGTTTTTCATCAACGGTCTACCTTTTGTTGGTCTTTACACTTGTAAAGACATGTACCATATGTAATCTTGTTTTTTCGATTAATTGATGGCTCCACTCTTACTTGACCAAAAAAAAAGAAACTAGAGTAAACGGATATAATTTTTGAGGTTTGTTTTTAAATATTTTACAACATAATGGAAAAGATTTTCAGAGTTCCATAAGTTTATCTAATTTTCAATTTTGGTAACTACTACAGAAAAGTTCTACCTTCAAAATGAAAAAATAAAAATAACTTTGAGTTCTGTTTTGAAAAGTCAATAGAGTACTATCTAACATTTTTATTAATAGAATCTATAGAAAAGAAAATAAATTGCAACGAGATGTACAATGGAAGTGATTTTATACAAATTATATATATATATATATATATATATATATATATATATATATATATATATATATATATATATATATATATATAGATATATATATATATATATAGATAGATATATATAGAAACTAATTTTTTTAAGATGAGCCCATTTACAGGGAGAGAATATCTCTTTCTTGATGAATCTTGAAGCATAAATGTAGATGGGCTTATCTTTTCAACAATATGAAATGGAGCAAGCCATGATTTCTGAAATTTGCTATGTTTCCCTTTTCTTCGTGTGCTTTGTCCCACTTGAGAACTAGATGTCAAACTTGGAAGGATCTTTGTGTGACTGAACTTGCATCAAAAGAAGTTTCACCATATGTTGATGTTTGGTGTGTGTGAGTTTGGCCTTTTCCCTTTCTTCTTCTAGTTTTAGGATTTGTGAATTTCTTAATTGCAATGAAGAAGAAGGCGTTTCTTCAATAAATTGAAATAGAGCTAATGAAGGAAGACCTAAATGTGATGGAATAATGTCTTCCTTCCCATAGACTAGGTTAAAAGGAAAAGTGCTTATAGAGGCCTCTGAGTTATCCTATCAGCCCACAGAGTAAATATTAAAGCTTTGTGTCAGTTTCTTTGATTTTGATCTACAGTTCTTATGATTATTCTAAGGAGATTTTTATTTGTGGATTCTGCCAAATTGTTTCCCTGGGAATAGTAATTAGCAGAATATTTGAGTTTAAAACCTCTCCTAATTGCAAATTCAATAATACTAGTAACCGAAAAATAAGATGCATTATATCAAATCTAAGTGCAAAAGGAAAACCAGATCTTGTAATGATAAATTAATCAATAAATTCAATAACAGATTTAGAATTGGCTACCTTTAGTGGAATTTCTTCCACCCACTTAGTGAAGTAATATGTAGCAGTGAGAATAGATATATGTTGTTTAGAAGGAGGAACTGTCTCACCTATGATATCCATAACCCATTGTTCGAAAGGTTGTTCGATGTTGATTGGTTGCAGAGGCAAAGCTGGTTTCCTTTGTCTTCCAAAAGCAGTTTGGCATGTTTTTCATTTCCTCACATATGCGTGGGTATCTTTGAAGAGAGTGGGCTAGTGGTATCCAACATGTAAGATTTTGTGTACTATAGTATCTCCTCCAAAGTGTCCACCTGTTGGTTCATCATGAAGTTCCTATAAAACTATTTGTGCTTCAAACTTTTCTAAGCATCTTAACAATATGGAACCGTAGTTTCTCCTAAATAACACATTATCAACAATCTCATAATTTTTTTTGTTTTAATCGTAAAACTCTTTTTCTTTTATAATTGAGTTCAAGAGGAGCATGTCCATCTTTTAAATAAAAAATTAAATCAACATATTGGGAATCAACATCAATTACATTTACCTCATAAATGTGTTCATTGTTACATGTGTCACCTTCAGCTGGCATGTGGGATTCTCCTGTAAGAAGCTCGCACAAACCTTACCCTCTGACAATTTTGGCTAGTTTAATTTCAATATCGTATTCCTGCAGAGTTATTACCCAATTCACTCTCTTTTCTCCTAATTATTTTTGCATTAGTAATCACCTCATTATTGGGAATGAGACTATTACTTTCTTGCATTTTTTAAAGAAAAGGTTGAAAATGCTTTACAGATTTATATACACCATATGCTTGTTTTTCTACTTCTAAATAATTCAATTCAGCACCCTGGAAAATTGAACTGAAAAATGAGATGGGTTCTTCGATTTTTTAATTATTAATTTGTGTCAAAACAATGGTACAAGACGTTGAAGAAGCAAAGGTATATAAGATGAAATGATTGGAGAAATTCGGAGTATTTAAAGAGGGAGTGTTGATAATTGTTTGTTTAATTAAATCAAATAATTACTTTTCATGCTGGCCCCATTTAAAAATTGTGTTTTTCTTAATAATTTTTTGTAACGAAAAATAATTTGTGAGAAATCAGGGACAAACCTTTTAACAAAATTGATTTGTCCAAAGAATGATTGCATGATTTTTTTGTTATATGGTGGAAAAAAATTTGAAATTTCTTTTAATCTATGAGGGTCAATGTAAATTCCAATTTTTGACACAATGAATCCTAAAATTTTCCCTTCACTACAAGAAAAAAAAAAATGGATTTAATGAAATGCCATATTTTCTACAGCGTTCAAAAATATGTTTTAAGTCCTGTAAATGACTATTTATGTTTTTTGAATAAACAGTGATATCATCTAGATAAAAAACAACAATTTTATTTAACAAACCTTTGAATGCTATATCCATGGCTTGTTGGAAAGTGGCCCCTGCGTTTATTGAACCAAATGGAATTTTTTGGTAGGCATAAGTTCCCCATTTGGTTCTGAAAGCATTATTTAGCCTATCATCTAGGTGGACCATAATTTGATTATATCCAAAAAGACCATCAAGGAAAGACTTAAGTCAGGAACCAACAATTGATCGTAAAATGTGTTCCATAGTGAGCAGCAGGAAATTATCCTCTTGATTGGCCTTATTAAGATTCCTAAAATCTATACAAATTCGGATATCACCATTTTTCTTCCTAACAGATACCAAGTTGGAAACCCATCTTAAATGCCTAATAGGCAAAATGATTTTAGCCTTAAGGATTTTATTCAATTCCGTTTTGATTTGATTTTCTAAATTTGGGTGAATTTTCCTTAATTTCTGCTGGATAGGTTTATCATTTGATATCATTGGGATTGTATGTTGAATGATGGAAGTGTTGAATGTTTTCAGATCTTCATAATTCCAAGCAAAGACATCCTTATATTTTTTAAACAATTAAATAAAGGATCATATTTCTTCATACGAAAGATCAAGTCCTAAATTAGCATTCTGAATTTTAAGATCTGTCCCAAGGTTTATTAATTCAAATCTTAGAGTTGAAATCTGTAGTTTTGAATTAGTAACTCTTTTAAATCTGTCTTTTAAATGATAGAGATCCTCACTTTTACTACAGATTTGGGTATTGGATTATCATCAATTTTTTGTTTTAATTTATCATCGTGTTCATCCTCATAAATTATTTGGTCATCATACGATTTTTCAGAAGTTAAGAAGCTTAAAATATCTTCATCATCATTGAATACCTACCAGTTGGTGATATTATCGGGAATGGATGGTCTAAAAATTAATTCTACAGAAAATCTATCGGGACTGTAATATTCGAATGGGATCAATATTGATGCAACGTTAGCCAGAAGGTCAGTGCTTACATTCTGAATCCTAGGAATAGTAGAAATGATAAACGCTAAAAATGTGAAGTGAGAGACAGAACCAAATATTGATAATGCTTCAAATGTGCATAGATACAATGCATCATGTTTCTTACTTGTTTAACTACAATTTCTGAATCTCCATAAACTTGAAAGTATTTAATGTGAAGGCTAATTGTTTTATACATACCTTCGACTAATGCCTCATATTCTGAAATATTATTTGTGCATTCAAATTCCAATATGCAAGTCAACATTGTCTTCACACCTTCAGGATTAATCAATATACAACTTGCTCCTACACCATCGCTTGATTTCGACCCATCAAAATATAATGTCTAGAATAAATAATTAACTAATGGTTTTTCTAGCATAGTTACACATCTGGAAAAGTTTGTCTGTGAAAAATTTTCAATTTGAGAAGTTACAGAATTACTTAGAAATGGTGATGTTTGTGCTTTAAAATTGTCAAAAATTGATTCAGTAGTGTAGTTTCCAAGAATGTTGTTATTAAATGCTACTGCCTCATTTTCACCTTCAAACTCTATTACTGAATGTTTCATATGTTTTTCTCAGCTGATTCTGATTTGATTCGGCTTTCCATTAAATGGGAGCCATAAGTGAGACCAATCAGTGGAAAAATAACCACGTAGTTTTTTCCGACCAATCTCTACTAAGAATTAAACATCTAGGATATCAACAACAAGTATATCAATTATTTGACAAACTATAGGATTCAAAGATAATCTAATAAGAGCTAAATTCATTTCACCTATGACTTTCACTTTTGTCCTATCAAGTTGCACAATGAGAATTGGAGTTTTTTGGGGTGACATGTTTAATTTCAGACAAACTGAATACTCCATGATATTCAAAGAATCCCCTGAATCTACCAAGCAGTTATGTACATTTTTATTAAACATTTCAAAAGTCAAGAGAAAAGGAGTATGTGCGTTAGATTTGTCACCTACCAGAACAGAATCAAAGGAATCAAATAATGGATGACCAGGAGGTTTACCCATTCCATTAGAAGCTTTGAATACCATAGCAGTAGGAAGAGGAGAAGAAGGTATTGCATTCAATTATTTTAGTAAAAATTTATGTTGTTGTTTGAGTTTAGTGATTTCATGAAGGGAAATGTTTGCTTTTATTTTCTTCATATCCTCAACTATATTATACTCAATAATATATGAAACTACTAAGGTTCTAGGTGAAGATGGAGAATTGGATGAAGATGGAATTGCTTGGGGAGAAGTGGAATTGGATTTTTTAACAGCAGCTTTATCTTTAGTAGTGGAAGCTCAAGGTTTCTGTTTCTGAATTGGTTGTACAGGATCAACTAGACTTTTGCTTCTTGTGCTAACAGGTAATGCTTCATCTTCATTTTCATTATCAGAAATAGGAATAATAAAATCCCGCATTCCATTTAACTTAGCTATTTGTTCATCTTGGGATTCATCAGCAGAAAATGTTGCTTCTTCCTAATCTTCATCATCAGTCTTTGCATTAGGGATCGTGTTTGCAGGTTGTGGATTAGGTGGTTGATTTCTTCTAAATGGTCTAAAAGGCTTTTTGGAAGAGGATTCAGCTACTTGTTTTTTGATCTCTACCATCTCATTAGATAAATTTTTAAGGACTTGTTGTAAGCCTTCAAGATCAAAAGGATCTTTAGGTTCTTTCTTTTTAGCTTCATCCTTAAATGTAACTCTTTTTAATTTTTTGCCTTCCTGATCTTTTTTCATTTCTAGTGGATTTATCCCCTTCTCTACAGGCACAACTTCTTTCATGTTTTCTACCAAGGTATTTTTATTAGCTCTATCTACAAAAAGTCCTATTTTAGAAGGAAGAGATGAAATACACCATTCAATTTGTACATTGACACCAGGTCTAGAAGTAGCTGGGATTTTATTTAACAATTTGTTAAATCTGGAATTGAATTTTTTATCTTTTCACCTGATTTCATTTTTAAATTGGAAATTTCATTGATAAGAGATGCATTTGAGTGATCATTACCAAATTTTGTCAAAAAATGTACTTCGAAAATATCCCAAATAGTAATAGAATTCCTGGTAATTAAAAGTACCAAGACCCTGTTGATCCTGTAAGAGTGTATGGGAATAATATAACAACAATGTCTTCTTCATCTACATCATTGAGATTGATGGCTAACATATAATTATGCAGGTGATCTTTAGTAGGTAATCGATCATTAGGATTGAATTTGGGAAGCCATAGTTCAGGATGTTTTCGTAGAGGATGAAGTGGTGCTGGCATTTGAATAGCTCCCGGATTGGACCATGGTCTAGCTACCATTGTAATAATTGGGGAGGTGGATGTGATGAAAGAAAAACTAGTAGCTGCGATAGTACTGCTTGAGGTAGCACTAGTTGTTTGCATAGAGGAAATGAAAATAGATGAAGTGAACGATATAGAGAAAGGAAATGAAAAAGGAAGAAATGGAGATTTTGGTGAAAGAGAGAATGAGGTAATATCACTAGTAAATATTTGGGAATTTGATGTAGCAGTTTTCATTCAGCGGGATTGAACTGGAAATTCAAATGGCATGATGCTAAGTGTTGCACTTTGGGACAGAGTTAAAACACCGGTTCCTTGAAAATATAAGTTATTCTTCCTTCTTAATCTTCATATGATTCAAACTTTTCTGATGAAATGGAGTCATATTTCAATTTCCTTATCAAAGTTGTAATTTCTGGTGATTCTGGAGTATAATCTGTAGGGATTACCTCAAGAAGTATTCTAGGAGACTTGGGAGGTGATTGTATAACTCCTGATCTAAAAGTAGGAGATTCTGGAAGGGATCTCGAAGTTGTAGGAGATTTAGAGGGAGAATGACTCTTGGAATAGCCTTTTGTTTTTGGATTGGAATTACTTTCCATTCATAGTCTGCATGCCCTCCTTCTAGCACCAAAAAGTTGTGAGGCCTCAAAAATAACTACTTCAACACAGGGGGAAAACCACCCGGTCCAGACCTTAAGACAACTCCTTTCTCGTTTAGGTAGTGGCTCCGACTAGATTGCATGGGACTAGTTTCCCAATGAAATGTGATTGAATGAGTGTGTAATTCTTATAGTGAAGTGAAATATATGGATTTACAGTAATGAATTAAATATAAAAATATATGCATTAATCTACTCTATAACCCATGATTGTTTAACTTTTATCTAGATGTGATCTATAATGATTTTCCTTAGTAAATGAAAATATAGATTGATCAAACACCAATGGAAATGAAACTATTTCAAGATGATTAGTTTGATTAAATAGTTAATCAAAATGATGTGTAAACTCATATCGCAGTTAGAATATCAAAGCAAATTTCTTAACATGACATATAAAAATATCAATGGAAACATGATCAATAGTGAATACATGTAACACTATTCTTTAAATATCAAATAATAAGCAACCTAAAAAGACAAATTTACTATTTACTTATGAGAAAAACAGAAGTACAATGATAGAAATACTAGATACACTTCACTCAGAGCATAAAAGAAATAGCAGCAGTTTATTCCTTCCCACAAAGATGATTCCAGGAGTACAATAATGCAACTTCTCAAAATTCTTTATGAAAATTCCTAAACAATGTTCCAGTCGTTCTATTGATAAAAGGATGAAAGTATAGTAGTGTGATATTTCGTAAGCCTTTCTTCATAAAATTCAAGACCTTTATTTCATACTAAAAGTAAGCTTAAATAGCAGAAAAAAAAATGAATCTATTTTGCAGAGCGTTGAGGACATTTAAACAGATCCCTTCAACAATGCTTAAAGGAATACATTTTTTTGGTAGTAATTTCTGAAAATGATTTGTTGTTATCATCATCTTCATTTGTTCCATCAAATTCTCTAGATGGTTTTCTACCTATTTGAACTGATTTGCCACTTATCAGCACAATTGTCTTCCTCTGTCATCAACCTGAACACATAAAACATGAATTGATAAGATAAACATAAATGAGATGATAAGAAAATTTTATTTGAGACAAATTACATTTTGTAGAAAATCAGGAAAAAGTAGAGCAAAATAAATCGTGACACAGACATCATGGAGAGGAATGCGGAGTGAGGAGGTGGACTTTACAACTTATAGCAATCAGAAATCAGAGTTTGGGGCAGATCATACAACAATTCCAATCTGAATGGGCAGGAGACAGTGAAATGGTGATATTTTGTTATTTGCAATAGTCGTGGGCATGGGGTTTTATAAATTACAGTGTATAATCCTATCGCGTCAAGGGCTTATCACATATTGCAATACATAGGATTAATCGCAATCGCAAATCAGATTTGCAGATTATAAGAAGTGGTCGAAAGATTTACGATTTGAGATATGCGAGATGACATCAGGGATGATGTCATGGTGATATGGAAGATGATGTGGCAGGTGGCACGTGACATGGCAGGTGGCACGTGACGTGGCAAGTGACATGGAAGATGATGTGGAGCTGACGTGGTAGGTGACGTTATATCGCAATCGGCATTAGGATGTATATCGCAATCGGCATTGGGATGAGGCATGTCTTTTTAGAAATTTTGAATGTGATATAGGCCCTGGACGCGATATTAATATAAATCGAAGTCTATAATCCAGGCGGTTCCCGGTCTTATCGCATATCGCAACCGGCAGTTCAAAGTGGGCTCAGACTTAATTTTTTTTTTTTTTTATAACCCGTGGATGCGATATTAATATAGAATGGATTTAATTTTCCCCTTAGGTCCGAGAGTAATTGCATATCAAAATTGTTTAAGGTATGATACTAAATTTCTATGTTTTATTGCGATAGCCGCAGACGTAGGGAATGTATGAATTGTTTTAATTTTGCCGTTGGGTTCGGGCTTAAATCACAATCGCAATCAAGGATGCAGAGGGGTCTTTGATTTAGGAATTTGTTTATTTGAAATGCAGGGGAGTCTTAGCCTTTAGAGAAGTCGAATTTTACAAGAAGGGCTTTGCCTTTATAAACTTTTGATTATTTTGATTTTTTGTTTAAATAACCCATGTTTTAATACTTAAGGCTTTAATTAAAAAAAAACTTAAGTGTAAGTCTTGGTTCCAGGGGGTATTTAATTTGGTTTTTTGGGATAATCGTGGTTTAATGCTTGGGTTTTAATTAAAAATCCTAAGTATTAAACTTTGATTATAATATTTTTCTAAAATTGAAGGGTCCCTATTTTAATATAATAAATTTCATCAGAAATTTATAATATTTTAAAATGGGGGGATGTTGAATAGTACAATAGGTTGTCACAGTCTATCCTTATAGCTTGTTATACTTACCCCATACTTGAACACAATATCTACATCCAAACTGCTTCTTTGCTTGCATGAGTGGTTGCCATGTATTCTGCCTCTATGGTTGAAAGTGCCACTATAGACTGTCTCTTGCTCATCCAAATCATTGCACCTCCAAATAGGTTAAACACATACTCACTTGTAGATATTCTATGATACAGATCTCCATGTTATAGACATATTTGGGCACTACAACCCCAAACTCATATGTCCATAAACCAAGGGCTCTTTAGTCCCTAAAAGTGTTGTTTCATAACCTAAAGGATCATGGTCAACTGATTACATCATTTCCCAGAAGTTCCACCTGAAAAACTACTCAGAACTGGCCAAAACTGGACCATATTGACTGCTCCATGGTTAGGGTGCGATGCATATCATTTTATACACATGGGGGGGTGCAATGCATACTGAAAAGGCCTTTTGTAGGGTGCGATGAGCGAGAATAGACAAATGGCAGAGATAGTTTGCTAAGTGGATGATCATGGAATATTCCATAAACTTCTCCTGTGACACTTGCCTCTCTGAATTCGCCCAGGGATGAGTAAAAGATCAATGAAATCTCCAAGTGGAACCAAGAACTATCAGTGGAATGACACTAATCAAAAACCTAGAGCTAACTCACACCCTTGCAAGAAATCTATAAATGGATCCCTCATCTGAGAGATCTAAAGGCTGGAATTTTATGACTTGTAAGGAAGTGTTGTTGGTTTCTCTTTGAGACATTGTATTGTTGGGTGATCTAGCTTTTTATGAGGTGAAGAGGGCTTTTGTGCTGGGAGGATGGCATTGGATCAGATAGTTGGGTTGTAATCCTCTCTTCTACTACTTCTATCAATAAAGCTATTTGAGTTTTTCTCCATATACTTGTATATTTCTGAATCTTGTATTTGTGTATGCATTTGTATGGTTAATGTACATTTGATTATACATTGTTTATGGTTATAGATCTCTATGATTTGATGGTATTTTTCTGCTTTGACTCTACAGGTGTTCTTTGAAGCGGGACAAGTGAGAAAGGAGTGGCGAAGCTCTATCAAAGGAGAGAGGAAACAAGCAAGGAGCCAAGCGAAAGACTGAGGTTGGTACTCTCTGCTTCTCTCTCATCTATCTCTCATAAAGGAAAACACAAGTTACTTTGAATTGTTTGTTTCTAAGATAGCTACCCATCTTAGTGGGACTAGCAGCTCTAAATGGACACTAGTTTTCCTAGAAACACTCCAACAAAGTCAACATCAACAAATCCACAGATGTCCAAAACTTTGTTCAATCCTGGCCTTCCTTGGTAGCACAGACCATAACTAGTGCCTCGAAAATACCTGAATACCCGGTTCTCTGTTGTCCAATGCTCCTTCCCTGGTTTTGACATAAACCTTCTCAATACTCCCATTGCATGTGCAATTTATTGTATAGTACATACCAATGCATACATTAGGCTACCGACTGCACTTGCGTATGGAACACGGGACATGTCCTCTTCCTCTTCTTGTGTCTTGGGACACTGTTCACCAGATAGCTCTACACCGACAGGAATAGGATTTATTTTTGTTTATATTCTGGGACCATCCTCTTACAGACAAGGCATCACCATTCTGGCCCTTTGTATTTTTCCGTCTCATCTCCTCCGATAGCAAGAATGAGACTATTTCATCAAACTGCAAGGCAGTCGCATTGCTACACATTACAACAACCAGAATATACCATAAATCTAGTAGAGAACACAAAAAATTGATGTACTTATATTCATCTGAAATTTTTATATCAACAGATAACAACTGGCTTACCAAAATATTAAAGGAGTTCAGATGCCTTGTCACCGAGTCTCCATCCTTCATCCTTAGGTTATACAACTTTTTTCTGTAGGACAGTTTATTCACCAAAGACTTAGATTCATACAAAGTCCCTAACTTGTCCAACAAAGCCTTCGTCGAAGCTTCCCCTAATACATTCAACAATATTGAATCTGTGATACACAATCGTATTGTGCTCTTTTCCTTCCAATCCAACTTCTTCTAGTCTTCATCATACATTTCCATTGGTTTAGTACCCAAATCTACCGTGATCCACTGATCTTTATCCACCATCAAATCCTCCATCTTTAGTTTCCACAACTCGAAAATCTCACCACTAAATTTCTCAATCACTATCTTTATATTGCTCGCCATCTTCTTTCACCATAATCATTGATCCCACAAATCTCCCACTGAACAAGGTCTACCATAGGCTCGAGAAAAACCCCTCAGCACCAAAGGTGTCCCCTTGAAGCCAAAACAAATCTGATACCAAATATAGGTTTTAACCCCATCCATAAATTACCTGCATATGAATTCTAAAAAGAGAAAATAAACAATGGCGAGAGCATAAAACATAAAACATCTATACACAGATATTTTTCCCTGGATCCCAAAACCGAGACTACCAGATTGATTTTTTTCATGATATTCCTTTCAATGTTACAATACATATATATACATGCCGAAGCATCCATAAAACCCTATCCATAAACCTTGGATTAGAACATAATGGTAGTTTCCTTAACTGGATCTATAAAAATACCATGGAAAGAAAACCATCATGCCCAAACCATGTGCGAAAACCATGCACAAAACCATAGGTAGGTTCACCCACCTAATATAGGATCCAAAAAAAAAATTCCCCTGGGAATTGCTCTAGACCCCATAGATGGGGGTTACCGCCCTCCCTCTAACACCCCTCCTACACCTGGTGCTATGAACTGACAAGGATTTTGCCCCCGCCCCCAACACCCCCCCCCCTATGCACGTGGGGCTAGTCATGGAAAGAATATAACACACACCCAACAATGAAATATCTTTGTGCCACAAACTATATTTTGGGCATGGAAATTAAACAAGATCGGGCAAAGAGGAAGCTTTGGTTAAACCAGAGGAAGTATATCGAGAAAATATTGCAGAGGTTTAATATGCAAGATAGTAAACCAGCGAAGGTTCCTATTCCTGTAAGTGTAAATTTATCTACTCAACAGTGTCCCAAGACATAAGAAGAGGAAGAGGATATGTCCCATGTTCCATATGCAAGTGCATTCAATAGCCTGATTTAGGTGATGGTATGTACCAGACCATACATTGCACATGCAGTGGGAGTATTGAGCAAGTTTATGTCAAAAGCAGGGAAGGAGCATTGGAAAACAATGAAGTGTTTTTTCAGGTATTTGTGTGGCACGAATGATTATGGTCTATGCTACCAAGGAAGACTAGGATTGGGCATACTTTTAGGCATTCATGGATTTTTTGATGCAAATCGTGTTAGAGATCTGGATTAGAGAATATCTACAAGTGGGCATGTGTTTAACCTATTTGGAGGTGCAGTGAGTTGGATGAGTAACAGACAGTCTGTAGTGGTACTTTCAACTACAAAGACATAATACATGGCATTGTTGGGCATGGAATCTCCCCAAGGCATGTTTTGGGGCTTAAAGCCTAAGTTTTGACCGAATATTTTTGTAAAATCTCTGCGAATTGAGGGCACGGGGCACGAAAGTATAATAGAGTCATAGGTTTGTCCACCCTAGTTTTTGTAATGTAATGTCGACTGGATAGACCTACCCATGGTCCGCAGACCATGGGATTATATAAATAGAGTGAGGCTCTAAGTGTAAAAGGATACGAATAGAAGAAAAAGCATGAGAAGTCTAAGTGATTGAGTCAAAGTGTAATGTGTGTCTATGGGTCATAGAGTAGGAGAAGGCTCTGCAGCTGAGTGTGCGGACCCTTGCAGCTGAGTGCGCAGGGCAGGTCAAGTCTATAACCATTGGGAGAATCAATAAAGAGAAGTTTTTCTATAATTTTGTGTATATTTTCCTGGTTTAATGCATGATTGGATATATTTTGCAAGTATATTATTTATTTACTGCGTGATCATGTATGAATGTTTTGTATTACTAATTATAACTTAAAGCATTCAAGTAGGCGAAGGTACTTAATTTACACTGGAAGATAAGTAAGATCTCAGGTAATAGCAAAAAGTGCGGCACAACCCCTGGTTAGGGCTGTGCAAAGGCAGTGTATTAGACCGCGAGGGATGGGAAGTGCGCAAAGCAACCTACGCGCAAGAACAAACATAGAACCAGTCGTACCTCTCAGACATCTCAAGGGTGCAGAAACCTGGTTCTAGCACCCTCCCATACTACTTTGGGTGAGACCTCAGTCCGCACTCCACAGACTGTTGCTGAAAGGGCCAGTAGTACAAGGATTTTTTGGCTAATTAACTCCGAACTTGGGTCAGGCCCCAACAAGCGAACAAATGGTTCTGTTGCCAGGACTGAGATCTATGTAGAGATGTTTGACGTCGTATCGCAAGAATCTGACAAAGAAAGGAATTGAAGATTGGTTGGACAGAAGTATTCACGAGTCCGCAGCATAGGAAAATAGGAATCTACAACTATAAAAGGATGAGTGGTTATGTTGCTACTTGTATATGGAGATTCACAAAATTTTCTTTGCATCCTTCCCCACTGAGTTGTACAAGTGGATCGCGAAGCTAGCAGATAGCCAAGGAAGGTGTAAACTCGAAAAACCTATTATGTGGACTCCATAATTGGTGCGCAGACTGGAAGCATCGAAAGATAAGATCATCTGTGCTGTCGATCACTGGCTCAATCAAATCATAGGAGGATTCATCGCTGAATTCATGGTAGATACTTCAACCAGCTATAGCAAGGCAGAACGACACTTCCTGAAGGTACCGCGAGATAAGTACGTTAAATATTTGAACACTTGGATTAAAATGCTACTATGTGAAAAGAGGGTTATGCGAATAAATTAATGTTTGGGGCTACGCGGAGTGGGAGAATCTACAGAAACGAAGGTAGCACAGAACTAGAAACTAGCCACTTGATTTCACCTCCGTGAGGTGGCAAAGAAGAGCTTGTGAAGGTCTGACCAAGAAGTGCGATCAATATGATAAGATAGAGGATTCTGCACATACCAACCCCACCCACACCAGCAACAGTTTCACCATCTTCACCCCTGTCTTCGCCCATACCACTTCCGCCACCACTGTGAAGTAGTATGGAAAGCACAATAAAGCTACCAGTGTTCAAGGGAGTATGGAATCAAGATTTGGACCAATTTTGGTTTGTAATAAAAGTTGTATGGGAAGCACAGGGTGTCATGGACAACAATATAAAGAAGGAAATGTTGGTCAGCGCTCTACAGGATCGCACGCTGACCTGGTACATTAAGCATTCCAATGACAATCTGAATGTAGGTGTCGCAGAAATCCAAGCTACGCTAAACAAAGAATTTAGCAAGCCAAAGTCTGAGGCTTAGTTGATCATTGGATTCAAGGAGATAACAATGCTACTAGGAAAAAACCTGTGGGAGTTGGATCAAAGACTGAAGTGCACAATTCATGAAGAGAACATGACATTAATAGAAGGGCAACACCGCGAATGGTTTGTGGCATTGTTAACGCCACATCTACGAAACGCACTGTCGCAACAAAAGTTAACCACTCACACTGAGGCTTTGGAGGTCGCGATGAGATTGTAAGAGACTCCTATACAAGATCCTAACCTGGGAGTTCAACAGATTCACGCACAATTGAAAAACTTGTTCCTAGAGATGCAGAATTTGAAACAAGATAGGACAACCCACCTAGAGGTGTGTGATGAGTTATGGTGTGTAAAATGAAAGGGCCAGGGGCACGACAAGGACCACTGCTCGATATTCATGAATTACCTTGCGGGAGGAGGGTCAATGCCACTAATACCGGAGGCACTATCAGGACCAAGCATGGCGCCTGCACTATGGTGCACGATTTGTCAGATAGGAGGAAAGCATGTTACAGATAATTGCCATCTATTATAGAAGTATACGCAAAATTCATAGAAGTTGTTCTGTAATTTCTGTAGGTTGGTAGGACATGATGAGCACACCTGTCAAAGTTATGAACTAATGATGGATCGAACTCCTACCTACAGAGTTAAGGCCGAAACACAGACCCTCGATCAAAACACAGGAATGGCATGCACTGGATTTTAGGGATGCAGACGAGGTCGAGGTGGAGGGTGACTAGGAAGAGGTCGCTGACAACTGATATGTTACAATTGCGGAGGGCCAGGGAATTATGCCTACAATTGTATCCAACTTGACCATCATGCTTGTATTGTACATTGTTTGACCATGAGATGGAGGATTGTCCCACACTGATAGTGAGGTTGTGCGATAAAGGAGCACTCCAACCTCCCCCAACTTATAACTTGTAAATGATGAGGTTTGAGCCACGCGAGGAAGATCCTAATGTAAATATCGTGCTCCGGACTGGAATAATGACAAGGGATGACAAAGGTAAGCAACATGAAGAAAGCACCTGGGTTCACAAGGCTCCAACGAAGGAACCAGAATGTGATTTGGAGCGCGCTAAGGAGACCTTCATGGAAGCTAAGAGGAGCTTCGCTGATGCCCCCACTTCGGGAAGTAAAGAGAGACTGGAGCCGAAAATGGACTCATCGATGCTCACTACATTCTTGGAGACATGCATGAAGCTACTGCACGAAAGAAAGGCTGTAAAGGGGCTACAAGAACTCATAACTAGATGCGCTAGGACCACGCCAAGAGAACCGCGTGTAGTCTGAAAGCTCGAGAAGCACACGATGCGAACAGGAATGGAAATGAGATTGATTGCGCAGATCAGGGAATATGGGATGGACCAAGTGATTCTAGATCTAGGATCAACCGTGAACATCCTGCCAAGGAAAACATGGGAGCGCATGGGCAGGTTTGCGTTGCAATGGCCTCCTATCCAACTACAGATGGCAAACCAGCAAAAGATCCTACCTGTGGGGAGATTATAGGGAATCACAGTAGATATCGAAGGAGCAAGAGCGCTAGCAGATTTGGAAGTGATAGAGATTGTTGATGATAGTAATCCCCACCCCACGTTATTGGGAATAGATTGGGCCACTAACATGAATGGAGTGATAAATCTGAGGAAGCGCAAGATGATTTTTGAGAAAAATATCTACGCGTAGTGTTACCTTTAGACCCTGCAGAAGGATCGCACTACACGGAGCCAGTGCGCGACTACGATTACGATGATGATTTGGAATGCATCTACAAGATAACTGTGTGTGAGCAAGATTGGGTAAATCCAACCATGGATGGCCAAATCTCATGGGAACGCGAAAGCTCCTACACCTCAGATTCTGACGAAGAGATAGAACGATGGCAAAACTAGTTACATGAGGTAACCACGCTCAACTGTAACATGATGACGAGATCGCTATGCTGCGTAGCAATAGAGGTAAGCGATTTTCCTACATATGATAGGTTAAGCGAGGTGGATGACTTCCTGAACAAATTTGAAATAGAAGTACCAGAACAACAGCGTTTCGATGCTCTGAAATGAGTACTGCGAGCTACGCCCGCAAGATGGTGGGTTATGCACCAACAGAATTTTGAGGACTGGTGCGAATGAAAAATGATGATGCACATGCAGTTTGGGAAGCCTCATATGTGATTGAAAGATGAGTATGATGGAAGAACCAGCCTGCACACCCACCTATCTAGGTGGATATAGGCATATGGTGCAAAACCTACATGAATGCAAACGTCCTCGTGGTAGGAGACACAATCAGTAAGCAGGTGCGTGTAAGGCAATGGCGCAAACGACCCCTCCAGTTGGGACCATGCAGTATGGAAAGACTAAGTGCACAGGATAATATCCATGCAGAAGCCTTTAACAAAGTACGCGAAGCACTGAACAAGGTCCACAATGTGAAGCGGACTGACTGGGATCTGTGTGTACCAGCGGTTCTCTGGGCTTATAGGACTGCGTGCAAAAACCTAACCACACAAGCACCGCCAAGACTGGAGTATGAAGCAACTACAATAGGCCCTATAGTACTTGAAGAGCTTAGACCACGCATGATAGCACCAGTAGATACAACGGTTCACGGAACCTTGGAAGCAGAAATCCAACAGGGAAACTTTAGATTCCAAGAACTTGAAGAAGAAAGGGTACGATTAAGGAAGAAAAGCGCTCTAGTGGATGCGGAAGTGAAGAATCTAGAGGATAAGATAAAGGAAGATTTTCTCGGCAAAAAGATTAGGGTGATAAGGCAAGATGCGTACGATCACAATGATAGGTTTAAGGCCTATCGCTGCGAATTGATCAGTCTGCTGCCTTGGCTTGGACCGCACATTGCTAAGCGTATTAACCAGGGTAACGTGTTGCAAATGGTAAAGTGCGTGATGCTGACCGTAACAATAAAAGGTGGGTATTATCTAGGAAACATGATGGATGACAGTATGAAACTTCACACTGGTGGTGCGACCACCTGACTAGCCGAAGGAATTACAATCTTAGTGCTCCAGGCAGTTGAGAGGAAGCGCGGGACTATAAACTATTCTACCCAGGAGCTGCGCAATGTTGGAGCTGCACACAGAAGCAAAGAATCACAAGGTCTATGACTACGCACGGGGGGCTGCACTGCCGCGTGCGTTGGCCAGAAAGTGACCGTTGAAGTCACTATTCATGATGGGATTCTCGAATTGAGACTAAATGGAGTGGGTGATAGGCATTTAAGACGTCATTTATGGGCAAGATTTGGGAAAATTTGTCGCCAAGGGAGCATTAATGAACCAGATTTGTGGGGAACGATAGAATTCAAATTCAAAAAGCGCTATAAATTACAAAGGGCTACCCATCAAACAACACTTGGTCATTTGCGAATTGAGATATTGAGCAGAGCCCTGATTGTTGTGTGCCGAGCGTTGATTGAGTGCCTGGGTTTGCGAGTGCTAGATTTCTGGAGGAAATAGCTGAGGACATTATGGAGATAACAGAACTATCCGTGCAGGCCTTAACTGTGGGGAATTCTTCGGAAGGTGCCGGGATTGTGGCAGAAATCTCGAAATCACCGCACATCCCAAGACCCAAGAAGGATAAACAAGCGATGGTTCCCGTATGTGTGTCCCCGTGGAACCTACTACACACCAAGCTGTTAATGGAGGAGAAATGGAAATTTGTCACCATAGAGACCGATGAAGAAGAGAAAGACCTGGAGGACCTGATCATCGCAGAAGATGAGGACGAAGGCATGGAGGAGGAAACTGAGCCTGCGCACCCCTCAACAAAGATGCCTGCCTATGTCCCCCCATGGAAAGGAAAGGCTAGAGTGCCCAAGGACCTTGACGAGACCAAGAGCTCGCTCAAGACCCAGCTCCTCCCAAAAAATATTAATTTTGAGGGCACGTACCTGGGACAGGTGCCGAGCCTAAAATTCGAAGATTGGGACCTCGCTAACCACAAGAAGTTCCCTCACCTTGAGACCTCGCACCTCATGAAGCCCAAGCAAAACACCATGGCAGGGGTTACAGAATTAGATCCACAAAAGTGGTCACGCGGAGTGGAAAAGGCTAGGCTACTAAACCTGCTCTGGGTGTCGCATTTCCACCGCACCCCAATAACCATCTTCGTCATCAGGAAGCTACTCTGCCTAGTGCATGATGGATGTTTGTGGTTGGAGGAGCCCATCCCCATCACAATAGACTTGATTCACTACATTTCCTGGCTTCCATGCAAAGGAGAGAACCCCGTAGACATCTCGGAGGGGAAGAGCAGTGACTTGGCCATCGCAGAGACCATGAAGGAAAAATACAAGCTGGCAAGGAAGAAAAGGGGCTATGCCATATCCAGCATTAGTGACAAAGTAGTGAAATTGGTAACCCAAATACTGGTCGGTAAGGTTATGCGCAAGTTCCGCACAGACGAGGTACCCACACTAGTGGTAGCACTGGCTGAGCAATGCGCAGAGGGGGTCCCGTTTAACTAGTTCGAGTTCCTCTGCAAGGAATTTTTAGAGAATTGCCGAGAACCTCAGGAATAGGGCAAAACATTCCAAAATGCATGCCTTTTTCTATCCATAGTGCTTATGGCAGGGGAATTACCAGAGGATAGTCAATTTCCCAAAATTGATAGAGATTTGTAGGAGGCCGTGAAGTACACTTTGCTCTGGGCCACAAAGGATGCCACTAGGATCCGCAACAGCAAAATATTCTGGGTGTTCATGGAGATGAAACTTAGAATGGGGATCAACCGCAAGCCACGGTTGTCACCCACTATCTACAATAGCTTTTAGAGTTTTGCGGAATTTAAAGCGAACATCCATAGAATTTACATTAGAGTGTGAAAGGACTCGACCAAACAATGGAGGAAGCTACCCTTTGTAGCCATAGACGATGTCATCTTTAACGTCCTGGAGACATGGCTGCTAGAGTGGTGCACTCTAGACATCGCGGAGATAGAGAAGTCGGCGGCACAAAGGAAGAAAGATGAGGCCAAGCCACGCATTGCACAGTTGGCAGAAAAGAGAAGGAAGGAGGTAGTGGTAGTAGAAGTATAGGTGGCACAGGATGTTGCACAGACAACAAATGAGCAAAAAAAGGCCACAGTAGCAGCACAGGAGGCAGCCATGAAGGCCCGTGAGGGCCAAATGTCACCTTCGCATGGGCAGGAAGTAGAAGCAGAAGAGGGAGATGTGGACCCACAAATCGCATCAACACAATTCAAGCACCAGCACCCAGCCAAGCGGATAAGGTTGCAAAAGAAGGTCAAGGCATTGAAGTTGTCTTGACCCAATCACCCTAATCGAGGGTGATCTGCATGACATCGACGAGACAGTGCGTGATGTCACCTCTGAGGCCCTCCAAAATTTCATACAAGAGAACCAGATTGTGTTGGGGGCCCTCAGAGAGTAACTACAGGAGTTGTAGGTGCACACTCCTCAGACTGGTACCCTTTCAACCAGCCTTGCAATTGGAACAACGGCAGTAGAGCAGATGGTGCGCGCTTGGGTGAGGAATACCGTAGTGCTACCAGAAGGGGCACTAGTAACAAAAAATGAGGCCGACAGGCCTATGATTAGCGCGCTGAAGGGTCTCAGCATCAACCTCACTGCACTCCCACGAGAGATCTTATATGTTTTTCATGATGGGATAACTACAGAGCTGCAAGCTATAGAGAGTCATGCACTGCAAGTCCTCAGTGAGCAGAAAATCAATATGGAACAATTGAGTTTGCAACGCAACGAAGTGGTGTCACAGAATCAACAGTTGGTACAGGTAATAGACAAAGCTTGCTAAATCATCCCGGAGCTACCCATCCCAACTGATATACCATCAGAGGCGTGCATCCACAGGTTAGCAGCAGGGGTGCATGAGGTGAGGGAGGAAATGACAAAGGTTCAGATGAAGCTAAACCTTTAGATCGCTGAGCTGCGGTTAAAGGTGCAGCCATCCACCCCTCCAAAAGTTAGAGAACAGTGTGCTAGCGCTATCACAGTGGGACTGGACGTAATTGGCAGTGCAGTGTGAGACTGCACCAGCATGTTGGAAGAACCATTTGAGGTCCTCACAAATTTGCAGGAGGACCCCAACATCCAACACTTAGAGATGGAGTCGCGAGAACTCCAACAACAGTATGACAACGTTAAAGGAACTGTGTAAACGATGGCCCTCACTTAGAGGCTCACGTGGATGCAATAGGCTAAAGCATTGAAAGAGTAGGTGGACATGGCATGACACAAGGAAGCAGTCTTGAAGGCGCGTGTTTAGCCTTGGATCGACGAGGCCTCCACCATAACAATAGAAATTGAAGGAAAGCTTGCACACATGTAGGGGATGCATGCACTGATGTAGAGAAGCACTTCCGACATAGAGGTTTCAGAACAACGTATGCAACAGATCCAACAAGCAGCAGCTCTGTGTGTTGCTGACCTTGCTGCAATTCGAGAACAGTTGAAGGGACTCCACCCAAAGATCTCCACGCTGACAGAGTGACTTGAGGGTGAGTCACGATGTTTGTGTTGGGGGCCTATTGGGCATGGAATACCCCCAAGGCATGTTTTGGGGTTTAAAGCCCAAATTTTGACTGAATCTTTTTGTAAAAGCTCCGCAAATTGCGGACGCGGGGCGCGAAAGTATAATAGAATCACAGGGTTGTCCACCCTAGTTTTTGTAATGTAATTTTAGCTGGATAGACCTACCCATGGTCCGCGAACCATGGGATTGTATAAATAGAGTGAGGCTCTAAGTGTAAAAGGAGACGAATAGAAGAAAGAACATGAGAAGTCTAAGTGATTGAATCGAAGTGTAAAGTGTGTCTGTGGGTTGTAGAGTAGGAGAAGGCTCTATAACTGAGTGCATAGAGGCCTAGTAGCTCACAGCTGAGTGCGCGGACCCCTGCAGCTGAGTGCACAGGGCAGGTTGAGTTTGTAACCTTTGGGAGAATCAATGAAGAGAAGTTTTGTTATAATTATGTGTATATTTTCTTGGTTTAATGCATGATTGGATATAATTTGCAAGTATACTGTCTATTTACTGCGCGATCGTGTATGATGTTTTGTATTACTAATTATAACTTAAGACATTCAAGTAGGTGAAGGTACTTAATAAACACTGGAAGATAAGTAAGATCTCGGGTAATAGCGCAGAGTGTGACACAGCCCCTGGTTAGGGCTGCGCGAAGGTAGTGTATTAGGCCACGAGGGATGGGAAGTGCGTGAAGCGACCTGCGTGCAGGAACAAACACAGAACCAATCGTACCTCTCAGACATCTCAAGGGTGCGGAAACCTGGTTCTAGCACCCTCCCATAGTACTTTGGGTGAGACCTCAGTCCATGCTCCGCAGACTGTTTCCGAAAGGGCCAGTAGTATAGTGATTTGTTTGGCTAATTAACTCTGAACCTGGGTTAGGCCCCAACAAGCTGACAAAATCCACTCATGCAAGCAAGGAAGAAATTTGGTTGCATAGATTGTGTTCAAGTATGGGGTTAGTACATCAAACTATAAGGATAGACTGTGACAACCAAAGTGCAATTTTCTTGGCAAAGAACCCTATTGATCATTCAAAGACAAAGCACATTAATGTTTAGTATCACTTTGTGAGGGATATGGTTGAGGAAAAAAAGGTGTTGCTAGTAAAGGTGGACACTTTGAAGAATATTGCAGATGAAGATGAAGTCTGTGAGCAATGAGAAGTTTTCTTGGTGTCAAGAAACAATGGGCATTTCAGGGCTAGACCAATCACTAAGCTCTCCTATGGCCCCCTATGTGGAAAATAAAACAACAAGTGGGAGAATGCTGGGTGTGTGTTATATTCTTTCCATGACTATATTAGGTGGGGGGACCTACCTATGGTTTTGTGCATGAGTTTTGCACATGGTTTTGGGTATGGTGGTTTTCTTCTCATGGTATCTTGTAGATCCGGTCGAGGGAACTACAATTAGGTTCTAATCCAAGGTTGATGGAATGGGGTTTATGAATTCTTTGGCATGTATATATATATGTGCTGTAACATTGAAAGGAATATAATGAAAAATCAACCAGGTAGTCCCAGCTTTTGGATCGAAGGGAAAATCTTTGTGTATATTTTTGTTTTGTTTTTTATGTTCTCGCCATTGTTTATTATCTAGGTTTAGAATTTGTATGTAGGTAATTTATGTTGGGTTTAAAACCTATAGAAAATGGGATCTATGTCACTTACAATAATCTTTGGGTTTCCATGTAGCTTTTGAATTGTTTCCACAAATGTAGCAACAACTATACTGGATTTCAAAGGCTGAAATACTACACAAAAGTTTTCATACTTGGTAATTCTATCAACTACCACCATGATGATGCTCTTTCCTTCCAAGTTAGGTAAACTTGTGATAAAATCCACTGAGACCTTATCCCAACATTGACTTGGAATGGCTAGAGGTTATATTAATAGACTCGTGGTCTTAATTGTCTCAACTTTATTTTGTTGGCAAACCAAACATTCTGCCACAAACTTCTAAATATCAGATTTAAGGCCCTCCCAAAAAAATTCCTTCTTGATCCTGTGATAAGCTTTTAAAAATCTGAAGTGCTCTCCTAAGGGGGAGTTCTGCAATTCCAAAAGAATTTTTTGTTTGAGTTGGGAATTCTTACAAAGATATAAGTGATCTTTGTACCCTAATGAATCATTTTTCCAGCTAAATGTATTAGATATACTAGGGTCTTGCTGCAACTTTTGAATGAGTTTCTGCACCTCTTCTTCATTGTTCCATTAATCCCTTGCTTCAGTTATCCAATCAGGTTGGATAATAGACACAACACAAATCAATGCTTCCACATCCTCATCCTTTCTTGAGAGTGCATCTGCAACAAAATTTTTCTTCCCTTTTTTGTATATGATTTCAAGGTCATAACCCAAAATCTTTGTGACCCATTTTTTCTTCTCTTCTAAAGATAATATTTGTTCCAAAAGTATTTAATACTATAATGACTTGTTTTTACCATAAAGTGTCTTCCCATTAGGTAAGGTCGTCATTGATTTAGTGCATGTAGTGTTTCCAAAATTTCATTCTCATAAATAGGTTTCTGTAAATACTTTCCTCTGATTGGACTACTTTCAAAAGAAACGGGTCTTCCTTCTTGCATTAAAACAACACCAATTCTATTTCCAGAGGCATCACATTCTATAATAAAGGTGTTTGTGAAGTTTGGCATAGCTAGGACTGGTGCTTGGCACATTGCATCTTTCAAATGATCAAAGGCCTTAGTTGCATCTGGAGTCCAAGAAAATGCATCTTAATTAATTTTGTTATAGGTGTTGCTATTCTCCTATAAATCTTAACAAACTTACAATAATATCCTATCAACCCGAGAAATACTCAAAGACGCTTTATGGTTGTAGGGATTTTCTATTCATTAACAGATTAAATTTTGTTAGGGTCTACCTTAACACCCTCATGAGATACAATATGACCCAAATATTCCACCTCTTGTACTCCAAAGAAACATTTGGAGGTTTTCACATATAATTGTTTCTCTTCCAATAGTTTAATTACCCTATCAACATGTTGAACGCAATTCTTCCAAGACTTGTTGTAGATTAGTATATCATCAAAGAATACTAACAAAAATTTTCTAAGGAAGGGTTTGAAAATGGAATTTATCAAACCTTTAAATGTGGAAGGTGCATTAGTAACAAAAAAAGGCATGACAAAAAAAATCATAATGACTCTCATGAGTTCTGAATGTTATTTTTAGAATTTCTTTAGTCTTCATTCTAATTTGACGATATCCTGAACGAAGATCCAGCTTGGTGAAGTAAATATTTCCATGTAAATCATCCAAAAATTCATCAATGACAGGCATGAGAACTTTATCTTTAATAGTGAGATTTTTGAGCTCCTTATAATCCAGGAACATATGCCATGATCCATCCTTCTTGTATGCCAATACTACTGGAGCATAGAAATAACTTTGACTAGGTTGAATTATACTCGCCTCTAGCATTTTTGCAACCATATGTTCAATTTCACTCTTTTGGGCATAGGGATATCTGTAACACCTAATGTTTGGAGGAACAATTCCTAGAATTAAATGAATAGCATGATCATATCAAGAATATGTGGGGGGCCTTTGGGAGTCTCAAATATCTTAGAATGATTGTCCAATACTTTTTGGATATCTAGAGAAATAGATGATTTCAATGTTTGCATCTCTAATGAGAATAATTGTGCAATTACGCCCTATTATTATTTATTTAAAATATTTTTCATGTCATTAGAGATGATTAGATTTCCTGGTTTCCCTACGATACCCCTTAATTCAACTTCCTTTTTTCCCCAAAAAAAATTCAGGAAAAGCTCTTGAAAATTAAAAGCTATCATCCCCAAAGATTATAACCATTGGACTCCAAGTACAACATTAACACCACCCATTGGAATGGAAAGCTTTGGACTATTCAATACATATTCCCCCATGGTTACCTTGATATTATGGAAATTTCCAGAGAAATTTATAGTTCCTCCATTTGTAACCATCACTTAACACTCTGGTGCTGGACATAGGAAGCAATTCAATTCCTTGTCCATCTTACAATGAATAAAATTATGGTACTACCCGAATCAATCAACACTATTACCTTTTTCTTCTTGATATATCCTTCTATCTTGAGATTTTAAGGAGTGGTAATTCATTCCAATGCATTACAAGATATGGTTGGATTCATTTCTTCTTTCTCTGGGTTTGGTTCCTGGTGTATATCCTCCTCTTTTGATATTTATTGTTCCTTTTCTTCCTCCTCTTCATAATCTATGTAAAATAATTTATTCTCAACATAATTATGACGTTTAGTTTATTTGCTATCAAAATTGTAAAATATCCATTTTTCTCTTTTTTCTTCCAATTATTGTGGTGTCAACCTTGTATGTTGTGGAATTCTAGGAGCAATAAAACTTCCATATTTATAGTTGTGAGTGGTGGACTTCCTTGTTTCCATAACTTTTCTTTCAACTTTTCTTGCCACCACTAATGCCTTCTCCAATGAATCAGGTTCCCAAAGGTGAACCTCATGTTGGATTTTATCCCTAAAGTTCCTTTGAAGACATCAATCCTATGCTCCTCTAGAATATCAGTTACCCTGATATTCAATTTTTGGAAGTCCTCAATGTACTCTGCCATTGAACCCTTTTGTTTGAGATTTATCAATTGGCTAAAGAAGGTGTTTCTCTTTGTATCCTCATAATGTGATATCATTTCCTTCGTAAAAATTGACCCAATGAAAAGTGGTTTACGAGAACAAATCCATAGATACCATACAGACTGATTTTGTTCTAAATATAAATATGCAATGTGTATCTTTTGTGTGTGTTGAACATCATGGAGATCAAAATATTTCTCCATATGTAGTATCCATGGTACCGGATCCTTACCATCAAAATTACTCATACATAACTTTGGAATATGGTGGTCTTAAACCCAACATCATAATTCATTTTCCTTTTGTCCTCATCGTGATTTTTATGGATTACCTTGTCACCAGTGGGAAGCCTTTCTTATAGCAACTTTGTCAACCCTTCCATCAACCCTTCCATGTTTGATTTTAAGCCATTCATGTCACCTTTTATTTCTACTTTTAAACTATCCATGTCATGTTTTCATTCTTCCTTTAAACCAACCATCTCCCCTTTAGTTTCATCTTTGGTTTCTCTTTGTGAGAGTGAAATGTGTTACATTTGGTCTCGTGATTTTGATATATCATGGTGCAATTCTTCCTCTTCATGAATTATACTAGGGATTTATGAGGGCTTCATGGGTGTAAAATTATTTTGTTTTGGAGGCATTTTAGAACCCAATACTGATATCTATACTTCAATATGCCCTTGGAATCACTTCAAATTGATTTTTGAAACAAACGTTATGCCTTTTGTTTAAAAAATACACACATTTTTCTTTCTTTTAGGAGCTCGATGTTGAAACATTTGTAACTTTCTAATTTTGGCTCTCCAAGTCTGAAATTCCATCATATGGTATCCCTTTGAGTCTTATTTCCAACTCCATAAGTCATACCAAAATTGGATTCTTCAAAGTAAAGTTATTCCCAATATCCCACGATTACCTTATTATGGACTCGTTAAATGTATCGAACTTGTATGGAGTGCCATGTGTCACTGTTTCGACTTTTGTCCATGAAATTGAAACATGTTAAACTACAGTCCATTCTCTTTCTACAATTTTTTTTGAAATTCAAATATGATGCTTGAACAGAAAGTTGTTACTTATTCCCCTTGGTCACTTGTTTAGGACTGAATTCTGGAGCATTCTAAAACCCTAAGTTCTTCGGCCCATATCTTCAAAAATATAGCGAACTAATGTTTGAAATTCGTACATGAAGTTCGCCAATGTTTCAGCTCCACGTGGTTGAAATTTCAGTTTCTGAAACTTTGTAGAAAATAATTTATAGTGAAAAATCCAAGATGACCCGTTTGAAGTAGCAAAACCCTAGAATCCAAATCTCTGATACCAAATTTTATGCAACCAGCTCATAAATCAGAAGAAAAGATAGATCAATGACTTAAAAATTATCCTCTTTGAAGGGAAAACCTCCTTTACATTACATAAATGACAATTCTTAAATGATACAAATGACAAGACCTACTTTCTATATATAGGAGTCTAAGGGGTCACAATATAATTAGAGCCTACATAACAATAATAATGTAAGGGCACAATAATAACAGTATGGGGTATACTTTAACAATAAAAATAAGGGGACTACACTATTATTATAGGGACCTAACACATATATAGTGAAGGTGAATAGACCTCTCTCCATTCTTTTGAGGTCCATATATTTTAATGTTCCCAGAGTGTTCCCAATCTCCTCTAGCACCTTGTGCTGCTAGAAAGGAAGGGGGAGGTTTTGTAGTCTCACCCATATTAGTATTTTAGATACCACCATAGTTTTAGTCATAAAATTCCAGGAACCAGGGTGTGGTGAAGAGCCCAACTCTTCCCCAAAATCATCACTCTTCATTCAATGCTTTCTCCAAATATTCATAAGTATCAAATTACAAAATAAAGAAACCGTTGGAGAATAATTAAATATCACAATTTGGGGTCTAGTCTAAGAATACCCATTGATGTAAATCCTCATTTTTAGGCTATAAACTATTGAACCTATAGATATTAGAGAGTAGAAAAGGGTAGGTTACCTCTGGCAGATTAAACTCCATGGTAGGAACTATTGAGAATTCAATAGGGCAATGTATATGTTAATTCTCTTAACTTGATAACTCCTTGTGTAGTATTTTTACTTATTATCTTTGATCTTTCTTATTTCAAGTGAAATACATCAAACAACTACCAAAACAGTAATAACAATGACACAGTATGTAGGCTACAAGCTAGGGCCAAATCCCCTCCTCTTGAGGGGAAAACTCGTAAAATATCTTCTTGTCTTTTAGATCTTTCAGTTGACAAATACCATGACCTAGACTTAGACAAATACCCTCCAAGATCAAGTCTTCCTTGGCCTCCTGCTGAAATATCTTTGACCTACCTAGTAAATCTGAAATTTTGCCCCCAACAACTGCTGCAACTATTGTTTCTTCTCTAGGATACTTCAATCTCCCTCTAACTGCTCTTCCCTTGAGCTCACTTGCCTTGATTTGATTCCTAGGGCTGGTAGGAAATATTAAGAGACCTTCTCTTTCCTTCTTGCTCTTATTTTCTTCAAAATTGATCTTTAGACTTTCCTAGTGTAGAAACCCTAACTTCGTATTCCCAAAAGAAAGCAGAGAGACCGAAAACACTTCGACTTTTCTTTTCCTTCTTCTTTTCACTTTCTTTTTCATCCTTCTACTGCTTCATTCTTTGCATGATAGATGGTTGAATGAATGATCCAAATGGAGGATGATTTCCTCTTATATATAGGCTTCCTTCAAGGGTGGACGTGGCTCTTCATGTAGGCTGACTTGACAGCTTATGTAGCCCAACTTGATCTTGGAGGTAATTTGACACTTTGAAGACAAAATAATTTTTCTTTTACAATTTACAATGTGCTCATACGGTATTCCATATATACAATGAATCTTGTACCTATGACAAACCCTAGAAGCACTCAATGGGTGCTTGACCTATAAAATAAAATAACTTGAGCATGAAACTGATGTTCCAATAATAATAATAATTCCTTTTCCATTTTTTATATACAAGAATGTGTTTCATACTAATGAAGACCGAACCTAGTTACACATTTTTCAACACTCCCTCTTAAGGTATTAATAGGAGGTACATGGTCATTCTCAATATGAAGAGATCCCATAAGAAGAGTCAAATTGGTAACCCATTTGCCTAGAATCATAATAACCAACATTTTCATATAGCAAGGCCTTCACTGAAAACTCTATCTCTCCACAAGATCAAAGCATAATGCTTGCAAGACCAATGATGTGTAGACACCATCATCATTGTCTTTCCAAGTTACATACCCCACCTAGGTGTTCCTAGAGTATGACCTCTCGCTGGACTATTCTTATCTTCGATAGCTAATCCTCAAAGAATATCGGTCCATGACTACTCTTGTCTTGAATGCCCTACAACATTCTCAAAGAGTATCGAATGCGAGATGGTTACTCAACCCTCCATTCTTTCTTCCCAAGCACAGACAAGAATGTTGTGTATATCCCTCCCTCTCAATTCAAGAGGACAAATCCAACAAACCAAGATTGGCCCTTAAGTATACAAGATTTTTTTTTGGAAGTGATTTTGTCAATATGCCAACTACCTACTCATTAGTGGAGATATACTGTAGTTGCACCACACCATTCTGCACTAGCTCTCATATATAGTGATACTTGTTGATGATATGCTTTGCCATCCCATGAAACATTGGGTCCTCATAAAAATGAATATAACTGGTGTTATCACAACATACCATTGTAGGGTTCATCGATCCTTCAAATAAGTTAGACAACAACTTCCTTAACCAAATTGCTTCCCGACTAACTTCACATACTGCAACATATTCTCCCTCATCACTACCCAAAGCAAAAATGTTTTTTTTTCTCATCCATGATGAAACCATAGTTGATCCTAGACTAAAACATCCTCCTATAGTGCTTCTTCCATCTTGTTCACTTCCTCCCTAGTTAGAATCTGTATAACCATTCAATTGTACAACATTCCTTCTATCATATTTTAGGCAGTAGTTTATGGTTCCCTGCAAATCTATTAGGATATGTTTTTTTCTATCCAATGATCATGCTTTGAATCCACTTGGAATTGAATAAGTATATTTACTGCAAAACATATTCCTGGATGAGTATTCACCGAGTACATTAATGAGCCAATCAGTTGTCTATATCTGGAAGGATCTACAGGGATTGATATGGAGCTCCTTAGTCTTTTCAAGTTTGTGATCCTCGGTGTGGTCATCTCTTTACAATCCGTCATGTTTAACTTCTTCAAAATCTCGATCGCATACTTTTCTTGAACTAAATAGACTTTATTAGGTTCCTACCAAACTTCTAGTCCCAGATAGTAATGCATCAACCCCAGATCCTTCATGTCAAATTTTGCTGCCAATTTCTTCTTACATTCTTCAATTTGACCTTATACACCTGTCAAGAGAAGATCATATACATGTAGAAGAATGATTACAGGTTCCTTTTTTACAACCTTAATATAGAGGTTTGAGTTAGCATAACACTTTGTGAAGCCTAGTCTTTATAGATATCCATCCATTCTAGCATACCATGCCCTTGGTGCTTGCTTGAGGCCATATAATGCTTTCTTTAATCTGTAAGCATATGCCTTCATATCTTTTATTTCAAATCCCAAGGGCTGTTCTATGTAGACTTATTCATCTATTGTGTCATTCATAAGCATAGTCTTGACATCCATTTGGTTGATGTTTCATCCCATCAATTCTTCTAGAGAGACTAATGATTGAATTGTTGTGTATCTTGTTGTTGGAGCAAAAGTTTCTTCATAGTCGATGCCTTCAAGTTGAGAGAAACCTAGTGCCAAAAATATTTCTTTACACTTATCTATACTTCCATCAACTGCATGCTTCATCTTATAGATGCGCTTGGAAGTAACTACATATTTGTCTTCAAGCCTAGGTACGATCTCCCACACTCCATTCTTCATTATAGATTGATATTATTCATTCATGGAATCTTTCCATTTTCGATATTTTATAGCCTCTTCAAAAGTGGATGGTTATTATTCTATTAATTTTGTCATGTATGCAGCATACCCAGAGTATCTCTTGGGTCTTTTAGTTTCTCTAAATAATACTTGAGTTGCGCCATGACATTTTGCATCAATTAGTGTATATTTCAACCAATTAGATATTTTCCTTATTTCTTGAGTGACCACAGGTTCAATAGGTTCACTAGGTCCTTCTTCATCATGGTGAGATCCTTCTTCTTTGTCAAGTTCTTCCTCAAACATAGGAATTTATTCATCATAAAAATCTATAGAAAGTTCTTTTGATTTCTTGAATTCTATGCTCTCATCAAATATGACATCACAACTAACTTCAATGTGATGTCCATCTTTCATATAGATTCTATAGGCTTTTGATGAGTTAATATACCCAGCAAATATACCTTTCACACCAGAATGATCCAACTTCTTTCTTTTTTCCTTTGGTATATTAATATACACAGGACATTCAAAGATTCAAAGATGATCTACACATGGCTTCTTCCCAGTGAACACTTCTTCCAGAGTTTTATTGTCTAGGGATCTGTGAGGACATATATTTTGTATGTAGACAGTTGTCTTAGTTGCTTCACCCCACAGAAACTTCAGTAGATCTTGATCATGTATCATTGATTTTACACTTTCTTCAATGGACCTGTTCTTTCTTTCTACAACTCCATTTTGTTTGGGATTGTATGGAACTATTAGTTTCCTCCTATTCCCAAATTCCTAATAGAATGTTATGATCTCCCTGGATGTATATTCTCCTCCATTATCACATCTTAGTATTTTGATCCTTCTTTCTATAAGTTTCTCCACTTCAGCTTTGAATTCTTGAAATTTAGTAAATAATTCATCCTTGGTTTTCATTAAGTAAACCTAGGTCTTTCTTAATTGATCATCTATGAATGTGACATAATAAATATGTCCTCCAAGTGATTTTGGAGTCATATGGCCACATACATCAGATTGAATGAGATACAAGATTTCTTTTGACCGTGAAGCACTACTTCCAAATGGTCTCTTGGTATTTTTGCCTAATGTGAGTCCTTTGTAGACACCTTAATGATACTCCCTTAGATTTGGTATTCCATCTGTTATCACTTAGAACCATAGTTCATGTATGTAATGTTGTCCACAAGGTTCATATAAAGGTTTTCAGTTTTGTGAATAGGTTTATATGTGTGTGTCACTTTGAAATGTGAATTTCAAAAGGTATTGATGTAAGTTCGTGTAAGAAAAAATCGTTAGATACCCTCCATCATTGTCAGTTAAGACATGTCATGTCATTAGTACTTTGCGCAGTTTCGCAGCGCATGTTTGTTTGGTCCATTTAGCTGCGCAATGATGATTCCATCTTTTCGCAGCGTACTGTTTATCAGCCATTTCGTAGCGCGTTTTGTTAAATTTGAACTGTCCGCGCTATGAAATCGGGGTTTCAGGGTTTTTGTAGCGCTTGTTCTTGGAATGTCAAATCCGGGAGGGGTGAGTCATAGGTCCGTTCATGTTTGTCAGTTGATTTCATCTCCCGGTCATGATAAATCATCATTCCGCCATAAGGTCCAGAGTCATGCATATGAATGTCAGCTTAAGGGATTTTATGAGGTATGGTTATGTCATAATGTGTTTTCATAATGTGTAAACATGTTTGCTGTATGAGAAGCCCAAGTTCTCATTTAAAGGGATCATTGCAAGCGAGCCTGCACTCCAGAGTCTAGATTGTTTTCGCGTTGTAGCTGTCATTAGTTCCCTGTGTGAAAATATTCGAAACAAGATGGAAAAGAGGGAACATCGATCCGGTAAGTGCTTGAGGACAGAGCCGGAAGGGCTTGATGTTACACTCAGGGATGAAGGTGTCGCAAGGGCCTTTCGAAATGCCGGTTGCTGGAGGTTCTGCGAGAAATTGAAGGGAGGACATGCTGAAGTAACGAAGGCATTCGCATTGAATTTTACTGGACTGAATTCAAAGGTGTCAATGTTAGAGTTTCCTGTGTCTCCTGAGGCTATTTCCACTGTCACTGAAATTCCGAGGGGAGGTCAAGAATGGTTCAAAAACTTTAAATTCGACATGACTCCCTGTAAAGAATTTTTGAAGGAACAGTATGAAAACAAGGACCTCACCAAAGCGGTGCCAAGGAGTTACATAAAGGAACAGTATGCTATGCTCCTCACATGTATCCAGAAATACCTAACATGCGAGGGAAGGTACAATAAAGTTTACTCCTACCACTTCAAACTTTTGTTGCATTTCACAGGTAAGGTTTCAATAGATATACCTTTCTATTTGTTCAGAAGCATTAGCAAAATGTGTGATAAAATCCAGTTAAAGAAAGATAGTTGTGAAACGTCCTTGTTTCATCATGGTCTGGTAAAGTTGCTGGTGTTGGATGCTTTGCAAAAGATTGGCAGAGATTGGGATTCTTTTGTTTTTATGGCCGGCTTTCAGATCAAAACAGGCCTCATTCCCTTGCCTGTGAGGGAGAGGGAAGAAAGCAGTGAAGAACCCACTCTGGCTGAACTCAGAAGAGAGGTGACAGACCAAAAGAAGCCTAAAAACAAATTAAGGAAATCAGAGAAGTTTGTGGCAGCAAAAGAGGCACCTAAATCATCAGTAAAGGAAACTCCTAAGTCATCATCTAAGGAGACACCTCAGTCATCGAAGCAGAAGATCCAGAAAAAGAAGGATGAAGCTAAATCAAGTGAAGTTGAAAAGATTTCAAGGGTGAAAACCAGAGGTCAGCTAAAAAGGGAGAAGGGTAAGTCAATTACTGTGGAAGAAAGCCCTATTTCAAAAGGCAGTTTAAATGACTTACTTGAAGCCATTGAACTTGAGCAAGATCAGCCAATACAGATTGAACCAATAGAACTTGAGCAAGATCACCCAGTGCAGCCAATGCATATTGACCTCACTCAATCTTCACCCGAAAGTTCTAAAAAACCAAGAGCTTCAAAAAGATTGAAATTTGAAGAGCCTAGTAAAGAATATGCTTTCAAGCCACGTAGACCAGTCACAAGAAGACAAATGAAAGAAGTGGAGAAAGCGCAGAAAGAGAAGGCACCTTTAGAAGTGCCTAGTACAGATGTACTTGAGGTTTTGACCAGAACAGTTCATGCAGCCAGAAGTAAAAACAAGGGTAATAAGGTCATCATCAGCCAAGGTGGAAATGTCATTTCTATCAAGCAACAAGTAGGAACAACACAAGAAGAAATGCCTCAGATTAAAAATGTTACTAAGGAAAGGGCAGTGAGATATGCAAATTATAAAAAGGCTGTAATAAAAGGCAGAACAAGTCTAATGAGCCAAACTGACTCAGTGTCTGATGCATATGTGTGGACGGTGCCAGCTCTGAAGCAGGCAAAAATCATGAAACAGATGAATACAAGCTTAAGAGCAGAAAACAAGGCTTTGAAGGAAGAAGTTAACAGTTTGAAGAAGAAGCTAGGTAAACTAGCTGATTAATCCAAGGAGAAATTTGCTTTTCAAGTTTTGATAAATTTTGGCTGTCATCATTTCGAAACTTTTTGGAGCCCTTACACCTGTACAAAATAGCTGAAGAAATCACGGAGTTAAGTCATCAGTGCTTTAAAGGTCATATGCTTTGTTTTGATTACCTACAGCAGTTTCGTAGCGCGCTACGAAACTGCTGTAGATGACTGTTTATGTGAAAAAAATGAAATTGATGCTGAGGTCAGCAAAGTTTGAAAAGGATGACTCGAGGCCAGCATGGAAATTATACAAAGCTATCCAGATATGCAAAAGGTGACAGGTGTGAGTATTTAAGGAAAAAGTGAAATTTTTGTCTTTTGTTAAAGTCTTCCTAAAAGTTACTTTATAGCCGAATTATTAGGGTTCTGGTAGGGTTACCGAAGTTTTGAGTGGTACACCTGTTCAGCTCACAAAGTGTCCAGATTATAAGGCATATTAGATTATGAGTGGTTATTAGAAGAAGTAAATGGCTTGGAGCATAGTCTTTTAATGCATGAAGACTAATGGGAGGCAAAGACCGTGAACATAGGACACAGATCCTCATCAGTTGATGAGTCATCCACATATCAAGTATCCGAAGCTGCTCATTCAGTGAATGTTCCTCCAGCATGTCTTGGCTATTACTGAAGTGATACAGGTGTCAAATTTCAAGAAAGCATCAATGCACACGAGGAGATAGACTTAGAGTTTCAATGGGAATGGGACTCTATGTTTTCACAGCGCAATACCTTTGTAATTAATTAGTTTGTTTAGATATGGATAAGGCAATTAATGATAGGATTTCGAGCTCCCTTCATGCTTGTTGAGGAGTCTCAAGTAGTTGTATTTTTGGTTTTCCTATATATAGAAATGACTCTGATGTAAAAAAGGTTGGAGATTTTATAAAAAAACAGAGTTTTTATCAGCTTGTGTAAGAAGACTTTGACAGTAATACAAGAGTTACTTTTTCTTCCCAAGATTCATTATATGTTTATGGCTCAGAACATGTGTGGTTTTGTCATTATCTTTTATGTATTTTACAGCTCACTAAATATGCAATCACTCTGAATTCACCTAGTGCTCAGACTTCCTGTGCTTATTTATGAGTTGAGTTTTTGGAGAGATGTTTTGAGTGTTAAATGTTATATGCCTTGGCTTCTATGATTAAGTGATCAATAGTTTACTGCAGAAGTATATGACTCCATGAGCCCAATGGAAGAAGTGTTGTTTTATATTTCCAACCAGCTTTATTTTCATAAATGTGTGAAGAGTTAGCCATCTTTTCTTGCCCTTAATGCATATCAAAAATCTGTGAGAGAGCCCTCTCTGACTAAGGAGGCTAAACCTTAGTCTAAAGCCTGGTCTGAAACAGTTACATGAGATCTTGCTAGGTAGCAGCCCTTAGTACTGATTTTGTGATAACACCATCTACTATGGAATTTGGGGTTGGAAGGATTTTGAAATGTAGATGACTAAACCTTCTATGCCAAATTTCACATGGACTAATCTCAGTGCAAACTAGGGCATGATTTATGGTAGATATTAAACTATAAATCCTTCCTTCTCGGATACCAATCAATTTATCTTATTCTATGCTTGAGCCTTTTTCCCATACAATTACCTTTCCATCAATGAGGACTACTCTATCTCCTTTAACTTCTAATCTTGAAAGAGAAAGTATACTTTTTTGCAAACCTGGGACAAACAAAATGTTGTTGAGATGGATGTTGCTCCCATATTATAGCTTTATGGATGATGATCCAATGCCTTTCACAAGATAGATCTTGTTGTCTCCAAGTTCCACAGAGTAAGTGGATTTTCCTTTCGATAAGTTCTTCAATTGGTGAGAGTGACCAGTCATGTGCCTTGAAGCACCGCTATCAATTACTGAAATGTATTCATCTTGAAATGTTCCATAAAGAGTAGACAAGAGTCTTTTAGGTTTTAACCCCATACAGAAATTACCTGCATACGAATTCTAAAACACAAAAAATAAACAATGCGAGAGCATAACACATATACATAGAGATTTTCCCCTAGATCCCAAAACCAGAACTACCAGGTTGATTTTTCATTATGTTCCTTTCAATGTTACAATACATATTTATACATTCTGAAGCATCCAATACCATGGACTGAAAACCATCGCGTCTAAAACCATGGTCCAAAAACCATCGTGTCCAAAACCATGGACCGAAAACCATCGCGTCCAAAACCATAGGTAGATCTGCCCAACCTAACATAGGGTCTGAAACCAAAATTTTCTGGGGCGTTGCCCCGAACCCCATAGAGTGGGGTTACCTTTACCCCTCAAACCCCCTATGACTCCCCCCACAACACAATCGGCGCAATGAAGGGGGGGCTCCGCCCCTCTTCTAACCCCCATTTAACTACATGGGCTAGTCATGGAAAGAATATAACACAACCCAAAATTATCCCACTTGTTGTTTTCTCTCCATAGGGGAACATAAGAGAGCTTAGTCATTTATCCAGCCCTGCAACACCCATTGTTTCTCTACACCAAGTGAACTTCTCAGAGCTCATAGATTTTTTCAATGCATCTGCAGTATTCTTTAAAGTGTCCATTTTTACCAGCAACACCATTTGGTCTTCTATCATATCCCTCACAAAGTGATACTGAACATTAATGTGCTTTGTATTTGAATGATATGCAGGGTTCTTTGTCAAGAAAAATTCACTTTGGCTATCATAGTCTATCCTTATAGCTCCCTGTACTAACCTCATAGTTGAATACAATCTCTGCGACCAAACTGCTTCCTTGCTTGCATGAGTGGTTGCCATGGATTCTGCCTCTGTAGTTGATAGTGCCACTACAAATTGTTTCTTACTCATCCAACTGACTGCACCTCCAAATAGGTTAAACACATACCAACTTGTAGATCTTCTTTGATCCAGATCTTCAGCCTAGTCTGCATCAACAAAGCCACGAATATCCAACACTCTGTCCAACCTTGGTCTTCCTTGGTAGCACAAACCATAATCACTAGTGCCATGTAAATACCTGAAAACCTGCTTCACTGTTGTCCAGTGCTCCTTCCCTGGTTTTGACATAAACCTGCTCAATACTCCCACTGCATGTGCAATGTCTTGTCTAGTACAGAACATCACATACATTAGGCTACCAACTACACTTGCATATGGAACACGGGACATGTCCTCTTCCTCTTCTTGTGTCTTGGGAAATTGTTCAGCAGATAAATTTACACCTACAGGAATATGAACCTTCATCAGTTTACTATCTTGCATATTAAACCTCTGCAATATTATCTCAACATACTTCCTCTAGTTTAACCAGAGCTTCCTCTTTGTCCTATCTCTTTTAATTTCCATACCCAAAATATAGTTTGCAGCACCAATATCTTTCATGTTGAATTTGGAGGACAAATGGGTCTTCAAATCTTCGATAATTTCTTTGTCATTTCCAACCAGAAACATATCATCCACATACAAAACCAGACAAATAAAACGGTCACCAATTAATTTAAAATACACACAGTGATCTACTTTGCTTCTGGTGAAGCCAAGTCCCCGTATAAATGTATCAAATTTCTAATACCACATCCTTGGTGACTGTTTTAACCCATACAAAGACTTCTTAAACTTGCATACCAATTCTTTCTTACCCTTCACCACAAAACCTTCAGGTTGCTTCATGTAGATCTCCTCTTCCAGATCCTCGTGAAGAAATGTTGTCTTCACATCCATCTATTCTACCTCAAAATCAAAAGCAACAGCAACAAATAAAAGTAATCTAATAGAAGTTACCTTGGCAACAGGAGAAAAAATATCACCAAAATCAATTCCTAGCACCTGGGAATAACCTTTTGCTACCAACCAAGATTTGTATTTCTCCACCTTTCAGTCTGCATTTGTCTTCTTCTTGAACACCCATTTGCTGCCAATGGGTTTCCTTCTAGCCAACAACTCCACCAGATCCCAAGCCGAATTTTTGTGCAAAGATTCCATTTCATCAACCATGGCCTCTTTCTAAAGTTTTCCATCCTCTAAATCTACTACTTCCTTCACAGTTCTAGGATCATCATTAGTAATAGATAAGGAAAAATTTGAACAGAAATCAAATGGACTATACCTTTCTGGCTGCCTTCTTTCTCAAACTAATCTTCTCACACCCGAATTTTGTGGCTCTTCATCTTCTGATTCCTTCTCTATTGTAGAGTCTGATTCTTCCTCCTTTAGCTCAAACTCTATCTTCTCAGGTTCCTTTGGTTGGACTTCATGTTTAATAACATATTTCACCTCTCTGAACATCACATCTCAGTTGTACACAACCTTCCTTGTTACTAGGTTCCAAAGCTTATAACCCTTTAAACCATCCTTATACCCAATAAAGATGCACTTTTCAGATTTACTATCCAACTTGGTTCTTTTCTCTTTTGGAACATCTACATATGCATCACATCCAAATACCCTCATATGTGAAAGAGAAATTTTCTTACCAGTCCATACCTCTTGTGGAGTCTTAGCTTCCAATGCTGATGAAGGTGATCTTTTGACCAGGTAACATGCAGTCTCCACTACCTCTGCCCAAAATTCTTGTCCTAACCCAGCACCAATGAGCATGCTTCTTGCCCTTTCCATCAACGTCTTGTTCATTCTTTTTGCAACTCCATTTTTCTGAGGTGTATATGAAGTAGTCTTTTGTCATTCTATATCACACTTACAGAATTCTTCAAATTCCTTACTGCAAAATTCTCCACTTTTATCTGTCCTCAGCACCTTTATCTTCTTCTCTGTCTGGTTTTCCACCAAAGCCCTAAATTCTTTAAACCTGTCAAAGACTTCAGAATTCTTCTTAAGGAAATATATCCATGTATTCCTTGAGAAGTCATCTATAAAGGATACATAGTACATAGACTTACCTAGTGATGGAACCTTCACAGGTCCAAACACATCACTGTGCAAAAGCTCTAATATCTATTTCGCCCTCTTACCACTAGAGGGGAATCTCACCCGATTCTGCTTCCCATATACACAATTTTCACAGAAATCAAAATTCAGAGAGCTATTACTCATACCTTCTACCATACCTTTACCATGAAGTATTCGAATGCCCTTCTCTCCAATATGTCCAAGCCTTTGATGCCACAGCATGGTCTTCTCTCCAAACACCACTAGATTTTCTGCTCCACTTTCAAGAACCACAAAACTGTTGCACCCATCAATAACAGTGCTACATTGCATCTTGTACAAAGTTGCAATCTGAAATCCTCGCATCAATACCAGTGCTCCCTGAACCATTTTTGAAGTATCCTTCTCGAACACTATTTTTACACCTGCATCATCTAGCTTACTTACAGAAATGAGATTTCTAGCCAATGAAGGAATATGTAGAACAACCGGAAGTGTTCTAACCCTTCCACCTTGCAACTTCAACTTTACTGTTATGTGACCAACGATTCTAGCCTTCTTGTCATCCCCCAAGAAGACATCACCACCATCATATTTCTCATACTCATAGAACCACTCTCTATGGGGAGTGAAGTGAAAGATTGCAACTGAGTCAACCAACCATGCCTCATGATCTACATGTGTACTTGAAGAAGCCATGTACACATCCCCACCTTCATCGGAGATGGTTTTTGTCTCTGCAGAAGGATCATCATCAGATCCCTTTCCTTTTTCAGGAGCTTTAGATTTACAATCCCTTTTGTAGTGCCCTTCCTTTCCGCATTTCTAGCACACCACCTTTACAGGTTTTCCTGGAGATTTAGATCTCCCTCTAGATTTAGACCTCCCACTCGATGACTTATTTTTGTTTCTATTCTGGGATTGTCCTCCTACAAACAAGGCATCACCATTCTGGCTCTCCATATTTTTCCATCTCATCTCCTCTATCAACAAGGATGAGACTATTTCATCAAACTGCAAGGCAGTTGCATTTCTACCTATTGCAATAACTAGATTATCCCAGGAATTTGGTAGAGAACACAACAAACTGATTCACTTATCTTCATCTGAAACTTTAATATCAACAGATAGTAACTGACTTACCACAATATTAATGAATTTACATGTTCTATCACTGAGTCTCTATCTTTCATCCTCAGGTTATACAACTTTTTCCATAGGAACAGTTTATTCACCAGAGACTTAGATTGGTACAAAGTCCCTAACTTGTCCCACAAAGCCTTCGCCGTAGCTTCCCCTAATACATTCAGCAATACTGAATTTGAGACACACAATCATATTGTGCTCTTAGCCTTCTGATCCAACTTCTTCCTTTCTTCATCAGACACTCCCATTGGTTTAGTACCTAGATCTACCACAACCCACTGATCTTTATCCACCAACAGATCCTCCATCTTGATTTTCCATAACTCAAAACTCTGACCATTAAATTTCTTGATCTCTATCTTTCCACTGCTTGCCATCTTCTTTCACCACGAAAATTGATCCCACAGATGTCCCACTGAACAAGGTCTACCACAAGCTCGAGTGAAACCCCTCGGCAACAACGGCATCCCCTTGAAGCCAAAATAGCTCTGATACCAAATTTAGGTTTTAACCTCGTACAAAAATTACCTACATATGAATTCTAAAACACAAAAAATAAACAATGTGAGAGCATAACACATAAAACACATATACACAGAGATTTTCCCCTGGATCCCAAAACCGGGACTACTAGCTTGATTTTTCATTATGTTCCTTTCAATGTTACAATACATATTTATACATGTCGAAGCATCCAATACCATGGACCAAAAACCATCGCGTCCAAAACCATGGACCGAAAACCATCGTGTCCAAAACCATAGGTAGGTCCGCCCAACCTAACATAGGGTCCAAAACCAAAATTTTCTGGGGTGCTACCCTGGACCCCATAGAGTGGGGTTACCTTTACCCCTCAAACCCCTTATGAATCCCCCTCAAACCCCCTATGAATCACCCCGCTATGCAATCGGGGCAACGATGGGAGGGATCCTCCCCCCTCCTAACCCCCCGGTTAATTA
This sequence comes from Pinus tabuliformis, assembly GCA_031772625.1. NCBI lineage: Eukaryota > Viridiplantae > Streptophyta > Pinopsida > Pinales > Pinaceae > Pinus > Pinus tabuliformis. The sequence goes on from CM062814.1 coordinate 381,995,032, forward strand.
CGTGGGCTAGTTGTGGAAAGAATATAACACAACCCAACAAGTCCTTCATCCTTTTCTACGATTGATTCCTTCTTTGAAGAGAATAGGAGAATCCATACCTCTTTGATGCTTTTCTTGAGATGGTTTGTAATCCTTTTGATGACATTCTTCATTGTAGAAGATATCTGCATGATTCCCTTAGATAACCAAAGCTATGATACCATGTTGACAATTCAATAGAGAAATGTATATGTTAATTTTATAAACTTGATAACTGCTTGTGCAGTCTTTTTACGTATTATTTTTTATCTTTCATATTTCAAGTGAAATACATCAAACAACTACCAAAAGGTAATAACATTGAAACAGTATGTAGGCTACAAGCCAAGGCCAAAACCCCTCCTCTTAAGGGGAAAACCCGTAAAATCTCTTCTTATCTTTCAAATCTTTCAATCGATGAATACCATGACCTAGACTCGGAAAAATACCCTCCAGGATCAATTCCTCCTTGGCCTCCTGCTGAAATATCTTCAACCTCCCCAATAAATTTGAAATTTTACCCCCAAAAACCGTTGTAACTACTGATGCTTCTCTAGGAGAATTCGATCTCCCTCTAACTACTCTTCCCTTGACCTCGCTTGCCTTGATTTTAGTCTTAGGGCTAGTATGAAATCCTAAGAGACCTTCGGTTGCCTTCTTTCTCTTCTTTGCTTCAAAATCAAACTTTAGACTTTCCCAATGTAGAAACCCTAACTTCGCATTCCTAAAAGAAAGTAGAGAGACCCAAAACACTTCGAATTTTCTTGTCCTTCTTCTTCACACTTCATTTTTATATAGGTTTTAACCTCGTACAAAAATTACCTGCATATGAATTCTAAAAAAACAGAAAATAAACAGTGGCGAGAACATAAAACATAAAACATATATACACAAAGATTTTCCTCTAGATCCCAAAATCAAGACTACCAGAATTATTGTTCATTATTTTATTTTCAATGCTAAAATACATATATATACATGGTGAAGCATCCATAAACCCCAATAAATTAACCCTAGATTAGAACATAATTGTAGTTCCCTTGATCAGATCTACAAAATACCATGGACAGAAAACCATCATGCCCAAAACCATGTGTGAAATCCATGCAAAAAACCATAGGTAGGTACGCCCACCTAATATAGGGTCCACCCACCTAATATAGGGTCCACACACCTAATATAAGGGTAGTCATGGAAATAATATAACACAACCCAACATTTTCATCCTTCTACTACTTCCTTCTTCGTTTGAGAGATGAGTGAATGAATGATCCAAATGGAGGACGAGTTCCTATTATATATAGGCTATCTTCAAGGGTGGACGTGGCTCTTCATGTAGGCTGACTTAACAACTTATGTAGGCCAACTTGATCTTGGAAGTAATATGACATTTTCAGGAAAAAATATTTTTTCTTTTACAATTTACAATGTGCCCATAGGGTCTTCCATATATGACAATGACTCTTATACCTAGGACAAACCCTAGAAGCACTCAATGGGTGCTTGACCTATAAAATAAAAAGAACTTGAGCATGAAACCCATGTACCAATAATAATATTAATTTCTATTTCATTTTATATATACATGAATACATTTCATACTAATGAAGACCGAACCTAGTTACACATTTTTCAACAGGAACTTGTTTCCTTTGTTATACAGTGTAAGGTCCTAGGATAAATTGAGGTGGATCCATTGGTTTAGAGCCATTCCCTTGCTCCACATCATTGTAGGAGATGCATCCACCCAGTTTCTAGATCCCAAATCACCTCCATGCAGCCTCAAATTCAAGAGTATGGAAGAGTTTTTGGAGATGTGGTAATCCTTCATCTGGGAAAAATCTTGAAGTATTTTTCCTTTAAAAAGGAGACATTATGTGTTTGTAGGAATGCCTAGCATATTCCATATGCATTTATTCTACTTTTTCAACGAGTCTTGTTTGCAATATAGAAAAGGGAGAAATTTCTTTCATAATCTTGATGAAGATATGGAAGTCATCTTATTCCATATCTTCCTTTCTTCTATACCCCTTAGATCTATGTGAGTAGGGGGGTTCACCTTGTAAAATAGAATCAAACTTGACATCGATCAATTGATCCTATGCATCTTTTTCTTCTGGAAAATAAGGGTTACAGTGATGTAAGCCCATATCTAAAGCATAACTAGAGTATGAAGAGTAACCATAGAATATCCTTGGTGGCTAGACCTACTATGGCCTCCCCATTCTTTTTAGGCTACTTCTGCAGTTGTAATATTTGAGAAACTCCCTTAATCGTAGATCCTTAAACTTGGATCCATGTTATATGCCAAAAATATCCCCATATTTGGGTCGTTACTTGAACATTGAATCCATGATCGATCTACTATCAGCGACTGCCAAATCTATAGTCAAGCACAATAAAATTAGTCATTGACCATTACCTTGAAGGAGGCTAAGGTCCACACCTCCAGTCCATGGTCAGCCTTTGTTGCGAGTTACAAACTCCATATCATTGGTGACGCATGGCATATACCCAAAAATAGTTCAAACCCTAGTACTCCAAGTGAAATCCATCATATCCATCCAATATCTCTTCCCCCTCAGGTCATATCTTGTGTTATTATGGTTGTCAGTGATTGTATTTTCTTCTATTCTATAATTTTTTTCATCTTCTATATTACATTCATACAAGCAGTAATTTAATAAATCTAGAAGTATAAGGGAAATAACCCTCATAGTATAGATTTCATATTTTTAGTATAAATTTATCAAACCTATTGTGGTGAATTGTCGAGCAGAATATCCATGGTAATTTACGGATCACCCAAACCTATATCCAGGACCTTCTATATTTAAGGTGCTAAGTAGAGTATTCCATATACAAAGATTTTTGATAATTTTAAAAATTAGTTTTTTCTTCTTATAAGAGATCAAAGCAAACATACTCTTCCTCTGATTTGATTTGATTTCTTTCTAATGTTTCCTTATCCTTTGTTACCTCTTATTTTATTTTAATTTTGGGGGGAGCCTTTCTTTTTCCTAAGATTTCAAAGAATTTTTTGTCGCTTTGATTTTTTGTTCCCAAATGAAAGTGTGGGATCCCTTGACACATTGATCCCATGTCTCCTTTATTATTTATTGAAGCACTTCATTTTATAGCCATAGTGGGTTGAAGCAAAAAGGTAGAGGTCCATAGTTCAAATCTTATTTTTAGATCAAGAAGGATGATTTCATGATAAAGCATCGACCATTATATGATTCTTGAAGCTATAATGTCCAACATTTCCAAGAAATTTATATACACCAAGAGTGTATCAAGCCATGTTGCAATGTGGATTGGTCTAATGCTTTTTTTCATCCATGTATACTTTTGTCAAGAGGGTTAAACATTGATGAGGTTTCCAAGGGAAATGAAATATTCCATGTGCTCTTTGAAGGGATCTCAAACAAGATTACATAATATTTTGTTTTGGTCACCCATGATGGCATTGAAGTCTCCATAATTTTTTTATGCATATACTCTAGTCATCCTTGTCCCATACATTTCCTAGGGATTCTAACCATGAAATATTTTCCCCGTAAATTTCCTTAGGATTCTCAACAATAAATATTTTATGTATATTATAGACATGTAGACATTAAATATCATTACATTTTCCCTAGTCCTTTCATGAGTGTCATGTACTTGTGAAATATTTAAGATTGAAGATGGTATTTTTCCATTGAGAACAAATTCTCTAGAGGCTCCTCAAGTGCTTATTTCATTTCCATCACATTGTGTCCAAAAATATTTTATTGATTCAAGGGAATTACGGGCCCTAAGCTTGGTTTCTTGGAGAAAAAAAAATGATATTTTGTTTATATCTTACTAGGGTTTTAATTAATTCTATTTTTGTGTTGCTACCTGGCCTTTTTTAGTTCCAAGAAACCATTATTCACTTCACTTTTCATTGAATTTGTGATTCCATTTAATAGGAGGGTTGGATCCCATTGTTTTTAAAATTGATTTCTACTTATTTTCCTTTGTGATTTTCCTCCTACGATTTCATATTTAGAGTTGCATATATATTTATATTCATCAAAAAGAGAGGTAGAGCCTAAGGAGAATAGTATTTTAGAGAGGAAAATACCAAAGCCTTTATCTTTTTCATGAGGAGAGGGTTCATGGATATCTAGCAAGCTAAGATCCTTTGGGTCATCCAATGGGAGGATTTCCAACGAGGAGTCATACAATGAGGTAGGGTGTGAGGGGAGGGGGTTTTTGGATTCTAAAATTTTCGAATCAGAAAGGATTTCACAACTATTATTGAGGGGATGATTCCAAGATCTTGATGCCCATGATTTGCTAATGAGGTTGCTTGTTGCAAAGGTGTAGAAAGAGGGACAAGAGTTCATTTATAATTAGAATGGTTATTTCTTAAGGGGTCATCGTCAGGTTGGACACCTCCTAGATGTCAATGTTTCGTTTGAGCCCTAGTTTTTTTATTATTCTTCCACTTTCTCCCTTTTTTTTTTCCATTGCTCCTTAGCTTGTTACGGTTTTTTTTCCACTATTTACCTTTGAATTTCCAAAAAAAATCCATAATCATGAAAATGACAACACATGAAGAGAAACTCTTGATAATCCAACTATTGCAAATATTTCCATTTTTCATTAGATAACATAACTACTTACTACAAGCCTTTCTCGAGATCTACCTCCATGCAAAGATGGGAATTGATGAACATCTAATCCTTTGGAAATGCATTGTCAATGTATTTCCCAAGAAGGTTACTAATAGATTTAAGTATCATTAGAGGGAATTTTAGCCTAAAAGTGGCCTCCTAAGGAAAAATAATAAAATAATAGTTAAAATAATAAAATAAGAGTTATGAATTTCAGATGGAAAAGAAGAAAATTACTTCTTTTAATTGTATTTTTGGCTTATCTCCCTATACATTTACTTGAATTTCAAGAGTATACATTTAGTGGATCTATAATTAAATTCCACATCCAACCTTCATTCAACGAGCACCCATTATGCATACTTTTGAGAAGACCCACATTGATAAAAATTGAAGATATGTTAAAAACATGTGTTGAACACTCTTTTTTAATATATCTTCAATTTTTATCAATGTGGGTCTACTCAAAAGTAAGCATAATGGGTGCTTGTTATATGTGTAATTTAATTCTGCATCCAATGAGTGTCTACACTTGAAATTTGAGTAAACCTATAAGGAGATATGCCAAAAATACAATTATAAAAGTAGTTTTTCTTCATTACCCTCCAAAATATTTACATGTACCTCTTTTTAAATTTAAAGGTTTTTGATATGTTTACATATTATGACATGGAAATTACATGAAAATATTATGGGCTCTTTTAGGATGAAATTTCCTCTAATGAGATCCTTTCCAACAATGTAATAGTAGATGAGGTAACCTACCCTAAACAAGTAATGTTGTAGGAATATCATTCTTTGGATTGAATTCATAAATCTAGTGATTCAAGTACATTCCCATATATTTATATAATTAAGGATAATTTCAAATTATTAGATCCTAATCTTCTTTGGATTCAAAAAGAAAAACATAAAAATCATGGTCACAGCAGAAGTGAATCATATTTTCCTTAATTAGGGAACCCAAACTTTCTTATGACCAAAGCACCATAGCTTGAGGGGATGACCAAATACTAGTAAACTATGAATGAGACCCTTATATGAAATATTCATCACCATATGACATGAGATTGGAGGCGGAAGGATAACTTCATATTTCTTCATGAATCGAATAGGGAAAGATTTCATGGAGGCACCCATATTTTCCACTAGAAGTTTAAAGGTTTCAATGTCAGAGAGAGGATGGGATTTGTTGCTCCCCTCAGCAAGGTTACGCATTTTGAAAATAAAGGTTCATCATAATTTAGCTAAGATTAGGGATTCCACAAAATTAGGGTTTTGAAAAAGCTCGATCTCCTTTATGATATACTATACAAACTTCATAATATGCCATGTTATAAACAAATCCAATCACCAATTCCTAGCTAGATCAGATAACATGAGAAGAGTATCTAGCCAAAGCAGGAATTCAAGTGTCTAGATACCACCTTTGTATTTCAAGCTTCCCATAAATTCCTTTTTCACACTATTTTCTGAAGGATTGAGAAGAAAGTAGACAAATGGAATATGATGCCATTGGCTTTAGTAGAAAAAATTCATAGTTTCACTAAATTGCTTTCTTACACTCATGTTTATTACTCCTCACAGTGAGGTTTAACAAAAGCAACATATAAGAGGTTTGACAAAGTGTGAAGAAAATTATTTTGGGTAAAAAACTTTGGAAAGAAGGGATTCCATAGGGTTAATTAGTAATTGTCTTGTACCCCAAGGAATTATGGAGGCCTAGGAATTTTCAAAAGAAAAAAAGTCCAAGCTTAGGCCATGTGTTCCAAATGGGTCAGTCACACCATGAGCATTAATTGGAAATTAAGGTTCTCTAAAGAAATAACAATATAATAGGCATCTTGTTTGTAAAGAAACATGGCAAGGACCTTATCTAGAAACCCTTGTTACTGTCTTTACATCGGTTAAGATTAAAGGAAATTTTGTTCTATAAAGCATTAAAAAGAGTAGGAGGCCACAAAGTCTTTTCTTTCCTAGATGGATCTCTCTCTTATTATAATTGGCTTATCCCTTTATAATTACTGTATCTAGTTATCCCCTCTTCTTAATGGTAATTCTAAATCACTAGTTAAATATATCTTATCCTTATCCACACAATTATTTAGAAAAGAAAACAAATTGACCAATAATATATTTGCAAAAAAATTAAGAAATTGGCTGCTTTGGCTAGCCTATGATCAAGGATAAATTTGTCCTACCTAATCTAGATAAATTCATTCTTGATAAAGGATGGCAGCTAATTCGTAATGATCTTTTCCTAAAATGGGGTTGTAGTCTCCTTAAGACTAGTTAACTCATTAGAAATGGGTTAAAACCAAAATATTTCCAAATATAATGTCATGGCTAGCTATAAGTGGCTCTCCGTAAAGCCAACACTCTACAACCATATGAACAAGCTTTGAAATATTAAATCCAAACAAATGGTATGGATTTTTTCAATTACAAAGCATGTGGATGCTAAAATTAGAACCAAATAAAATGTCTTTATTTTCTCTCTACTAATTGGAGGGTTTCCTACAGACAAAATATCATTATTTAAGTGCACAAAATCTCTAGTTTAGTTATTGTAGGTGTGTTGAAAACATTAATCAACTCATATAGTGTTACTCCTTATCCACTTCTATTTGAGGTTGGGGAGAGTCTCTATGTGGCTATCTTCTCCTAGTTTCCATCTTGTGGAAAGTCACTATGTTAGGGGATCATCTTCCTTGGATTCTTGATTTTCATTATGCTTGGATTGTCTACCTAAAAGTTATTTCATTTTGGTGGAAGAAATGTAATGAAGTGATATCCAATAAAGAGTTTGTTGTAGCTACTAAACCCCCCTCCAAAAAATTTCTTGCACTTTGATTTTGGAGCCTACCTTAATTCAATAAGAGCTTATCCTTCACGGTCATCAAGTGTCCCTCTTTATTGTTTAGTTTTGTAATCTCTCATTCTTTCATGCAACACTTGAGTTATGCCTTAACTGAGTCTTGTCATCAGTATTTGCACAACTTTTACAATAACTTACTTTCATCAAAGACAAGCTAACTCATGTCCTGATCTAGCATCAATTGTTAGTCTTGCCTCTGGGAACTCCACAATCCCTTGCCACTGGAGACTACACAATTCCCTAAGGAAGTGAACTATGCAATCTTGCAAGACAGGATATCATTGAGCAAGTGAAATGTTCAATCTTTCAATGAGGATCACAATTATGCAATCCCTTGTCACTGGGAATCGTGCAATCCTTTCTGCCAATGCACTACACATTCCCATATAATAAAAAATTGCACATCCCTAGAAAATAGGGAGAGCACAATCGCCTATGGACAATTTGCAAAAAAAATATATTTTTTATCTATGTACAAGTGTCACTTTATCCTTTATTTTAGGCATGAGCATCATAAACCCTAATCTAATCCCGTGGGGTGGTAAATCTATATAATAAAGGCTAGTAGAGATCATTTTCACACTCGACATTAGAGATCTTTCCTTCCCCATGAGATCAAGGAGTTTCATATTCAGTTTGTAGCAATTTTCTGAGTAAGTTTCTAAAGTGTCACTTTTTATTGATTTTTCCATCACTTTTGTCATTTTTGTGTTTTCTAGTGTCAATTTTCCCATTTCTTCTTGTAGTTACTAGTGTTTTGTCTATATTTAGCTTGAACAAGTGTTGTTTCAGTTAGTCGTTCAATTTTTACAAGTGTCGCATCCCTTCCAAGTGTTTTTGCCTACTAGCAGTTACTAATGTTGGGTCTTTTTGTGCATGCATGTTATTCCTTTTGCATGATATTTTTTGGTCAATGCTAATGATTGATTTAACTCATATTAAGGTCAATATATGCCTACTCCTTCCTCACCTTCAAATCTAGAAGTTTACCTCTCCCTTGGGAAAGACTGAGCAATTTTCACAAGTTGTTGCCTTCCCCTATTGCATATTATGCAGTTCCAAGACTCAATGTTGCCCCTTGCTAGTTGTGACTATATAATGTGCAATCACTGGCTTACCCAATTGCACATTGCACAAGTCAAATCATCAAATTCCCAATTTTGACCTCTGATATTGCGCAATGCATAGTTCTCTCTCTCTCTTGCTTAGCTGAGACTACACATTACGCAGTCTCAAGTCTCAAGTCATCCATCTAACAGTTAAGATTGTACAATCCTCCTCTCTTACTATACATTGCATAAGTCCTGAGCTCAACCTGCCCTCTTCCATCCCATATTTATGCAATATCTCTCCTCATCACTTTGTTGTTTCTTTTTTATTGATTGTATCATGAGATGATTTGTCTTAGAGCTAACTTTCTTTTGCTATGAGTGCATATTTTTCCATACTTACTGCAGGTCTTCATCATACTTATTTTCAGTAGTAGAAAACATCATGCCTCCAAAGATATCAACATCAAAAGAGGCTACAAAAATTTGTATCGATGAAGTGGTCAAAATCCCTTCATCCTGACTTCCCACTTTAATTTATACATATTTATACATTGAGGACTCATATATCAGATGGCATATTATTAATGATGCATTCAAAACCATTAAATTCAAACAATATATCTAGGATAGAAAGGTCTACATAAACATCCAATGGTTAAGTCTTCACGAGATTTCTTTTATATTCTCAGTCTTACCTTGTGCAGATGTCATCAAATGGATTCTATAAGGACTCGACACCAAGACCATGTCTTTGAACAACACTAGTGGGAAGTAGCTTGTCTCCTACCATCAACATGATATCCACTTAATTTATGACTTTCCTAAGCCTGAACAACATATGGATTACAGGTTATCTCAATACTAAAGATGTGGTCAAATTTATAGATAGAAGAATATTGAATCCTTCCTAGAATGATGGATTTACATGTTGTATCAGATTGTCTCTCATGGGAAGAAATTAAACTAGTCCAATATTGTGTCACAACATTTGAATATCAATATGAATAAGGTGACAAATTCACCAAAAGGAAATCAACAACAATTCTATATATATGCCTACCTATTGGACTGTATATGTGCTCACAATGCTTTCCCTAGCATGGATTACAAATGGACTTCCAAAGACCCTCCTATCCATATCTATTGTAAGTTGTCAGTAGAATGCAGCTACAAGGGAGTTTTTGAAAATTTGGCTAATCATTTCTTCAAGGTCATATACAAGATTATCTTTGAAGAAGAGTCCCTTTCGTGTCTGGTGAGACAATGATTGCATTATCAGAAGTTGCAGATTAGTTTGCCTCACTAGACAACACATACCTCAAAGTGTTTGGTTTCCAGAAACCATCTCATCTCTTACTAAGGTATGCCACTAACAAAACAATCATGTAGGAGGGTGAATATCATCTTGTCACAGGTTTTTCTGTAGTTCTGCAAAGGAAGAAGAAAGAACCATGGCGTAATCATCCCTTGTAGGTGGGATATTACATGATTAAGAACTTGAAGACTGAAGAAAATGAAGTGAAATAATTGGAAGACTTCAAGATTGATACAATAGACTATCATTAGTATTATCCTATAGGAGTTTGCAAGAACCACTATGCCAAGTTACACTTTTATGGCCATATGGGACCTATGCTAGGCCAATGGAAAAAAAATATGAAGAATTGCTATAATGTCTCTTGGTCATGTGCAACAAGAGATCAGGCTAGCCATTCCAATGTGATTCCAAAAAAAAAGTGTTACCCAGGAAGCTAAGCAGGTAGAAGAGTGCTCTCCAATGAGTATTAAATATAAGAGGAAGGATGCCCACAACCAAGCAAAGAAGCAAAGCCACAAATTCAAGGTAGATCCAACTATTCTAAAGGCATCTTTGGCAACAAAGAGGAAAAAGAAGCACTAAGAATTGTAGAGGAAATGGGAAGTAGAGTGGCAGGGAAAATTTTAAGAACCCCCCCTAAATTTATATGTATAATAAATGGGCAAATCTCCATGGTATATAGGAAAAATGGAAGGCGATTTTATCAATAATATAATATGTATATATAATTTTTTGGTGAATCTCTCACCAGGCATGGCAAATATTTTACTCAAATATAAAATCTTGTAAGATCTTGGTGAATCTTTCACTAAATAATAAAACTTTGTAAGGTCCTAGTGAATCTTAGCATTGTGAACTCTTAGAGAATTTTTTGAAAAAGTATAAAACCATATATGACAAGAGCCACATGGTGGCAATATCACTGTTTTTTTCACATTTCCACAAAATGGAACTTGTTTATAAAATTATAAAAAAGCCAACCAAGTCCCTTATAATATGCAGGTAAGCTTATAACAGAGTCTGATACATCTACTATGCTTGTCTTCATTCAAGTGTCATAGCTGCTATACTTAACACTGTGAATCACAACTCTCTTAGAACTCAACTCTATAGTGTAATTAAAACCTTTGGAAATTGAATCTGACAACTCTATAAAAAGGATTAGTGAAATAGAAGCTTTTGTGAATGAGCCCACTAATTATCACTGCTAAACAATCAATCTAGACTATGAAGTCTTCCATCTTGATCACAATCGTGCTCACGATCAAGGGAGTGCGACCACCTAGCCTGACATAATGGCCATCATAGCTTCCAATAATCAACAACCACCTTGCAAGGACATCCTAGCTCATGTCTCATGAATTTTATTCATCAATATTAACTAATATAAATCTTATAAAGATAATATTAGAATCCTCTCCAGATTCACTGTTAATACGAGGGTAAAGGAAATTTTCTAGCTCAAGGCACTAGCCAATACCAACTTTGGTATTTGTGACCCCTTTGTGGGGATGCACCTACCCTACCCCGTTGGGTTTCTACCTTGTAACATAGTTCAAGGATCACAAGACTTTCCAATCTTCCTACTCCATTAGACACACTTTATATGCTATACATAGTGAATGGAAAAGAAGCATTATAGAACACACAATTTCACAGAAGGAAGAAAAATCTTAGCCAGTTCAATATCAAAATCTTAACCACTGATTAATAAAGAATAACAAGTAGTGTAATGAATTGTTCCGAGTTATTTATTTACAAGCTATAAAGAATGTAGTGGAATGGAAAATATTACTTAGGCAACCCTTCAATATTTTCTACTAATATGTCTGTGCATGTACATATGAAATTAAGAGCATTGTTGAATACAAAGATTCCTTTTCTCTTGCCTCCATTTTGACAAATCAGTGTGAAATCAGTGTCACTTTGAATCTCCTTTCCTGTGTGGATGTTTTGACAAATCAATGTGAAATCAAAGTCACTTTGAATTTCCTTTCCTGCGAGGGATCACATCCACAGTTGATTAGTAAAATATAATCTACTATATATTATGTTCAAGAAATTGACTGCAATCTACAGTGGAAATGAGACCTCAATTCTTATTCTGAATTTGAATATCTCAGGACAACATAAGAGATAAAAATGCATATGGCCTTAGTAGCTAGAAAACAATCACTCCATCATTACAAGACCAACTAGATTTCGGCACTTAATCTAAATAATGGCACTAGTTGTAGTGCTTATTTGCATTAACACCATGGAAAAGCAACAACAATGTTTCAAAGTACACTTACTAGAAAAGTTGTAACGTTCTGAGAATATTTAATGATAACATCTGAACCTCATAGCTATGGTGGGGAAACTAGGGAACCCAAATATTGGAAGATATCTCATACCAAATCTGAGAAAAAAAAAAAGGGAAAAAATCAAAATCTATAAATCAAGCAATGAATTGTTTACAAATCAAATACAATTCCTTTAACTAACAGTTAAACTGTGGTGATATATTTAAATATTTAGTAAGAGGGTAACTTTAAACCATGGAATATTACCTTTGTCATTACTGTCATCCCTCAGTGACTGAGATTACAAATCAATACTTATGGAAAGATTGTAAGAAATTCTGTGAAATAGTAAAGCGTAACCTCTATTTTCAAGCAACAAAATCAAGGCATTGTTACATCAAGAGCCAGAATTGATACATAATCAATGAATCAAGTCCTTGTATGGCACAATCTTGTTTCACAACCTCTATTTTCTCAATGACAAAATCAAGACATTGTATGTGGTTATTGCCAAAAGGAAACTGTGTTCTAATTTGGAAGAGGATCTTATCAAAAGACATGGATTTATTCAAAGCTACAAAGCCTAATGGGTTACTGAAAAATAAGTTGGAATATGGGATCATGATACTTAAATTGAAAAAATATGCTTTCCTTTTAGAAACATTATAGTTATACAATGTTTTTTGAAAGCATTAGAATTTGAAATTGGGCCTTTCTATCAAGACAAATTTTCATTAACAGAATGTACTTTCCTACCTGAAACGTTGTAGATATCCAAGAAAAACTTGAAAAGCATAAGAGAACTTAGCATAATGTACTTTCTTTCCTTCCTTAACATTCTTAAAGAGTTGAGGTTCCCCAAGTCATCAGGTAACTTTCGAAGGAAATGACAGTTAGTAATAGTCCAATTCACAACTGAAGATGTGTCACAAATATGAGGGGGCATCTCCTCCAAATCACAAAAGTGCTCCAGGTTAAAATCTAGCATTATTGGAAGCTTAATGCTCGACTGGTTGTTATTGAACCCAGACATTTTTCCATTCTTCACTAAAAGCTTAAAGATAGCTTCTCTAAGTTCTACATGACTTTACTATGCTCTTGAAGTGGGGGCACATGCAGGCTCTCCAAGTGAATAGTCTTAAACTAAGTGAAGATAAGGTCGATAGATCATTCAGTGTGGATCTCTTTAACCCATAATTGAATACTATGTCTCTCTTGAACCCATAATTGAATACTATTAGGACTTTCAAATTTTTCATGGAACTCAAAAATGTTGGAAGAAAGTATTTGCTTCCAAAAAGAGTAAAACTAAAGCCTCTGCTTGAGGACAATTGATGTCACACCACTAACACTTCTCCATGGAATCTATATAGGTAAACCACAAATGCAGAATTCCATTAGAATATTGTGTTTATTGAATACACAAATGAAATCATTGCATTTCTTTAAAATATCTTTTGAAATCAAAATTACTGAAATTACATATCAATAACCTAGTGGGTGTAGGATAAAATTCCCCCGTGTCATTCACAGAAAGCATGAGAAAAAACCTAATACTATATATAAAACCAAGAAAAATTCAAATTCTATCACTTCTAGGGACCTCGTAACCACCCTACCAATACACAAGTATGTTCCTATTTGTAGTTAGAAAAATTACCGAAATTACAATCTGTTTACTCCATCATATGTTGGAAAGTTTTAGAAGGATGACTAGTGCAATCAATCCATTCCTTTTAGCCCTGGATTTGTTTCATTTTAAAACAGAAGTATACAAATATACTTGTCCAATGTCTATGCTTTAACCATTCACCTTAAGATGTTTTTACAATATAATTTCCTAAGTCTATTTAATATCTTCATTATCATACAAACCAACCTATATCCATATTAACTCCACATCTACCACTCTTAGGGGGATGAAATCTATTTATCCCTCTGAGCACTTGGTAGACCCAGAATTAAGATGGATCTAAGATGATAGAATGTCCCCTTTAAATAGTCTATGCTCACATGAATACCATGGTATTACCATGGGTCAATACCATGGGTTATCATAAACCTGGAGCTTAAAAATTACTATTAGTAATTTATAAAAATTAATAAAATTAATAGTTGAATTTTATTTTATTTTTTATTTTAACCAAGCTAAAATGTTTAACATACATTAAATTACAACATCCATTTTTACTCTTGATCCACCAAGCCCCGAGAGGGATCAAATATTTTTTCACTCTATGCTAGTTTGCATATCACGATATTTGATACCTCTCGGGGGTTAGTAGATCTAGAGTAAAGATGGATCTATGGTGGTTTAATTCACCCATTTAAATAGGCTACATTCCAGGTGAATACCATGGGTCAATACCATGTGCCATTTTGGTGAATACCATGGGTCAATACCATGTGCCATTTTTACTTTTATTAATACTAATATTAAGGTTAATAATGTTTTTTTGCATGGTATTAATAACAATCTAGTCCATGGTACTTTTCCCATAGTATTTTGCCCATAGGTTTCACCTAAATATAACGCATTTTTTGAGTGTTCGTAAATATAATGTGACTTATGGAGTAAATATAAAAAAATGTTTTATTTGTTTACCATACCTCTTTTACAAATATGGTATTTGGCCCATATGATTCACTTAAATAAAACCTCTTTCTTGAGCCTTCATAAATAGAACGAGGGTTATGGACTAAATATAAAAAGAGGTTTTATTTATTTACCATACGTCTAGTTTATTTATATTTTTATTTATTTACCATACCTTTTGAGTAAGTATAAAAAGACGTTTTATTTATTTACCATACCTCCAGTTTACTTATATTTTTATTTGTTTACACCCTTGCATGCATATAAGGTGACTTATGGAGTAAATATAAAAAATGTTTTATTTATTTACCATACCTCTCATTTAATTTTATTTTTATTAATTTACCATACCTCTTTTATAAATATGGTATTTGGCCCATACGATTCACTTAAATAAAACCCATTCTTGAAAATGGGCGAATGGATTCACTTAAATAAAACCTATTCTTGAAAATGGGCAAATGGAAGGTTGTAGCTCCTAGTTTCAAGGGCTAAATTTACCTTTTTTACCCTCTCCCTTAAAATAAGGTGGGATATTTGAGGTGATTTGTAAAAATGTGCTATGATACAAAATATTCGCCCACTAAAAATTTAAAACCCCTTAATTTCACCAAAGGGCGAACATTCACCCCTAAAATTTTCTATGAAGAGTGGATACAAAAGGAAGAATAGGAAACGAAGGAATGAGAGGAAATGCAAGCACAAGAAGAGCTAAGAAAAAAGGCAGAAGAAGAAGCTAGAATAAAGAAAGCAGAAGAAGAAAGGAAGAAGTAACTTCAAGAAGAAGAAAGTCAGAAGAAGCGGGATCAAGAGCTTGTTAAAGAGATAGAGGAGCAAATAGTAGCCTATGATATGGAAATAAAACAAGGGGAGCATAACTAGGATGTTGAATTCATGCCCAGTATAGAAAAAATCATCAGTCAACCTCTACCTCTCCCTATAGATGGGCAAGCCCCAAGTGGTAAAGATGAAATCTCTCCTCTAGATGACGACTCAATCATGGATATCTTGAAACTAACCTTTAAGAGCTCTAGAACATAATTGTGCAAGAAAGAAAGAAACACTTTCCTTATTGATCAGAATCTCGATTAGGGGCAAAAATTAGCTCAAAAATCAAAGTGCTCAGAATCATTCAAAACTTAAATGACCATGTTCGTCTCGGAAAATTTATCTCAAATAAACTCGTTTCTTTCAAAATGGAGTTCGTATGAGGAAGATAGAGCCCGCTGAATACTTTTCTAAACAGAAGAAATTTAAAAAAAAATGTACAGTGACTGCACAGCGTGGCAGGTGACTGTACAAAATCAAGGTTGTTCAATGGCCCATCCATATTCTCCAAGTGTTAAGTGGTGGTTGGTTGGTGAGTGTGGTGACGTGCCTCATTTGTTTTTGATAAAGAATTGACTAATGAGGAGGGGACAAGTGGCAAGCCCGAAGGCTGCCACGTGTCCCTCCCCAAAGGTCGGGTTATGGCACAATGTAAATTTTTTATGGAGAAATCGGGGTTTGACCCCGTGACCTCCTCTGCATAGACAAAAGCACTTAACCTTCTCCACTACCATTTGATTCTTAACCATAATGTTCTTCACATATATTTGAAGTTTAATGTTTGGGAGGTTGGGGGTTAGGAGGGCCAGCCCTCCCATGTGAACACTCTTTCGATGGTAACGGCTACACTTATGGTTTATGAATGGCCAGCACATACCATAACCATGACATTCAATGCCACGACATGTGACCAACACCAACCATCTGGTGGTCAACATAAAACTGTAACCGTTTGCATTAATTGCGCCCAGTAAACTATATATGTGTCCACTATTGCAAAGACCGTCGGGATAAGGTTAACAGTTAGCCATTAAATGCATGGATTATGCACTAACTGCATCATTAACGTTAATTAATCTCTCTTATCCCTTAATTAACCCATAGTTAAACTGGCGGAAAAGATTGTAGAGTCCTCCAATTATGGCGCTAACTCTAGTTTTAGTGGAGTTAACTCGAGTTCCTCCAGTTTTAGTGGAGGATTACTAGGAAAAAGTAGTTTTGGTCATACCTAGAGAAAAATTCGATCAAATGGGGATTCGGAAAAGGTGTTCCTAACTGATTTCAACATTCTAAAAACAATGGAACAGGTTTTAGAGGCAGAGAGGCACTTCTATATGTGATTTTTCCACATTGAATTTTAAGGAAGCCTAGGGCCACCAGGAGAGGAGGTCAAGCCCAAATTAGATGTAGTCCAATTGCAAAGCTTAGAGAGTCATATTTGGGGTTTTTGGATGCTCTGAGTCCATTGAATCAGGTTTCATGAGCAATAGAGAATTGTACATTGTACTTTTTTCCATTTTGAGCAAATACAGAGGCCCAAGCCATGGAAGCTGGACCAAGGAGATGTAGCCCAAGAGGGGTGAACTCCTTTACCAAAAAACTGTGTTAGTTGCTATTCTTGATGGTTTTCTATACATTTCATTGTTGTTGTTCAACACTTGTATTTCATGTTATTTTTCTTATGTATTTCACATAAAACTTGATAAAATTTACCCTTTTTCAATCACAAACACCATAACAGAACCATGCTCATGAAGCAATTGACAAGCATTTGTTTTTAAATCTAGATTTGAAATTAGCACAACAAAAATAACATTCAATAATAGATCGAGTTGGCATCGGAGCAAAGGTTATTTGCTTGATTTCTTTAGTTTTGTGCAAGTACAGTTTTAATGGTTGCAGATTTGTGAAGTTTTTTGATGCATTACAAGTGTGATGGCAGCTTCAATAAGTGATGTTTCTAATCCATATTCCTTAGAAAGATTCTATGATGAAGAGATGTTGCAAGCGCTTATCATCATGAGAGATATGGTGCAATATATGTATGAAGATAATAAGGAGAACACTATACTTCAAGAGTAATTGAAGGCCATGAAGGAGGAGAAGTAAGATCTTATTGAAAAGATGCATGAGATGGAGATTCAACTCCATGATGCCAAGGAAAATCCTAGCCAAGTATGTTCATGAAAATGAGGATGAAACTCAAGTTTACCTTCAATTTCCTCTCAAAATGAAGGTTTTGGTGCTTTTGAAAGACACACTAGGGGAATAGGGTCCAAACTATTGATGGAGATGGGCTATTAAGGTAAAGGGTTAGGAAAACATGCACAAGGCACAGTTGAGCCAATTGTTGTTGAGGAAAGGCCTAGGTATTTGGGTCTTGGTTATGGACAATATGATGGAGAATTTTCCAAAGCTAAGGAGGCATATGAAAGTTTTCCAAGAAGAAATTTCATGACATGTTCATTACCTCAAGCTTGTGAAGTTTGTGTTCATGAGGAATGCAAAAGTTTTATACCCACTTTGCAAGAAGATGCTCATAAGCATGCAACTAGTGGAAATGGATAACAAGAGGATGTTGAAATCTCTAAGGTCATTGAAGCTATTGTTGGTATTCTGAAGAGGGCCACTACTTCATCAAATTCACCTCCTCAAGAAGGCAACAAAGGTGAATGTGCAAGGTATAAATCTGCCTTTAATCAAGTTTCCTTTGACTATGATAAACATGGCAAATCTTCACATAAGATTTGGGGAGAATTTACATGTTATTTTTTTGGTTTGAATAACCATATTGTTTCAAGGTGTTGGAACAGAATAGCCATACATAGAAAACTTTCAAAACAAAAGAGACAGAGAGCCAACGGTCCATTGGATAATGGAGGCTATGTTGAAAAGAAGTTGCAATTATTTTGCACTCATTTTCATAAGAAGAGTCATATTGTAGACAAATCTTGCAATTTGCATCCAACAAGTCATCCATAAAAATTGAAGAAGGTAGAGAGATATTTTGGAAAATATAGAAAAGAGGATTCCACAATTGATGTGGGTCAATATGATACACATGATGAAGTGCAGCTGAAAGAAGTGCAATTGAAATGGTTCGGAAACAGGTGGTTAGATTTCTTAACCAAATAAGGTCTTGCATTTATTTTGATAATTGATTCAAATAAGGCAATATTTTCATTTCCTTATTGATGCATTTCTTTTTCATTTGGATGCATTTCTCTTCCCTTGAAAGTATGTTGCATATTGCATGAAGCAAGATGTCGGAAAAGTAGAGTTATGTTGACTCACTTTGGTGCAACAAATTTAGTCATTTCATCTTCTTAAGTACTCGTACATAGCAATGGGATTCTTGTACTTGTGAGAGAGTTGAGAATTGTTATACATGCATGAGAGTTTGTGTGTGTGAATAGTGGAAGTTTTAATAGTTTAATTGTGCTTGAACATGCATGAGTGATTGACTTGTGTTGGTTGATTGCTTTGTTAACATGTGCATTGTCAACTTGAGAATGTTGATCATTTTAACATGCATGAGTGTATGCTTGTGTGATCGATTGATTCTACATATATGTTATATCGACTTGGAAGAATTGATTTTGTATCCAAGGATGAAAGGGAGATGTGATGAATTCTGTCATGAGGATGTGGAATTCTTTTTGTAAATTGTCAAGTTGTTGTATATGTTTTTGCTTGACTTGAAAGTTAGTTGTTTGAAGAAGCATGTCTTGTCGACTTATGTTTAGTCGATGTTTTATATTATCTTGGTGTATAAAAATATTTAAGAGTACATGGCGATGTTCATATGATGTGACATTTATTTCTTTGAAAAAACAAAAGGAAGAGGTCGTTGAGTTATATATTCTTGAATGAGTGTTTTTCAAACACCATTAACCTTGAAAGGTGTTTCTTGTGACAAGATGCCACAGGATTTTGGAAGGTTCACCCTTGAGCATGAGACTCATGATTAGCCTAAATTCTCAAATCATGACATGAGCAGCATGTTAATACTAGAGGATGATGGAATCAAGAAGCAAAAATGGACAAAAATGTCATATGATGTATTGATGCCAAGAAGCGAAAGAGATGGTGAATGCATTCTTCCAAATGTGGAATTTGGAACTGTGGAGGTAAGAGAATGGTCATTTTTTTTTATTATTACTGATATTGGAACTCATTTCCTTTGTTGTTATTACTAATATTAGAACTCATTGTTGTAGTTCACTCAGATTGGCTTAACTTGGAAAATTGGTTTCCAACGAGAAGCTTGCATCGAATGCATGTGTTGCAAAGGAGGAACATGATTCTCAATGGCAATGCCATTAGTTATATTTCCAAGCACCAAGGGATCGCTTTGGTACAACAAGGTGTTTAATCACCAAGCAGCCAGCGAGTGTTGGATTATGTCAGCAGCAAAAGGAGAACATTGGTTGAAGTGCCAAGCCATTTGCAAGGCAAGGCATGTCAATGAACCCAAGTGGTTGTCATGGAGATTTTTCCAAGTATAATTGATTGATATAACTTGGGAAGGAGAAGAGTATTCAAATCTCATCAGAAAACCATCTTTTGTGGGTCCAAAATCCTGTCAGTGGGAAGGAGTGATTGGAATCTGGATTAGGGGCAAAAATTAGATCAAAATCAAAGTCCTCAGAATTGTTTGAAACCTGAATGACCGCGTCCATCTCGGAAAAACGATCCCATCACAACTCGCTTCATTTAAAATGGAGTTCGTATGAGGAAGATAGAACCCGTTGACCACTTTTCCAAACAGAAGAAATTTAAAAAAAAATGTACAGTCACTGCACAGTCAACAGTACGGACTGCTGACGTGGCAGGTGACTATACAAAGTCAAGGTTGGTCAATGGCCTCTCTAAATTTGTCAAGTTTCAATTGGTGGTTGGTTGGTAAGTGTGCTGACATCACCCATTTTTATTGGATTAAGAATTGACCAATGAGGAGGGGATAAGTGGCAAGCTCAGAGGCCACCACTTATCCCTCTCCAAATGTCAAGTTATGGCGTAGTGTAAAATTTTTATTGAGGCAACAAGGTTTGTCCCCACGACCTCCTCTGCACAGACCAAAACACTTAATCGTCTCCACTACCATTTGGTTCTTAACCATAATTTTCTTCCCATATATTTGAAGTTTAATGTCTGGGTGGTTGGAGGTTAGGAGGGCCAGCTCACAGCCCAGCCCTCCCATGTGAACACTCTTCTGGCTCTAACCGCTACAGTTATGGTTTATCAACGGCTAGTTCACACTATAACTGTGAAATTCAATGCAATGACATGTGACAAGCACTAACCATCAGACAATCAACATAAAACCATAACCATTTGCATTAATTGCGCCTAGTAAACCATATATGTGTCCATTATTGCAAAGACCACCAGCTTAAGGCTAATAGTTAGCCATTAAACATGCGGATTATATGCTAACTGCATCATTAATGTTAATTAATCCTGCCTATCCCGTAATTAACCCGCAGTTAACTTGGAAAAAAAGCTAGCAGAGTCCTCCAATTTCGGCACTAACTCCAGTTTTAGTGGAGTTAACTGGAGTTCCTCCAATTTTAGTGGAGGAATACTAGGAAAAAGAAGTTTTGGTCATAACTGGAGCAAAATTTGACCAAATGGGGATCAGGGAAAGGTGTTCCTAGATGATTTTGACATTTTGAACATAATGGAGCAGGTTGTAGAGCACGTGATTTTTCCACGTTGAAGTTTAAGGAAGCCTAGGGCCACCAGGAGAGGAGGTCAAGCCCAAATTAGTTGTAGTCCAATTGTAGAGCTTAGAGAATCATCTTTGGGGTTTTTGGATGATCTAAGTCCATTGAAGCAAGTTTCATGAGCAATAGAGAATTGTAAACTGTACGTTTTGACATTTTGAGAAAATACAGAGGCCCGAGCCATGGAATCTGGACCAAGGAGATGTAGCCCAGGAGGGGTGAACTCCTTTTTCAAGACAGTGTGTTAATTGTTCTTCTTGATGTTTTTATGTACATTTCGTTGTTGTTTTTAAACACTTGTATTTCATGTTATTTTTCTTATGCATTTCAAATAAAACTTGATAAAATTTACTTGTTTCCAATCACAAACACCATAAGAGAACCATGCACATAGAAATTGACAGGCATTTGTTTTTAATTCTGGAGTTGAAATTAGCACAACAAAACTAACATTCAATAACAGATTAAGTTGGTATCAGAGAAAAGGTTATTTGCTTGATTTCTTGAGTTTTGTCCAAGTAGGGTTTTAATGGTTATAGATTTGTGAAGCTTTTTTGATGCATTACAAGTGTGATGGTAGCTTTAACAAGTGATATTTCTAATCCATCTTCCTTTGTTGCAACAAATTTGGTCATTTGATCTCTTTAAGTACTCGTACATACCAATGGGATTCTTGTACTTGTGATTGTAATTGTGAGAGAGTTTATAATTGTTATACATGCATGAGAGTTTGTGTGTGTGAACAGTGGAATCTTTAATAGTTTCATTGTGCTTGAACATGCATGAGTGATTGATTTGTGTTGGTTGTTTGCTTTGTTAACATGTGTGTTGTCAACTTGAGAATGTTGATAATTTTCACATGCATGAGTGTCAGCTTGTGTGGTCGATTTATTGTACATATCTTTTATATCAACTTGGAAGAGTTGATTTTGTCTCCAAAGATGAAAGGGAGATGTGACAAATTGTGTCATGAGAATGTGGAATTCTTGTTGTAAATCATCAAGTTGTTGTATATGCTTTTGCTTGACTTGAAAGTCAGTTGTTTGAAGAAGCATGTCTTGTCGACTTATGTTTAGTCGATGTTTTATAACATCTTGGTGTATAAAAATATGTAAGAGTACATGGTGATGTTCACATGATGTGACATGTATTGCTTTGAAGAAGCAAAGGGAAGCGGTTATCAAGTTATATATTCTTGCATGAGTGTTTTTCAAACACCATTAACCTTGAAAGATGTTTCTTGTGACAAGATGTCGTAGGATTTTGGAAGGTTCACGCTTGAGCAAGAGGCTCATGATTAGCATACATTCTCAAATCATGACATGAGCAACATGTTAATACTGGAGGATGATGGAATCAAGAAGCGAAAGTGGACAAAAATTTCATATGATGTGTTGACGCCAAGAAGCGAAAGAGATGGCGAATGCATTCTTCCATATGTGGAATTTGGAACCATGGAGGTAAAAGAATGGCCATTTATTTTCTTGTTATTACTGATATTGGAACTCATTGTCATAGTTCACTTAGATTGGCTTAACTTGGAAAAGTGGTTTCCAAGGAGAAGCTTGCATCGAATGCATGTGTTGCAAAGGAGGAACATGATTCTCAGTGGGAAGGCCATCAGAAAGCTTTCCAAGCACCGAGGAATTACTTTGTTACAGTAGGGTGTTTAATTAGCAAGCAACCAGAAAGTGTTGGATTGGGTCAGCAACAAAAGGAGAACATTGGTTGAAGTGCCAAACCATTTGCATGGCAAGGCAAGGCATGTTAGTGAACCCAAGTGGTTATCATGGAGATTTTTCCAAGTAGAATCAATTGATAGAACTTGGGAAGGCGATAAGTATTCATTTCTCATCGGATAACCATCTTTTGTGGGTTTGAAATCTTGTCAATGGGAAGGAGTGATCGGAATCTGGATTAGGTGCAAAAATTAGCTCAAAAATCAAAATGCTCAGAATCATTTGAAACTTGAATGACCGCGTCCATCTAAAAAAATGATCCCAATGCAACTCGTTTCATTCAAAATAGATTTCGTATGAGGAATATAGAGCCTGTTGACTGCTTTTCCAAACAGAAGAAATTTAATAAAAAAATGTAGAGTCACTGCACAGCCAGTAGTACGGACTACTGACGTGGCAGGTGACTGTACAAAGTCATGGTTGGTGAATGACATATTCGAATTCACCAAGATTCAAGTGGTGGTTGGTTGGTAAGATTGGTGACGTGGCTCATTTTTATTGGATGTAAAATTGACCAATGAGGAGGGGACAAGTGGCAAGCCAGGAGGCCACCACGTTTCCCTTCCCAAAGGTCGGGTTATGGCACAGTGTAAAATTTTTATGGAGGATTCGGAGATCAACCCTACAACCTCCTTTGCATAGACCAAAGAACTTAACTGCCTCCACTACCATTTGGTTATTAACCATAATGTTTTTCACATATATTTGAAGTTTAATGCTTGGATGGTTGGGGGTTAGGAGGGCCAGCCCACAGGCCAACCCTCCCATGTGAACACTCTTTCGGTGGTAATGGCTACAGTTATGGTTTATCAACAGCCAGCATAGTACATAACCACGATATTCAATGCAATGACATGTGACCAGCACCAACCATCCGATAGTCAACATAAAGCCGTAACCATTTGCATTAACTGCGCCCAGTAAATTGTATATGTGTCCACTATTGCAAAGACCGCCAGGTTAAGGCTAACAGTTAGCCATTAAATGCACAAATTATGTGTTAACTACGCCATTAACATTAATTAATCTCTCTTATCCCCTAATTAACCCGCAGTTAACTTGGCGGAAAAGCTAGTGGAGTCCTCCAATTTTGGTGCTAACTCTAGTTTTAGTGGATTTAACTGGAGTTCCTCCAGTTTTAGTGGAGGATTACTAGGAGAAAGTAGTTTTGGTAATAACTGGAGAAACATTTGACCAAATTGGGATCAGGAAAAGGTGTTCCTAGCTGATTTCGACATTCTAAACACGATGGAATAGGTTGAAGAGGCAGAGAGCCACTTATGTACATGATTTTTCCACGTTTAAGTTTAAGGAAGCCTAGAGCTACCAGGAGAGGAGGTCAAGCCCAGATTAATTGTAGTCCAATTGTAGATCTTAGAGAGTTATCTTTGGGGTTTTTGGATGCTATGATTCCATTGAAGTAGGTTTCAGGAGCAATAGAGCAATGTAAACTATACCTTTTTCCATTTTGAGCAAATACAGAGGCCCAAGCCATGGAAGCTGGACTAAGGAGATGTAGCCCAGGAGGGGTGAACTCCTTTATCAAAACAATCTGTTAATTTTTCTTCTTGATGTTTTTCTACATGTTTCATTGCTGTTATTCACCACTTGTATTTCAAGTTATTTTTATTATGTATTTCACATAAAACTTGATAAAATTTACCTATTTCTAGTTACAAACACCATAAGAGAACCATGCACATGAAGCAATTGACAAGCATTTGTTTTTAAATCTATAATTGAAATTAGCACAGCAAAAGTAACATTCAATAACAGATCAAGTTGGTATCAGAGCAAAGGTTATTTTCTTTACTGCTAGAGTTTTGTGCAAGTAGGGTTTTAATGGTTGCAGATTTGCGAAGCTTTTTTGATGCATTACAAGTGTGATGGCAGCCTCAACAATTGATGTTTCTAATCCATCTTCCTTAGCAAGATTATTTGATGAAGAGATGTTGGAAGAGCTTATCATCACGAGAGATATGATGCAAGAGCTATATGGAGATAGGAAGGAGAACACTATACTTCAAGAGAAGTTGATGGCCATGAAGGAGGAGAAGAAAGAGCTTATTGAAAAGATGCATGAGATGGAGATTCAACTCCCTGATGCCAAAGAAACCCTAGCCAAGTATGTGCATGAAAATGAGGTATGCAATTCAGGTTTATCCTCAATTTCCTCTCAAAATGAAAGTTTTGGTGCGTTTGGAAGACATACTAGAGGAATAGCGTCTAGACTATTGATGGAGATGGGCTATGAAGGTAAAGGGTTAGAGAAACATGCACAAGGAATAGTTTATCCAATTGTTATTGAGGAAAGGCCTAGATATTTGGGTCTTTGTTATGGACAATATGATGGAGAATTCTCCAAAGCCAAGGAGGCATATGGAAGTTTTCCAAGAAGAAGTTTCATTACATGTTCATTACCTCAAGCTTGTGAAGTTTGTGTTCATGAGGAATGCAAAAGTTTTATACCCACTTTGCAAGAAGATGCTCATAAGCATGCAACTAGTGGAAATGGCTAACAAGAGGATGTTGAAAGCTCTAAGGTCATTGAAACCATTGTTGGTATTTCGAAGAGAGCCACTACTTCATCAAATTCACATCCTCAAGAAGGCGACATAGGTTAATGTGCAAGGTATAAATCTGCCTTTAATCAAGTTTGTTTTGACTATGATAGACATGGTAAATATTCACATAAGATTTGGAGAGCATTTACATGTTGTTTTTGTGGTTTGAATAACCATACCATTTCGAGTTGTTAGAAGAGGATAGCCACACACATCAAATTTTCAAAACAAAAGAGGTAGAAAGCCAAAGGTCCATTGGATAATGGAGGCTATATGTTGAAAAGAATTTGCAATTATTTTGCACTCATTCCATAAGCAAAGTCATCTTGTAGACAAATATTGGAATTTGCATCCAACAAGTCATCCATGACAGTTGAAGAAGGTAGAGAGAGATTTTGTCCTAGATGGAAAAGAGGATTCCATAATGGATGTGGGTTAAGAGGATACACATGATGAAGTGTAGCTGAAAGAAGTGTCATTGAAATGGTTTGGAACGAGGTGGTTAGATTTCTTAACCAAATAAGGCATTGCATTTATTTTGATAATTCATTCAAATAAAGCAATATTTTCATTTCCTTATTGATGCATTTATTTGTCATTTGGATGCATTTATTTTCCCCTGAAAGTATGTTGCATATTGCATCAAGAAAGATGTTGGAAAAGTAGAGTTATGTTGACTCACTTTGCTGCAGAAAATTTGGTCATTTCATCTCTTTAAGTACTCATACATACCAATGGGATTCTGGTACTTTTGATTGTACTTGTGAGAGAGTTGAGAGTTTTTATACATGCATGAGAGTTTGTGTGTGTGAAGAGAGGAATTTTTAATAGTTTCATTGTGCTTGAACATGCATGAGTGACTGACTTGTGTTGGTTGATTGCTTTGTTAACATGTGTGTTGTCAACTTGAGAATGTTGATCATTTGCACATGCATGAGTGTCGGCTTGTGTGGTCTATTGATTGTACATGTATGTTATATCGGCTTGGAAGAGTTGATTCTATCTCCAATGATGAAAGGGAGATGTGATGAATTGTGTATTGAGAATGTGGAATTCTTGTTGTAGATCATCAAGTTATTGTATATGCTTTTGCTTGACTTGAAAGTCAGTTGTTTGAAGAAGCATGTCTTGTCAACTTATGTTTAGTCAATGTTTTATAAAATCTTGGTGTATAAAAAGATGTAAGATTACATGGCGATGTTCACTTGATGTGACATTTATTGCTTTGAAGAAGCAAAAGGAAGAGTCATCAAGTTATATATTCTTGCATGAGTGTTTTTCAAACACCATTAACCTTGAAAGGTGTTTCTTGTGACAAGATGTCACAGCATTTTGGAAGGTTCACGCTTGAGCAAGAGGTTCATGATTAGCCTACATTCTCAAATCATGGCATGAACAACATGTTAATACTGGAGGATGATGGAATCAAGAAGCAAAAGTGGACAAAAATGCCTTATGATGTGTTGACGCCAAGAAGCGAAAGAGATGGCGAATGCATTCTTCCAGATATGGAATTTGGAACTATGGAGGTAAAAGAATGGTCATTTTCTTTCTTGTTATTACTAATATTGGAACTCATTACTTAAGTTCACTCAGATGGGCTTAACTTGGAAAAGTGGTTTCCAAGGAGAAGATTGCATCGAATGCATGTGTTGCAAAGGAGGAACATGATTCTCAGTGGGAAGGCCATCAGTCAACTTTCCAAGCACCGATGGATTTCTTTGGTACAACATGGTGTTTAATTAGTAAGAAGCCAATAGGTGTTGGATTGGGTCAGCAGCAAAAGGAGAACATTGGTTGAAGTGCCAAGCCATTTGCAAGGCAAGGCATGTTAGTGGACCCAAGTGGTTCTCATAGAGATTTTTCCAAGTAGAATTGATTGATAGAACTTGGGAAGGAGAAGAGTATTCAACTCTCATCGGATAACCAACTTTTATGGGTCCAAAATTATGTCATTGGGAAGGAGTAATCAGAATTTGGATTAGGGGCAAAAATTAGCTCAAAAATAAAAGTGCTCAAAATCATTTGAAACCTAAATGACCGCATTTGTCTCAGCAAAACGATCCCAACACAACTCATTTCATTCAAAACATAGTTCGTATGAGGAAGATAGAGCCCACTAACTGCTTTGCCAAACATAAGAAATTTAAAAAAAAATGTACAATCACTACACAGTCAGCAGTACAAACTACTAACGTGGCAGGTGACTATACATAGTCAAGGTTGGTGAATGGCCTATCCCGATGCACCAAGTGTCAAGTGGTGGTTGGTTGGTAAGTGTGGTGACATGGCTCATTTTTATTGGACAAAGAATTGACCAATGAGGTCAGGTTATGGCACAATGTAAAATTTTTATTTAGGTGTCGGGGTTCGACCCCACAACCTCCTCTGCACAAACAAAAGCACTTAACCATCTCCACTACCATTTGTTTCTTAACCATAATATTCTTCACATATATTTGAAGTTTAATGTTTGGGTGATTGGGGGTTAAGAGGGCCAGTCCTCCCATGTGAACACTCTTCCGATGGTAACGGCTACAGTTATGGTTTATCAATGGCCAGTGCAGACCATAACCATGATATTCAATGCCACAACATGTGACTAGCACCAACCATCCAGAGGTCAACATAAAACCGTAACAATTTGCATTAAGTGTTCCCAGCAAACCGTATATGTGTCCACTATTGCAAAGACCGCCAGCTTAAGGCTAACGGTTAGCCATTAAACTCGTGGATTATGTGCTAACTGCATCACTAATTTTAACTAATCTCGCTTATCCCTTAATTAACCCGCAATTAAATTGGTGAAAAATATGGCAGAGTCATCCAATTTTGGCGCTAACTCCAGTTTTAGTGGAGTTAACTAGAGTTCCTCCAGTTTTAGTGGAGGATTACTAGGAGAAATCAATTTGGTCATAACTGGAGCAAAATTCGACCAAATGGGGATCAGGAAAAGGTGTTCCTAGCTGATTTCAACATTTTGAACTCAATGGAATATATTGCAGAGGTAGAGAGGCAACTCTGTACATGATTTTTCTATGTTGAATTTTAAGGAAGCCTAGGGCCACCAGGAGAGGAGGTCAACCCGAGATCATTTGCAGTCCAATTGTAGAGCTTAGAGAGTCATACTTTGGGTTTTTGGATGCTCTAATTCCATTGAAGTAGATTTCAAGAGAAATAGAGCATTGTAAACTATACTTTTTTCCATTTTGAGCAAATACAGAGGCCCAAGCCATGGAAGCTAGACCAAGGAGATGTAACCCAGGAGAGGTGAATAACTTTATCAAAACATTGTGTTAAGTTTTCTCCTTGATGTTTTTCTGCACATTTCGTTGTTGTTGTTCAGCACTTGTATTTCAAGTTATTTTGCTTATGTATTTCACATAAAACTTGATAAAATTTACCTGTTTCCAATCACAAACACCATAAGTGAACCATGCACATGAAGCAATTGACAAGCATTTGTTTTTAAATCTGGAGTTGAAATTAGCACAAAAAAACTAACATTTAGTAGCAAATCACTTATATGATTGGGCACATCTTGATTTCATTCATATGGAAAGGGTGATCGTCATTGATTCAAGAAGGAACCCTCATAAAATTGCTTCATCAAACTTAGCCTTTGCAGGTGCTTTAAAAGCAAATACATATTTCCTGATGGAGGAAAAAAAGCAGATGGCAAAGAATCTCGAAGCTGCAATGAAACGAGTAGAGAAACTCCAAGTATAGAATCATAGTTTGTCTTCCACACATGCATATTTGTAAGAGCTTTGAGCAGTTATATATGGCACAAACCAGGAATTAGGAGACACTATGAGGCATCATTATGAGGAGTTGGTCACTATGAATAAAAAAAGTAGTTCCATAACACGATATGCAAAATAAATCCTGGGAAAATGTGAAACCCTTGAAAGTAATTCATGCAACCATTACCATGATTCATGAGTGGGGAACTAAGTACAAGAGTGAACCAATAGAATTGGTTAAGAAGACAAGGAAGGAAGCATAGCTGGAAAAGGTTGAGCTCATAATTCTTATACAAAGTAACAAATAACTTGACACCTTCTTGGCCAACATTTTAGCTTCTTATGCACGGTTATGTGGCAACTTGGATTCCTTGGTTCAGGCACACAATATCCCCTTAGTAGATCCATTCACAGAAACAAAGGGTGGATCTTGGTTAGGCAGGAGATCGAGGAGTACTTGAATCGGCTTAAGAAGAACACTACCAAAGAAGACTTGGAGATTAACAAGCACAACATGCAGAAGTTCATGGGTGGTCTTGCTAATATCAATATGAAGTTATTCTTGTTGTAGAAATAAGTGAAAACTGGTTCTAAAACCATCTACCCATATGCGATGGAAGCTAGATTCCATATTCAACCTAACCTTCCAACAAAGTTTGAGGATACCATAGCATAGTAAAAAGCTTGGCATCAATATGTAACTACAGAATTGCAAGTTGAAGTTTTTGAGCTAGAGTTTCCTCAAACGAAGCTTAATGTGTCTAGTTTGTCGTATTAGGCTTATCTTATTAGGCTCTACCCGTTTTGTCTTATATTGGTTTTGTAATACTCTATTTGAAATAAAATTTTAAGTGGAATTCCAAGAGTTAGTTTTCAATATAAAAAGCCATTAGTTAGGAAAAGACAAAAGAAGTCAAAAAGTTATGAGAGTAGCTCAAAGGTCACAAAGGGAGATGAAGATTCATCTCATTTGTTTTAAATAAACACTCATAACTAAAGCAAAGGGCTTGGAATCGAAGGCCTGGAAGCTTAGATTTGGGGCCTTGGATTCTCTAGTTTAGCATAGGAGGAATACCATTCTTTGGAGAAGTGTTGGCTTCATGTTCCCCTATTGGGGCTAGTGTCTTATTAATGTAATTGTATGCTTGGAACTTTCACTTTATAATAAGAAGCTCAGATTTGTCATATCTTCATGCATATGTCGTGGATGTAGTAAGACTATTATTTACATATTTGTGATGTAAGTTGTTTAACTTATGCTAATGTTAATGAACTAATTCATTTTATTTAGTATGTATCTTGTTGAATGCGCGTTGTTTATGTTATTACGATCGTTGTTATCTTGTGAGCTATTTTGTAGTTTAACTAATGATTCTTTTGCATCACTCGAGTTTCTGTTCTAAGTTAATGATATTACTTGCTTCTAAGAGGCTGACTTATTTTCTTTCGATGTGATGGAACTTTTCATGCATTACATTTGATACTTCACAAATTTTATACACTTGTTGCCACCAAATCCATGCATATATCATTCTATGTGCTTACAATAACCAAGGCACATTCTTAAAACCATCACTTTGGCAACCATTCATATCTTGGTTGGGGCTCCTACTCCAAATGTGTGGTGCCTAATTGGGACTTCACATCGAGGTGACCCCCTTCCCTATTCGATACAAGCTTCTCCTTGGAAACACTGTCAACATGTTTTTGGCACTAGAAGGAGGCTAGATGACAAGTTGAGCCCGTAAAGTTTGTTTGAACCTTTATTATCTTAAATGGCTTCTTCCCAAATCTTAACCCCAACATGTTTTTCTAGATTCGCAAATTTGAAAGTGCCTTGGAGGATAATTCATGACTTGTTGAATTTGAAATTTGATGGTGAGGGTGGAACAACCATTCTTGAGCACACCCTATGCTTTCTTGAATTTTGTAATTCTCATTAAATTAATTGTGAGGATATTACTTGCAGGTTGTTCGTCCTTACATTCTAGGCACATGTTAAATAATGATGTTATACATTGTCGGTTGCCTCTATTCATTCCTTCCAACATCATGACTTTGACAAGTATGTTTATGAAAGTGTTTATAAGAAAATTAATCATCTCAGAAGGAACCTGATGAATCTGTTGAATATTTTAATTATATATTCATTCACTTCTATTATGAGTTTTCGGAGGATGACATAGACTCGAATTTTATGAAAGAGAAATTTGAGTATCTTGTTAAGATTTCTTTGAATCCATATGAATTTGAATCTTTTGAAATTATCCCAACAGTTCATGGTTATGGATCTCTCAAAATTTCAAAAGAAGAAATTATCGTTCCATGTGACTTTTCATCTTCTTGTGATTCTTCAACAAATCAAGCAGCTCCATGCACCGTAGTCAAGGTTGGAGAATAAGATTATCAAATTGATGATCCAACGTCATCTCCTCCCTCCCCTCATATTCAATATTTGAACTCAAGTTTCAATTTTAAATCTGATTTAACCAATGAAATTGTTTCTTCTCAATGCATTTCTCATTCACCATCAATTATTTTCTCTAATCCTCCCGATTTTGAGCTATCACATAAACCTATTACAATGGTTTATTTTGATTCTCAAGAGGATCAATTTCAAGATGGAATCAATGGAGACCAAGAAACTTTTGATATATTTCATAATGACTGTGTGGTATTTTTATTATGAACAATAATTTGTGATCAAAGATGATCTTTCACTTGATCTTTCCATTTCTTCCCCTTTCACCCATTGTCTTGACATTTTCACTAATTTTACCACACCTGTCACATATTTTAATGATATAGTTTTTAACAGTAATTAATCTGATTACAGTCAAGAATGGTGGAATGTTGATTTCAAATTGAAAGAAGGTGGGGAATAATCCACTCGTTATAATCTATCTCATTCCTCATCTTTTAAATGTGAAGAAGTAAAGAATGTAACTTCGTGTTTTCAATCAACCCCTCTATGATTTATCAGATTATGAGGATCCCCCTCCCTTAGATAAAAATCAAACTTTGATCATGGTTGTCTTAATATATTCATTAATTCATCTAGTAATGATTTCATGAGTTAAACTTTCGATTATTCCAAGCCATTAGTTTTCAATGGTCTACTTTATGATATTTCACAACCATGTCAAGATGTAGATACACTTCTTCCTATGTTGATGGTTATGTTAGCATCTCATGATCTTGGTGGTTGTTCCAAGAATTATTAGGTTTCCATTCTTCCTCGGGAGAATGCTCTTAAGTCGACCGAAAATATTGGAAGTGAACTTATCTCTCAACTTCAAGATCCTTCACCCATTTATCGTGATCACATTGTCGAATGGTTGGAGCAATCCTACTTGGAAAACCCTTTTTATAAGAACAAGTTCATATATTTCTTCATGTTTTCCAATATTGAAATTTGGAATGGATGATTTTATATGAGAGTCTATTGTGATGTGTATGAACATTATGTTTTGTTAGAAGAGTGTTTAGTACAGTTGTTTTTATCATACTTCTCTGATCGTGTTTTGTTTCTTTGAATTTTGTAACATGTCGCGATTTATCTTTCTTGATGATATTTCTTATTTCTAATCCCCTTGTTGGTTTAGGTCAGGAGATGCTTCATTGGTTGCATTGGAAATTTCACTTTACGTAACCCTGACCTATCTAATGTTAGCTTAGGAGTAGGTTTTGTTTTTTTTTTGTTTTGTTTGATTTGACTATGTTTTGTTTTGTCTTTCATTTTGTGCTTTTATTTTCTTTCTTCATAATAAGCCTTGTTTGAAGGGCGTGTTTGATTCGGAAAAAGGATGGAAAATTTTTAAAGGACATTGTACAACTATTAATGCTTGGTTAGTTATCCATCCCTCTACTTTGCGTGGGCCTTGTATATTTTATTCTATGTTTCTTAGACAGAAAATATGTTCTTTCTTGAAGAAAGCCTTAGTGGATCTACGATGCTTGAATTTATAAATATGATCTTCTTCTTCAATCGTCTTTTATGTTTGATCGTTTAACTTGTCATCTTGTTCAAGTAGAGAAACAAGACGAGGAAAATTAAACAAGTGGATTGTATTTCATAGGTGTATATATATCCTCCTATGAAAGGACAACCTCTTCTACTCTCAATAAGTCGAGATTCCTCTTCCACCCCCTGAAATAATAAGTTTTTAAATGCAGTTCTATAAATAAAATAAATAAAGGGTGAAAGAAGAGAAAGGCTTGCAGAGAGGTGAAGCAAGAAAATTCATCCAGCTACTGAACAAGTCTACTAGCAACGAAGCAATTCTTGTGTTCCTGTAGTGACTCTGTCGAGGTACTAAATAGGCTCGCTGGAAATGAAGCAACACCAAAGATTAAAACTAAGACTCTAATAATCCTTTTCAATTACATATCTATATACTCCTTGTCCCCAATCGAAAGAATTGAAGTGTGACTTGGTTTTGTTAGTGTGTCGTCGACGAAAATAATGAAGGAAACTACATATTTAAGTCAAGCTAAGTAAGGAAGTTATGATGATCAATAGAATAAACAATACTTCTTAAAGAGATAGGTTTGGATTATAGAGTTAGACCCATACATAGAAGTTGGAGTTCTAGCAGTGTGTCCCCAAGTGTTGTAGCTACTAAAACCCCCCTCCAAAATTTTACATACACTTCTATTTTATAGCCTACCTTTGGTTAATAAGAGATTATCCTTCATGATCATCAACTGTCCTTGATTTTTTAGTGCTGCAATATATCATTCTTTCATGCAACATTTGTGTTATGCCTTAACCGATTCTTTTTGTCAGCAGTTGCACAACTTTTATGATAAGTTACTTTCCTCCAAACACAATCTTACTCCTAGATGATCTAGCAATGATTGCTAGTCTTGCCTTTGTAAATTGTGTAATCCCCTACCACTAGAGACTGCACAATTCCTTGAGGAAGCGAATTGTGCAATCTTGTAGGATAGGCAATCATTGAACAAGTGAAATGCCCAATCTGTCTCTGAGGATCAAAACTGCGCAATCCACTGAGCCAGTGGACTATGCATTCCCTTGTCACTAGAAATTGCACAATCCTTTCTTCTAGTGGACTATGTAGTCCCCTGGAATACAAAATTTCACATCCTTATAAAATAGGGAGTGCATAATCACCTATGGACAAGTGGAACAAAGTTTCTATTTTTTTTCTAAGGACAATTGTCACTTTGTCCTTGATTTTAGGCATGAGCATCATAAATCCTAACCTAATCCCATGGGGGGGTAAATATATATAATAGAGGCTAGTAGAGATCATTTTCACACTCGAAATTGGATCTATATCCTTCCCCATGAGATCAAGGAGCTTCGGATTCAACTTGTAATGCTTTTCCGGGTAAGTTTCTAAAGTGTCACTTTTTACTGCTTTTTACGTCGCTTTCGTAGTTTTTTTGTTTGAAAGTGCCAATTTTCCCATTTATTCTTGTATCTACTATAAATTCTATTATATTTACCTTTTACAAGTGTTTTCTCAGTCCGTTGTTCAAGTTTTACAAGTGTCGCATCCCTCCCAAGTTTTTTTTTCCTACTTGCAATTGTTGTTGTTGGGTATTTTTGTGCATGCATGTTCTCCCTTTTGCATGATCTTTTCTGGTTTATTTTAATGATATATTTAACTCATTTTATGGTTGATATACCCTTACTCCTTCCTCAGCTTCAGATACATAATTTTTCCTCTGCCCTCAACAAGACTCTGTAATTTACATGAGTTTTTCCCTTCCCCTACTCTTCATTGTGTAGTTTTAAGACTCAAGCTTTCCCCTTGCCAATTGTGACTACGTAATGCATAATCACTAGATTTACTAGATGCGTATTATGCAAATCTAAGAATCAATTGCCCACTCTAGGCCTTTGAGACTACGCAATTTGCAATTGTCTCTCTCTTCTACCAAGCTAAGACTGTGCACTGCATAGTCTCAAGCCTCAAGCCCTCCCTTGATAGCTAAGACTACACAATCCTCCTCTCTCATTGTGCATTGCACAATTCTTGAGCTCATTCTGTACTCTTCCATCCTTGAATTGCGCAAACTCTCTCCTCATCATGGTGTTTCTGCTTTTTTATTGATTAATGCTTTTATCTTTCTTAGAGCTAGATTTCTTTTGCTATGAGTGCATATATTTCCACAGGTACTACATGTCTTGAGCATACTTCTTTTCAGTAGTAGAAAAAATCATGCCTCCTAAGAGATCAACATCAAAAGAGGCTATAGAAAGCAATATCAATGAAGTAGTCAAAAGCCCTTCATCCTTGGTTCCCATATTAATTGATACACAATTATACATTGATAAGGAATAAAATATTACATGGAATACTATTAAGGATGCATTCACAACCACTGAATTCAAAGAAGGTTTGGAGGATAGACAAGTCTACATTAACATCCAATGGTCAGGGCATCACAAGATCGCTTGTAGATTCCTAGTATTACCTTGTGAATATGTCATCAAATGGATTCTGCAAGGATTCAACACCAAGAGCATGTCTTTGAACAACATTAGGGAGAAACAACTTGCCTCCAATGATCCACATGACATCCACTTGATCTATCACTTGCCTAAGCCTCAAGAACATATGGAATCTTATTTCTATGTAGCA
Organism: Pinus tabuliformis; assembly: GCA_031772625.1. Classification (NCBI taxonomy): domain Eukaryota; kingdom Viridiplantae; phylum Streptophyta; class Pinopsida; order Pinales; family Pinaceae; genus Pinus; species Pinus tabuliformis. The sequence goes on from CM062814.1 coordinate 382,031,048, forward strand.
ACAGGCTATCTTAATACTAAGGATGTCATCAAGATGTCGGTTAAGGAATCATCAAAGTTTCACCAGACAGTGAAAAACACTTATCAGAATTGTTCACTCATAAAGGTGTTTTAGTACTTAATTTTATTATGTTGCCGAATTTAAGGAAAGAAGAATATTGAATCCCTCCTAGAATGATGGGTTCACATGTTGTATCATATTGTCTCTCATGGGAAGATATTCAATTGGTCCAATATTGTGTCTCAGCAAGTGAAGATCAATGTGAATAAGGTGAAAACTTCACCAAAAGAAAAGCAGCAACAATTCTACATGTCTGCCTACCTATTGGATGGTATATGTGCTCACAATGCTTTCCCTGGCATGGAATATAAATGGACTTCCAGAAACCATTCTATCCATATCTATTATAATTTGTTAGTAGGATATAGCTACAAGGGAGTTTTTGAAAAGTTGCCTAATCATTTCTTCAAGGTCATATACCATATGATCTTTGAATAAGAGGCCCCTTGCATGTCTGGCAAGACAATGATTGCATTATCAGAAGTTGCATATTGGTTCGCCTCACTAGATGGCACATATCTCAAAGTGTTCGGTTGCCATAAACTATCTCATCTCTTACTAATGTATGCCACTAAAAAAATAGTCATGCAAGATGTCATATATCATCTTTTCAAAGGTTTGTCCGCAGTGCTTCAAAGGAAGAAGAAAGCATCATGGCCTTTTCTTCCCTTGCAAGTGGGATCTTATATTATTAATAAATTGAAGGTTGCAAAAATATAATCGAAACAATTGGAAGACTTCAAGTTTGGTATAATAGACTATCACCAATATGATCCTAGAGGAATTTGCAACAAACATTGTTCCAAGTTACACATTTTTTGGCCATCTGCCACTTATTCTAGGCCAGAGGAAGAAAAGATAAAGAATCATTATAATGCCTCTTAGTCATGTGAACCAAGAGATTGGGTGGGCCCTTCTAATGCAGTTCCGGAAAAGATTGTTACCCAAGATTCTAAGCATCCAAAAGAGCTCTCTGTGGTGAGTATTAAATATAAGAGGAAGGTTTCCCACAACCCAGCAGAGGAGAAAAGCCAAAAATTCAAGGAAGATCCAGTTATTCTAAAGAAAACTTTAGTAGCAAAGAGGAAAAGGAAGCAGCAGGAATTGGAGATGAAACACTAAGAAGAGTGGATACAGAAGGAAGAACAAGAAAGGAAGGAACATGAGGAAATGCAAGTGTAATAAGAGGTAAGAAAAAAGGAGGAAGAAGAAGCCAGACTAAAGCATGTGAAAGAAGAAAGGCAAAAGCAACTTGAAGAAGAAGAAAGTAATAAGAAGCGAGATAAAGAGATTTTTACAAAGATATAGGAGCATACAGTAGCCTAGATTATGGAAATAGAACAAGGGGAGCAGAACCAGGATGTTGACCATATGTCCAATGCAGAATAGATCATCAGTCAACCTCTACCTCTCCCTATTGATGGGCAAGCACAAAGTGGTGAAGATGAAATCTCTCCTCTAAAAGAGGACCTGATCATGGATATCTCAAGCTTAACCATTAATGATATCTAGAACAAAATTTTGTAACAAAGAAAGAAACATTTTCCTGATGATATGGCACATCCTGCTTTCATTCATATGAAAAGGGTGATCATCATTGATACAAGAAGGAATCCTCATACCATCATTGTAGCTAACTAACCTTTATAGGTGCTTCAAAATAAAATACATATTTATTGATGACGAAAAACAAGCGGATGACAAAGAATCTGGAAGATGCAAAGTAACAAATAAAACAACTCCAAGAATAGAACTAGAGGTTATCATTCAGACATGCTTTTTTGTAGGAGCTTTGAGAAGTTATATATGTTGATATCCAAGCATTGGGATACATTATGAGGCATCTTTACGAGGAGTTGTTCATTGTGCATAAAGCAATAGTTCCCTCACACGATATGCAAAGGAAATAGCAGGAAAATGAGAAAGCCTTGAAATTCATTCATGTACCCATTACAAGAATTCATGTGTAGGGAACTAAGTACAGGAGCACAACAGTAGAATTGGTTAAGAAGACAAGGAAGAAAGAAAATTTGGAAAAGACTAAGGTTAGAATACTTATATAAAGTAACAAACAACTCGACAACTTCTTGGACAGCATTTTAGATTCTTATGCATGGTTATACGGAAACTTGGATTCCTTGGTTCAGGAACCCAATATCCCCTCAATAGGGTCATTCATAGAAACAAACAATAGGAACGTGCTCAGGTTAGATCAAGGAGTACTTGAATCAACTAAAGAAGATCACCACCAAAGAAGGCTTGGAGGTTAATAGATACAACATGCAGAAATTCATAGGTGGTCTTGCTAAGATCAATATGAAGATGTTCTTATTGCATAAAGAAGTGAAAACCGGTTCCAAAACCATCTACTGATATGCAATGGAAGTTAAAGTATGTTTTCAGCTTAACCTTCCGGCAAAGTTTGAGGACACCAAACCACAATAAAAATCTTGGCATCAATATGTAACCACAAAATTTCAAGTTCAAATTGTCTAGCTAGAGTTTCCTCAAACTCAAGCTTAATGTGTCTAGTTTGTCTTATTAGGCTCTCCCATTTTGTCTTATATGGGTTTTTGTATAATTGTATTTGAAATAAAATATGTATGTGGAAGTCCAAGAGTTAGTTGTGGAATATGAAAAGTCATTATTTAGGAAAATACAAAATAAGTCAAAGAGTCATGAGGGTAGCTCAAAGGTCACAAAGGGAGATGAAGATTCATCTCATTTGTTATAAATAAACCCTCATAACTCAAACAAAGGGTTTGGAACCGAAGGCTTGGAAACTTAGATTTGGAGCCTTGGCTTCTCTAGTTTAGCATAGGAGGAATATCATTCTTTGGAGAAGCAAGTGTTGGCTTCATGTTCCACTATTGGGGCTAGTGTCTTATCAATGTAATTGTATGCTTGGAACTTTCATTTTATAATAAGAAGCTCAGAGTCAACACTTCTTCGTGCATATGCCATGGATATAGTAATATTATTCTTTATATATTTGCGATGTATGGTGTTTCACTTACACTAATGCTAATGAACTAATTTGTTTACTTTAGTTTGTATCTTGTTGAATGCATGTTGTTTATGTTATTATGATCGTTGCTATCCTGTGAACTATTTTGCAAGTTAACTAATGAATCTTTTGCATCTCTCGTGTGTCTCTTCTAATTTAGTACTATTATTTGCGTCTAATGGCATCACTTATTTTCCTTTGATCTGATGGAACCTTTCACACATTAGATTTGATACTTCACAAAGTTTATACATGCATTGTCACCAAAGCCATGCATATATCATTCTATGTGATTATCGCATCCAAGGCACATTCTTAAAACCATCACTTTGGAAACTAGTCGTATTCTGGATGGGGATTCTACTGCAAATGGTGTGGGGTCTAATTGGGACTTCACATCGGGGAGACCCCCTTCCCTGTTGGAATCAAACATTGATAACAAGTTTTTGGTGCTAGAAGGAGAGCTAGATGACAGGTTGAGCCCATGAAGTATCTTTGAAACTTTCTTATCTTAAATGTCTTCTTCCCAAATATTAACCACAACATGTTTTTCTAATGTCACAAATCTAAAAGTACATTCGGGGATAATTCATGACTTGTCAAATCTGAAATTCGATGGTGAGGGTGGAACAACCATTCTTGAGCACACCCTCTACTTTCTTGAATTTTTCAATTCTCATGAAATTAATTGTGAGGATACGGCTTGCAAGTTATTCGTCCTTACATTCGAGGAATGTGTTAAGAAATGTTGTTATACATTATTGACCACCTATATTCATTCCTTCCAACATCTTGTCAAAGAACTTCAATAAGACTTTGACAATTATGATTACAAAAGTGTTTATAAGAAAATTATTCATCTCACAAAGGAACTTGAAGAATTTGTTAAAGATTTTTATGATTGATTCATTCACTTTTGTTATGAGGTTTTTGAGGATGACATAGACTGGAAATTTATGAAAGAGAAATTTGAGTATCTTGTTCATATTTCTTTGAATCCATCTGAATCTGAATATTTTGAAATTCTACAACATTTCTTGGCTATGGAGCTCTCAAAAGTTCAAAAGAATAAATTGTTGTTCCATGTGACTTTTCATCTTCTTACAATTATCCAACCATTCAAGAAGCTCCATGCACCCAAGTTGAGGTTGGAGAATATGATTATCAATTTTTTGATCCAACACCATCTCCTCCCTCCCCTCATATTCAATATTTGAACTCAAGTTTCAATTTTGAATCTGATTTAACCAATGATAATATTTCTTCTCGATGCATTTCTCATTCTCCATCATTTATTTTCTATGATCCTCCCAATTTTGAGATGTCACATGAACTTGTTAAAACAGTTTCTTTTGATTCTCAAGAAGATCAAGTTTAAGGTGGAATCAATGGAAACTAAGAAACTTGCAATATCTTTCATAATGATTATGTGTGGGATTCAGAATGAATAATAATTTGTGATAAAATATGATCTTTCACTTGATATTTCCATTTCTTCCCCTTTCATCCATTATCCTAACATTTTCACTGATTTTATCACACCTGAAACATCTTTCAATGATATGATTTTTAACAGTATTGAATCTGATTGCAGTCAGGAATGGTGGAATGTTGATTTCAGGTCAAGAGAAGGTGGGGAATAGTCCACTCATTATAGTTTATCTCATTCCTCGTCTTTTGAATGTGAAGAAGCAAAGAATGTAACTTCATGTATTCATTCAATCTCTCTCTATGATTCATCAGATCATGAGGATCCCCTTCCCTTGGATAAAAATCAAACTCTGATCATGGTTGTCTTAATATATTCATTGATTCATCCAGTAATGATTATCTGTCTTTAACTAGCAATTATTCCAAGCCACCCGTTTTCGATGATCTACCTGCTGATATTTTGCAACCATGTCAAGGTTTTGAGACACTTTAGCCTGTTGATGGTTATGTCAGGATCTTGCGACCTCAGTGCTTGTTCTAGGCATGATTAGGTTGGCACTCTTCCTTGGTAGAACCCTCATGAGTCAACCACAAATGTTGGAAATGAACTTATCTATTGGCTTCAAGATACTTCACCCATTTATCGTGACCTCATTATCAAATGGTTGGAGGAATATTATTAGGCTATACCCATTTTGTCTTATATGGGTTTTTTAATAGTGTATTTGAAATAAAATTGTAAGTTTAAGTCCAAGAGTTAGTTGTGGAATATGAAAAGAAGTTAAAAAGTCATGAGGGTAGCTCAAAGGTCACAAAGGGAGATGAAGATTCATCTCAATTGTTATAAAAAAAAAAGCCCTCATAACTCAAGCAAAGGGCTTGCAACCAAAGGCTTGGAAGCTTAGATTTGGAGCTTCAACTTCTCTATTTTAGCATAAGAGGAATGTCATTCTTTGGAGAAGTGTTGGCTTCATGTTCCCATATTGGGGCTAGTGTCTTATCAAAGTAATTGTATGCTTGAAACTTTCACTTTATATTAAGAAGGTCAGAGTTGGGATGTCTTCATGTATATGTCATGGATGTAGTAAGATTATTATTTATATATTTCGATGTATGTTGTTTCACTTACGCTAATGCTAATGAACTAATTTGTTAGCTTTATGATGTATCTTGTTGAATACATGTTGTTCATGTTATTATGATCATTGTTATCTTATGAACTATTTTGCAAGTTAACTAATGATTCTTTTGCATCACTCATGTGTCTCTTCTAATTTAGTATTATTAATTGCCTCTAAGAGGCTGGCTTATTTTCCTTTGATGTGATGGAACCTTTCACGCATCACATTTGATACTTCACAAAGTTTATACACTTGTTTTCATCAAAGCCATGCATATATCATTCTATGTCCTTACTACAACCAAGGCACATTCTTAAAACCATCACTTTGGAAACCAATCATATTCTGGTTGGGGCTCCTACTCCAAATGGTCGGGGGTTTAATTGGGACTTCACATCGAGGAGACCCCTTTCCCTATTGGTGTCTTTTGTTGAAAATGTAGCAAGGAAATCTAGTTTTGACTTTGCCTTCGTCAAACTAGATTAAAATTTTGATTTCAATTTCATCAAAATACATGGAGTTAGTTAACTGAGGTGACATGGTTCTTGTCACTCATTTAACTCAGTTAATTTGTGTTGGAGACACTTGAGTTGAGTTTAATATGATCGATTGCAAATTTCTAGCAATATATTTCAGTTAGGTTGAGTTATTATCAGTTAAACTAGTTCCAAGTGTTGGAGAAACTAGTGGAAAGTCAAGTTGTGCAGTGTAACTTCAATCAAACGCATTGGTCATCCAGTTAATTGATCAATTAGACTAAAATAACTTATGCATGCAAAGAATTCAAGTTATCCAAATGAGATTGGATTTCAAAGGCAGTGTACTATCATTTGTAAACTAATCTAAGTCGTACAGGTGGTGCATGCAGTCAAAGGATGGGCCTATAGGAATTGCGCAATCCAATTGAGGAATTTCCCTAAAAAATAGGGGGTAAGTCTTGAATGAATAGCGCAAGGAAATAGGAGCTTGGAAGCTTGAAAATTTGGCTAATTATTGGTCAGGTTTAGTCACTTAGGTAGGGGATAGACGATACAGGTGAAAATTGTGCTCAAGCTTAAGCAAGCATATTGTATTCATCTAGATTCTTTGATTAATGCAATACATATAGTAAGGGGTTTTGAGAAGTTGCTTTACCCTAGATAAATATTTGTGCATGTGTGATGTTTCCTTTTACATGTTAATTATTTTTTCTCGGTCATGAATTTACTTCTACATATCAGTAGAGTATCTTATAGTCTTGTGATTTAGTAAATTTCGTGAGTAGTTTAGAATCTAAACATTAATTTCTACATGGTGTCAAATCTAGATTCACAGTAGAGAAGAGATTTTGAAGTTGTCTTTGTAGGAGGATCAAATTTGCAATATCAATTATTCAGAGCTAAAAGGATGGCTTTCTATATAATAAGGATCAAGTATGACCTTGAGGGAAGCTCAAATTATGTTGATTGGAAGGACCGCATGGAGGAAGTGTTGGAAGATAATGGGTTGAAGGAATTTGTTGAGAGTGACATTCAGAAACTAGTAGCAGCTGATACTTAGAATCTATCAAAATGGAAGAAGTGTGTAGCTAGGGCAAGGAGGATCGTATTGGAGGGAGTACAAGACCATATTGTCTCGAATCTCCACATGAAAGAGACTTTGTATTCATTATGGAAAGCATTGACAAATCTGTTCTAGAATAGTAGCGACCATGGGAAGCTGACACTCAAGGAAAAGCTTCAAAGTATTAAGATGCAGAAGAATGACTCAATTTAGCAGTATTTGAGCAGATTCACATAGTGTAGTGATGAACTTGCAGGAGTCAGTGTCACAGTCCTAGATGATGATTTGGTGAGCCTAGCCCTTCTAGGCATTCCAAATAGCTCACACAACTACCAAGATTTGGTAAATGAGAAGGAGAAACTAAAATATTGGGATCACCTATGGTCTTATTTGGTACAAGAGGAACTAAGGCAGAATACCAGAGAAAATACTTCATCAAATTGTGCCTTGGATGGAAAGACAAAGAAAGGAAGAGGGAAGCAATTCAAATCCAAACCAGAGTCCAGTTAAGGGGGGAAGAAGAAAGACTTGTCCAGAATCAAGTGCTTTCACTATCATGAATTTGGGCATTATGCCATGAAGTGTCCACACAAGAAATCAAACAAGAAGATCTGAGGATGAGTGACAAGTGAAGCTTTGGATTCACAATTCGAGCTTGAATTCACTCTCATTGCATGCATGGAAAGAACAATGATGGGAAGTGTGCAGTATTTGGATAGAGGTGCATTGTTCCACATGATGGGGAACAAAGAATTTTTCAGTGACTTAGAGGAGAAATATCTTCAGATGCACATCGATATGAGGGATGATAGAAGATGCAGCACAACTAGGATCAGCATAATCACCTTTCAGAGAGAGTCAGCCTCACCTCTCAGGCTCAAGGATGTGATGTTTGTACCGGGTCTAAAGAAGAATCTAGTTTTCGTTGAGGTGTTGGAAGAATATGGCTGCAATCTGATATTCAACAAAGGAAAGGCATTCCTGAGACACATCGACATGAGACAAGTGAAGTAGATTGGGGTTCAAGTGAAGAACCTATACAAGTTGGATGCAAAAGGTTGTGTTGCTTTGACCACAAAGGCGAAGAAGGTGCAGATTCGAGGTTTCGGTGAATTATGGGATAAAAGATGGCCATTTTCATCATGGAGCTTTAAATATCATGCAGCAGGTCACCACAGGCCTCCCCAAAGGAGCACTAGAGTAGCATGGTACATGAAAAGGGTATACCTCGGGGAAGTACACAAAATCCAGCTTCAATGATCGGGATAGTAGGGTGCAAGCAATCCTTGAAAGGATCCACTCTAATGTTTTTGGACCTTTATTGATAACCTCTAATGGAAAACATAAGTATTATGTTATATTTGTAGATGATTTCTCACGGAAGTGATGGGATTTTGTCATGTAGAAGAAAGACCTGATATTCTCCAAGTTTGTTGAATTTAAAGCACTTGTTGGGAAAGAAACTGGCAAGAAAGTGAAGGCTCTTAAGAGCGATAACGGAGTTGAGTACCTATTGAATGTATTTAAAATTTTATGTGCAAAGGAAGGCATTCTACTGGAGTTGACAACACCCCACAACCCATAACAAAACAGGGTGGCTAAGAGGAAGAACAAAAGTATTATGGGAGAAGAAAGGGTGATGTTGCATGTCCAAGGTATACCTCTGCACTTGTGGGCCGAAGCATAAAACACAATGGTCTATTTCTAGAACATGAGTCCTCATCGGATTCTTGGGATGAGTACACCAAAAGAATATTTTTGAGGGAAGGAACCAGATGTGTCACACTTTAGGATCTTCAGAGCATCAGTATATTTCCATGTCTCCAAGGAATCATGGAAAAAGCTAGAGCCAACAGCAAAGTTGGGGATATCTATCGAGTACACTGATACACCTCACATCTATCGTGTGTACTTGTCATCCATCATGATGAAATTTGTTCGAAGGGATGTGAAGTTAAATGAGGAGAAGGTAATGAGGTGTTCTCTTGAGAGAGAGCTTCAATTGCATTCAAATCATGAGATTTTGGATCAAAGGAAGAACCTTAGGAATTTGTGGAGCAACGACATGAGGAGGAGCAGAGTGTACACAACCACTCAAGAAGAGACATCTAGAGAAATAAGGAAACAAACCAAGGAAGCTGGTAGATCATTACAAAATGCTAGAGGGAATGTGGGAGCACTCACATCATAGTGCGGGCAGAGGAGGTGACCAAACTAGTATGCTAGCTACATGGATCTAATGACTAAGCTAGTCGAGACATAACCAGCCTCATTTGAGGAACCAGTAGAGAAACCTGTATGAGTTGATGTTATGGTAGAGGAATATGATTCCATTATCAAAAACAGTGTTTGAGAAGTTGTCCCAAGACTAGCAGACAAGTCATTGGTAAGTTCGAGAAGGAATTACAAGGTAAATCATGTAGCAGACAAAAGAATAGAGAAGCACAAGGCTAGATTTCTGGCCAAGGGGTACTCTCAGGCTGAAAGGACGGACTATGAGGAGACCTTTGCTCTAGTAGCAAGGTACTCCTCCATTAGATCAATTGTTTCTCTGGCTACACAGATGGGGTGGAAGATCCACTAGATGGATATGAAGATAACATTCCTCAATGGAGTTACTGGGGAGGAGGTGTACATTGAACAACCTAAAGGTTTAGAGACCTTCAAAAGAGAGTCGCACATGTGCAAACTCAAGGGAGCATTGTATGGGTTGAAGCAAGCACCTCGTGCTTGGTACACCAAGATAGATAGCTACCTCACCAGTTTAGGCTTCACCAAAAGTGAAGTGGATACAAACCTTCACCAAAATATGAGTTTATTTTGACTGGTGTTGAATAGCTTATCAGATTTTGCTATGAGGAACTTGCAAGAGATTTTGAAATGAAGGACATGGGTCTCATGCACTATTTCCTCGGTTTGGAAGTATGGAAAGGAGAAGGGGAACTATTTGTCTCTCGGGGAAAGTATGCCAATGAGATATTTCAGAAGTTCCACATGGACAGATGCAAATCGATGGATACTCCTCTAGTAACCAACTGGAGGAAGGAGGATGCCACTTTAGGTGAGGAAGTGGATGCTACCATGTACAAGTAGTTGGTGGGTTCACTCATGTACCTTGCGAAAACATGACCATACATGTGTTATGAAGTCAACTAGTTGAGCCAAGCCATGGTTCGATTGACCAAATTATTTTGGAGAGATGCTAAACATGTTCTACAGGTACCTTAGAGGAACCACTCAGTTTGGACTATGGTACAGATGGACAGAGGGAGTGAAGTTGTAAGGCTTCAAATATGAAAATTGGGTAGGAATTCCATCAGACCAGAAGAAAAAATCAGGAGGAATTTTCAATGTTGGTTTTGCAACAGTTTCCTGGTACAGTAGGAAGCAGAGATCTGTGGCACTCAACTTAGTAGAAGAAGAGTACATGGCTGCTATTCAAGCAGCATGTGAGGCTATCTGGATTAGAAATATTTTTGTCGATCTATTTGGTCAAATGATGGATCCTACTATGTTTTATTGTGATAATCATAGTTTCATCAAGCTCTCTAGAAATCTTGTTTTTCATGATCGATCCAAGCACATAGATATCTAGTACCACCATCTACGAGATTGTGTGCAGAGGTGGATCATGTTGTTGTAGTACATTCCAACAAAGGAACAAGATTCATACATTTTGATAAAAGATTTGTTAAGAGGTAAATTTGAGTTCCATAGAGGCAGGATTGGGGTAGCAGATCATCCCTTTCTTGCTAAGAGGGAGTGTTGAAAATGCAACAAGAAAATCTAGTTTTGACTTTCCCTTGGTCAAACTAGATTAAAACTCAAATTTCAATTTCAACAGAATACTAGGAGGTATTTAATTGAGGTGACATGGCTCTTGTCACTTAGTTAACTCATCTAATTCGATTTGGAAACACTTGAGTTCAGTTCAGTATAATTGATTGCTAATTTGTAGCAATCTATTTCAGTTAATTTGATTTATTGTTAGTTAAACTAGTTCCAACTATTAGAGAAACTAGTGGAAGGTCATGTTGTGCAATGTAACTTCAATCACACCCAGTGGCCATCTATTTAACTGATCAATCAACAAAAAATAACTGATGCATGTAGAGAATTCAAATTACCCATTTGAGATTGGAGTTCAAGGGCAATGTACTATTAGTTCTAAACTAATCCAAGTTGTATATGTGGTACATGCAATCAAAGGATGGGCCTACAAGAATTGCATAATCCAATTGAAGAATTTCCCTAAAAAATAAGGGGGTAATTCCTCAATGAACAATGCAAGGAAATAGTAGCTTGGAGGCTTGAAACTTTGGCTAAGTATTTGTCACGTTCAGTCGCTCGGGAAAGCGATGGAAGATACAGGTGTTGGTTGTGCTCAATCTTGAGCAGGCATATTGCATTAATCCAGATTCTTTGATTAATGTAATACAGATAGTAAGGGGTTTTGAACAGTTTTTTTCACTTAGATAAATATTTGTGCATGTGTGATGTTCCCTTTTTCATGTTAATGATCTGTATTCTCGATTGTGAATTTTCTTTCACATATCAATAGAGTAGCTTCTAGTCTTGTGATTTAGTATATTTCATGAGTAGTTTAGAATCTACACATTAATTTCTACAGCTTCCAACACCCTCAAAAGGTTTTTGGTGCTAGAAGGAGGGCTAGATTACAAGTTGATCCCGCAAAGTCTGTTTGAACCTTTCTTATCTTAAATGGATTCTTCCCAAATCTTAACACTAGCATATTTTTTTAGAGTCACAAATATGAAAGTTCCTTTGAGAATAATTCATGACTTGTCAAATTTTAAATTTGATGGCGAGGGTGGAACAACCATTCTTGAGCACACCCTCTAATTTCTTCAATTTTGCAATTCTCATGAAATTAATTGTGAGGGTACTTCTTGCAGGTTGTTCATCCTTAGATTCGTTGCACATGTTAAACAATGATGTTATACATTGTTGACCACCTCTATTCATTCCTCCCAACATCTTGTCAAGGAGCTTCATTAAGCCTTTGATAGGTGTGATTACAAAATTGTTTATAAGAAAATTATTCATATCATAAAGGAACCCTTGCAGTTTAGCTCCCCATGATCTGGACAATAGCATGCCATATTTAGTTGGGATGTCAGTGACCACTATATCCATGAGAATGCTCTTAGTGGGATATTGTACTAAGTTAAAAACACAGGTCTTTGATTAACCCTAGAAACTTTACTTGACTTGAGTTAAATTAAATAAGTCCTTGTAAGGTCTAGTAATGTCCAAGTTTAATTTTTCCAAACTGATTTAGGCATTAAATTGTGTGAAGCCCCAAAATCTAACATTTCATTGTGGCATATGACATATCAAGTTGTAAAGACCCTTGGAGTTTAGCTCCCTACGATCTGGACAATAGCATGCCATATTTAGGTGGGATGTTAGTGACTACTATATCCATGAGAATGCTCTTAGGAGGATATTGTACTAAGGAAACACATAGGTCTTTGATTAACCCTAGACACTTTACTTAACTTGATTCAAATGAAAATAAGTCCTTGTAAGGTCTAGCAATGTCCAAGTTTAATTTTTCCATAACTGATTTAGGAATTAAATTGTGTGAAGACCCAGAATCTAACATTGCATTGTGTAAGATTTTATCATGAATGCTAAGTCTAATATAAAAGGGTGGTGTCCCTCCTTTTAGTGGTTTTCCATTAACATCAAGACCAAATATAAGTTCTGGCTGACCATCAAACAAGTTGACAAAGTCTTCATTCTCAACAAAGTTTAAGGTTTTGTTTATTTGAGACTTATAGGTTTCACTTTTAATCAGATATGTTACGGGAATTGAAATTTTTAGTTTAGCTACCTCTGCACCCAAATTGAAAGGAAAATGGGCTTTTTCTATTTTAGGACTTGCAATTTTCATAGCAGGAATTGGAGTAGGTTGCTCTTCTTTTTTTGCATTTGAGGTCTTTTTCTGTGGATTTTCTAATATGGTGTTTGGAGATTTCTCCACTGTCTCCATAGAGGGGATTGAAGTGGATGGTTGATCATTAGGGGTTTGGTCATGGGTTATATCTACAATGGTGGGACCAAGAGGGTTCTGGTTTGGTCTAGGGAGAATTTGGAGAGTTTTAGTAACTGGAGCTGCTTTGATTTTCATGGGTTGATTTGGCACTATTTTCTTGGTCTGGTCAGGAGTGTCAGAATTCATTTTACTCCTTAAGTTGTATTGTTTGTGTACTTCAAAGATGGTAGAATCATATCCTTGCTCATAATCAAATGATTCTCTGGATTGGGTCTGCAATTGCTGCATCATATGCAGTTCCTGCTCATCTTGGGTCAAGAAGACAGTGTCCTCATCATCCAATCCCATCAAGTTAATGTGTGTGTCTTGTTTAGGGTCATCTAAATGGGATGTTTCAGCAAAGTTTTCCTAAAAGGGACGCCTAATATTCTGGTCAGGTCCATTCTTTCCAGTATTTTGATTCTAATTCTTTCTAAAGTTTGGATTTCTCACTGGAGGTGTCTGTTGATTATCCCACTGAGGCTTTCTCTCCATATTATCTATCCTATCCATAAGATTTTCCATAATTTTGGCCAGAACATCTATTTTAAGGTCAGAGGATGAGGCTTCATCTTTCACAGATCCTCTCCTTTCATTCCTAACCCTATCTCTTTTTGCTAACAAATTGGCTTCTATGCTAACTGCTACACTCTGCATGTCTTCTAAAGTTTGGAGATTTCTCTCTCTGAGTTGGAAGGCCATATCAGTATCAAACCCATCAAGAAACTTTATCAGTGATAAGTCAGGTGGGGGTCTAATATTGACTGGTATTCCATTATATATATTGTTAAATCTGGTATAGTAATTCTAGAATGTTTCATTTGGTCCTTTTCTGATGTTTTCGTATTCTAAAAGGATCTGTTGAGGGCTCTTTTTCTTTTCCCATCTATTTAAAAATTGTTGATAAAATATATCTAAACTATCTATGCTATTAGCAGGTAAAGCTCTAAACCATTTCCTAACATCACTAGCTAGAGTCTGAGAAAAAAGTCTCATTTGAACATCTCCAATATCAATTTCATGCAATTCAAAGTAGTTTGTCATTTTGTTTGCATGATGTTGTGTTGTATAAGGTCCTATGCCATCAAATTGGAAAATTTTGTTTTGGTAATCTTGTGGCATGGCACTAAGTGGGGCAAGTAGCATAAGAGGAGCATATCTATTTTCCATGGCTCTAAGCTGGGCAGGGCGAAGAGGTGGGATTGGGGTACCAGGAGATGATATAGCAGTTGCTGGAGAACTAGCAGTAATAGGTGATTGATGGGTAATGGTAGGATGGTAGGGAAGTGAAGGTATAAATGGAGGTGAGGAATGGACTTCAGAGGTGGAATGGAATAATGGTGAACTAAGGGTAGTTGACACTAGTTCAGAAAGCTCAAGGATCTTAGCAGTAGTAAGGGATGACTGAGGGGAATTTAGAATATACTCATCAATTGACTAGTTTTCCTTTTGGACTTTGAGGTCTGCAATAAACTCTAGATCTAGAACTATGTCATCAAGTGCACTTTCAGACCTGGTTCTAAATAATGAAAGGTCAAATGACTCATTAAAGGAGAGGTCTTCTAGAAACAACCACTCATCACGGCATGAATCTACTTTGATTGAAGGTATTGGACTTACTGAACTTTCTTGTCTTTTGGATCTTCTCAAAATCAGGTTGGCTTTATCTACTACTGGGGTAGGGTTTGGATCTAGATTAGCCCTAGTATAGTGAGTTCTCCTTGGAGCCAAAATTTTGAGCTTTCCTAATTACTTTCTTTTTGTGAAATTTTGTAAATAACTTCTAATAACCCCTTTAAGAGGCTCGAAATAAAGATTTGAAATTTTCTCAAAGGTTTATTAAGACTGAGGGTTTGAATCCCTAGTATGGTTGCCACTATGTTATCACTCAGAAGTTTTCCCTAGAAGTTATCAAAAGAAGGAAGCATCTGAGGTAACCAAAAACCAATCTTTTAGGCTTAGTATCTAGCTAACCTACGTCTAGAGAGGGCTCTCTCTTTATAATTTAGCTTTGTTTTTATGGGATTTTAGGCTAGTTATTAGTGCTCATGGGGTTTTGATTTTGGATTGAAGGTAGGGTGGTGGAATTCTTGGAGTAGATGGATAGAGCTAGGTATTCAAGCCATTGGGCTATGGAGTCAACAAATGGATAGAATAACTGGATCAAATCATTAAAGGGAATTTTCACAGGGTAGGCTAGCAAAGGAAAAGGCAAATCTTTAGGCCTATTGGGTGAAGTGATTCTAACTAGGGTGAAAGTGTTATAGACATATTTGGGCATTGTAACCCCAAACTCATATGTCCATAAACTAAGGACTCCTCAAGTCCCTAAAGGTGTTGCTTCATACCCTAAAGGATCATGGTCAATTGATTACATCATTTCCCAGAAGTTCCACCTGAAAAACTACTCAGAACTGGCCAAAATTGGACCATACAGGCTGCTCCATGGACAAGGTGCGATGCATACTGAAATGGCCTTCTGTGGGGTGTGATGAGCGAGAATAGACAAATGGAAAAGATAGTTTGCAAGGTGGATGATCATGGAATCTTCCAGAAACTTCTCCTATGACACTTGCCTCTCTGAATTCGCCCAGGGATGAGTAAGAGATCATGAAATCTCTAAGTGGAACCAAGAACTATCAATGGAATGACACTAATCAAAAACCCAGAGCTAACTCACACCCTTGCAAGACATCTATATATGGATCACTCATCTGAGAGATCTAAAGGCTGGAATTTTGTATTTTGTAAGGAAGTGTTGTTGGTTTGTTGAGGAGAGACATTGCATTGTTGGGTGATTTGCTTCTTCATGAGGTGAAGAGGGCTTCTACAACTGGGAGGATGATTCTGGATTAGACAGCTGGGTTGTAATCCTCTCTTACATTACTATTAATAAAGTTCTTTGAGTTTTCCTCCATATGATCTTGTATTTGTAAATCTTATTGTTTATGAATGCAATTGTATGGTCAATGTATTTCTGAATCCATATTGGTTATGATGTTTTAGATAGAGATGCTTTGATAGTCTGCTATTACTTTGACTCTACAAGTACTCTTTGAAGCGAGACAAGTAGGAGAGGAGTGACAAATTCTATCAAGGAAAGGAGAAATCAAGCTAGGATCAATGCACAAGATCCAGGTTGGTCCTCTTTTCTTCTCTTCCATCTATCACACTTAAAGGAACTCTTGAAAAGCTTTCATTATTTGTTTCTAAGATAGCTACCCATCTTAGTGGGACTAGCAGTTCAAATCGACACTAGTTTTCCCTATAACAAAATGGCGACTCCACTGGGGAATGAATAGTTTGTTTTTTTTGTTTGTTGTTTGCTTTATAAACTACAGACGGAGCCTGAAGTTAGCCATCAAGCCTTTGAAACGCCTTTGCTATGCAATTGCGAAGTAGATGAACACTGCTTCAGTCAATCTCCAGGTTGGTTTATGAACTGAACATCTAACTTACAAAGCATCTTAAGTGCCCTTGTGGTAGCTCAGAACCTCATCAGATCCGACCCTTATGCTTTGTGTTTATTGTCCATCATTACTCAGCCTAAATCACTGAACCTAGCTGCAAGTTTTGAGTAAAAACCAAGCTCAGTTTCACTCCCTGGTCCATCGCACTGTCTGAACTATGAAACCTAGATGCATCGCACCTCCTGTGTGTTGTAAGTGAGATGCATCCCTATTTCCCTGTGTTGTAGGTGTGATGATAGAGTAAATTGTGTTTTCTTCTCTGAAATTTGGTTTTTTCTCTTTGTTTTCAGCTTTATTCAGTAGTTTTGTTGTTCATGATTAGTACCTTCTTGCTGTAACCATCTTCCTTCACATTATTTTAGCCTCCATCAGTTAGGAATTGTAAATGTTTTTGTGTATTTTTTGATCATTTGCAATCCTCCTATGTCAAAAGTAGCCTAACCAAACTATTGTTTTTGATACAAGTGTCGTAATTGTCACTTTAAATCAAAAGAAGAGTGTCGTAAAGTCTTCCTCTTCTAGATAGTTGATTGTACTTTTTTCATTGTAATTGATTTTGAAATTATTAGTATTTCAAGTGTCAAAAACAGTTTTAAATTCAAAATCGAAAAGTGTCGTCTTAGTCTTCCTTTCATTTTGAAAAGAGAAAATTGTTAGTACTGTCGCTTTGAAAGAAAATAGTTCAGATCTGTACTTAGCTTTCCTTTTTGTCATTCACACATTAAGAAAGCGGAAAACAAATACATGCATGTGCATCTGCATTTTGACTACTTGTGATTTTGGTTTAGGAAAGTGCATTTAGTGTGTGCTCTATGCTCTCTGCTGAAAGAAAATCGTCATCTTCTTTCCTTTGTAGCTAGGATTTTCATTGCTAAAAGAACATAAATGACTGTTTATCATTTTAGATTGCATATTTAGGAATTTCACATTTACATCACGTGGTGAACCTTGAAAGACAAACTTCTAAGCAAGATCAACCATAAAATAAACCTCAATGAACATAAAAATGCTTTGGAATCTAACGCAACACATCTAGAAGTCTAGGCTAGAGACGTGTTCCGGCGTCGTAAAACCTGGTAACTATCGTTTTCATCGTAGGTTGGGTGATTCCTCCTCTTTGATACGACAAGTGCCAGTACAGACTTGTGCTCCCCGTACCATCGTGTATATATTGGGAGACCACAATAGGCTATTATCCTTTATCCTTAGGAAGTTGTGTCTGCCACCCTATCGATCGTAATGCATTGAACACAGCATTCGAGAAGATTGACTGTCGTACATAAGTCCTTGGTAATTTCTCTATCATTTATCACCAAGGTGTATTTTGTAGTTTTACGATCGATTTGGTAAACCCTCTAGCTAGACTTCCATAGCAGTCACTTTCATTCCTTTTCGACTCCTTAAAAGAAAAGGTCCAT
The DNA here is from genome assembly GCA_031772625.1 of Pinus tabuliformis. NCBI lineage: Eukaryota > Viridiplantae > Streptophyta > Pinopsida > Pinales > Pinaceae > Pinus > Pinus tabuliformis. Next base: position 382,049,158 of record CM062814.1, read on the forward strand.
CTGAGCACTTGTCACTTCAAGATCATTAAAAATTGAAGGCAACTAGAGTCACCTTTAGCTTTTTCTTGACTCTTAAAAATTGAAAAAGCAAGTTGCATCCAAGTGTCTTTAAACTTTATTTTAAACGGAATAACATCCTTGTTCCTACGTTGATATGAGGTTGAGATAATGGAGTCTACCAATCAAGGAATCCCCCTTGGCAGGAATCCTAGTACTTTCTCCTCTTGGGGAGATATTGGTTCTCCATATATGGCTACATTGTCCCTTCCAAGAATCACAATCAGCCTTCCAGTCTGGCTTTTCTCGACCTCTGTTGTTCAAAACACCACAATTCCTCAATAATCTAATCAACAACCAGATGATACTGAAGTTACCCTTCACCTTCTACCTCATTTGTTTCTCCTTCCCCTTGTTCCCCTTTGCTTGGTGAAACTAATGACACTAAAAACCAAGTAACTAAGAAGAAAAAGAAAGGGAAGGAGAAGAAGAAGAATCTAGCTAAACAAGGGAACACCAAAACATCGTCTGGCGAAAATCCACACACTAATGTTTCCAAACCAAAAACTCCATGTGCAATTTGCAAGGAGAACCATTACCATCGAGATTTCCCTTGCATCCTGCGGATCTTGAGAGAATGGTCTCCCCAATTGCACCATTCGATGTCATCAACCCCTGACAGTCAGGCTGACAACACATGAAGTCAATCGACAGAAAGGAAAAGCTAGAGTTCCATGTAGGTTACGTGAAGGTGATCACACTCTTTACCGTTGTCCCTTTTCGAACGAAGCCAAAATCACTTTGGATAACCGTCCTGCTTCACCACAGCAACTTCCACCTAGATACAAGAAACTCTTGCCAAGTCCTTCGCTAGTTGAAAACCTGATTGGCATACCTCAATTGTCAATCAAATCACCTATCATTGAATGTGAACCTTCTGAGTCCATACTGGATCAAATTCAACTGGTCGTGATGGTAGTCGACCTAGTCTTGCCTTCAGAAAATCCACCTTCTTAAGATATAGTTTCCAAAGAGGATGAGAACGACACCGTTCAAATTCATTTTGTAGATATAGAATCTAATGAACTTGGGGGAAATCCGCCCATTCCTTTATAACAGGAAGAGACCCCCCTAGTTCATGAAACCTATGAACTTAAGGGCAATCCACCCATTCCTTTAGAACAGGAAGTGACCCCCCTAGTTCATGAATCTTATTCGGACATTTATCTGGTACCTCCTTTGAGTAATCTAGTTGTTTTCTTTGACTGGAATCAACTAGAAAAACCTCGCCTTCCATCTAATGTACCATTCTGAATCATAGTATAGGTGTAAAAAATGATCATGTCGGGCACAATCATAGATGAAGGGGCTTCGGTGAGTATCCTTTCTTCAACTACTTGGGAAGTGCTTGGTTCACCATTGCTTTTGCCTGAAAAACAAAATTTGTCAGGCTTCAACAAAGGAACCAGTCGACCATTAGGGGTCCTTCCAAAGTTGCCTATAACTTTGAAAAAGAAAACCATTCATTTGAACGTGATGGTAGTCCAAGGCCCACTAGATTACAATCTACTCCTTGGATGTGATTGTATATATAGCATGGAAGCCATTGTCTCCACATTCTTTCGAGTGATGTGTTTTCCACATGAAGGTAGATTGGTACAGCTTGTTGACCAGCTTCCATTTCCTGGTTCAAACACAGTTATAAATCAACCATCATCCCTAAATGGTCTCTTTGCATCAACAATGTCTCTTCCATCTTCATCCCATCCACCTGATTACCGCAGGTAGTTTGGTGAGTGTGATAAAGATTAGGGGGCATGCACCCTAGTCTGCTTCAGCAAGCTAACCCAGAGGAAAAGAGAGATTTTCTTGAAAGGTCATAATACTTGGACCAAATAACATTCTTGTTTAGGTTATGTAATTATTCTGACGCAATTATTTCCTTTGTACGATTGTGAATGGAAGCTCACAACATTCACCTTCATATGTTATGTGATTGGAAGCTCACAGCAATCACCTTTGTCTATTTCGATGGACATTGCAAAGGAAGAGTTTTTGTCTCCCAATAGAAACGATCCTGCCTAACTGCAGGACTTTCATTTGATAACCTGGAAAATTCTCCTTTTACTAAAAGACCTGGGGGCATGCAAACCTTTGCATGCAAGTGAAAAGCGACCCTTGATTTTCTTAGTTTGTAGGTTCTTAACCCTTTAACCTCGTAGCTCGGTCGTTTCTAGCTTACATAAAAAGGTCATGAGCACATGTTATAGTAGTGATCAAGCTCATTAAAAAATAAATCTACCAAGAGACATTATCAAAAGACTGGTAAGAGCAATGTTCCCGTAAGGTTCAAGCTCGTTAAAAAATCAACCTACACTGAGCACATGTTGGCACAAGGTTCAAGCTCATTAAAAAATAAACCCGCTTTTGGTAAATAACCTTTGTGATTGCTTTGCTATCTGTCGTTTTGAACTTTGGTTGTGTTCCTTCCATCACCTCCACTTCATTTGGCCGACCATATGCTTCCACTTGATTGTTTACCCTTTTGAGGAACATCTGCGATGAGTGATTCTGATTGCCACCCTCTTCACACTTCCATGTTTTGAGAAGTTCCAAACTTACCTGGAACCAGCTGCTACCTAGAAATATCACTCGTTCCTAAAAAACGAGCCTCTTTTAAACTCTTTTTAGACTCGTTAAATATAAAAAGATTGTCGAGCTATTGGCCTTCATAGCTCATTAAAGTAAGGGGAACGCCATCCCTCTCATATATTTTAATCTTTTTGGACTTGAGGGATCATTAAACAAAAATATCGAGTGCTTGTCTTTGTCGGCTCATTAAAACTATCAAAAAGCCATCCCTTTCGTATTATTTTACACTTTTTTAGACTTAAGGGATTATGCCACGAAAAAGGACTGTTGGAGTCTCCTTTTCGTCCATTTTTAGACTCTCTAAACAAGAAAATGACTGAGTTATCTCATCGTTAAACTGGTTAAAACAATAGCGAAAAACTTGTCCACCCAGACAAGAACGAGCCTCACTGACGCTAGGCTCGCTAAACACAAAGCGACAGGTTTGCCCGAAGGGAAAATTATAGACCAAGCATATGTTATCCTCCTCAAGCTTGTCAAAAATAAAGAGGTACTAGTCAGCAATGACTGGGGAAAATGGGAAGAAAAATTGATGAACTCTATTGGTAGCAAGTCGCTCTTGAACATGACACTTTCACTCCATCACCGTGATTGAGTTGGGTTGGGTTTTTTCCATTCACTGTCACCATTGGTCCACTGTGATATCCATGGGTTTAACGCTACCAATCCATCAATGTCGCCAATATGTTCAAGAGAAGTCATACAGAGAATTCACCATCCAGCATACGCCTCATCCACTGCATTACATACACTCTTCATTTTTCATGACGGCCATTCCTGAACCTCATATCATCAAATCGTTTTCACCTCCACAAAAATCATTTGCTCTGTTTCACATCGTAGATGTGGGATACATCAAGGCCCTCCTACGACAGGTCACTTCTTGTCGACATCAGCTCATTATCCAAGAAAGTTGACCCAGAAACAACACTTCCAATACTTTGAAGCTTGCATACCTCAATGGAAAGTTTCTCACTTCTGGCGACAGGTTTACGTCAATGACCTTCGACCGAAAGACTTTGTGTGGTGTTCGACATCGGCTTGCATATTCACACCACATGAATTGTATTGTAGTACCTTGAGGGTCATCATCATTATCGGTGATTCCTCTCTCGTCTGTTAACAGCTCACATTATTGGCTAGTAATCAGGTGATGTCTTTCCATGTTCGACTTCAGAACATCTTTTCACATGGATTGAATTGTACATCGGGTGAAGATTGGATGAGTTTTGAAGACCCCGGATCTAGTTTCATCCATCCAGGCTGTGATATATTCAGGAAAATAAAGACATCAATTATACACAGAAGCTACATAAATAGTCATCTAGCCAGGGAAGATGACTCATCATGCGAAGAATCACCAGTCTACAATAGCAGACGATTGTCTATCCTATGTACATGAAAATAAATTTATAAAGCTGAGCATGGGAATGCCTGACTTAGCTAGATCATGAAAATAATATGATGATGATGTATTGTATTGGATCTTATATAGGTCACCTTCCAGTTCGAATACCTCGAATCCTCATGAATAAATCATTTCACCTGACATCAGAATATTTACGACCTCATGCTTTAGGGGGCATCTGTTATAGATATATTTGGGAACTGCAACCCCAAACTCATATGTCCATAAACTAAGGACTCCTCAAGTCCCTAAAAGTGTTTCTTCATACCCTAAAGGATCATGGTCAGTTGATTACATCATTTCCCAGAAGTTCCACCTGAAAAACTACTCAGAACTGGCCAAAACTGGACCATACAGGCTGCTCCATGGACAAGGTACGATGCATACTGACTGCCTAACTGGCCAGGTGTGATGCATACTGAAATGGCCTTTTGTGGGGTGTGATGAGTGAGAATATACAAATGGCAGAGACATTTTTCAAGGTGGATGATCATGGAATCTTCCAGAAACTTCTCCTCTCACACTTGCCTCTCTGAATTTGCCCAGGGATGAGTAAGCGATCATGAAATCTCCAAGTGGAACCAAAAACTATTAGTGGAATGACAGTAATAAAAAACCCAGAGCTGACTCACACCCTTGCAACACATCTATATATGGATCACTCATCTGAGAGATTGAAAGGCTAGAATTTTGTATTTTGTAAGGAAGTGTTGTTGGTTTGTTGAGGAGAGACATTGCATTGTTGGGTGATTTGCTTCTTCATGAGGTGAAGAGGGCTTCTACGATTGGGAGGATGATGCTGGATCAGAAAGCTGGGTTGTAATCCTCTCTTACATTACTATTAATAAAGTTCTTTGAGTTTTCCTCCATATGATCTTGTATTTGTGAATCTTATTGTTTATGAATGTAATTGTATGGTCAATGTGTTTCTAATTCCATATTGGTTATGATGTTTTAGATAGAGATGCTTTGATAGTTTGCTGTTACTTTGACTCTACAGGTACTCTTTGAAGCGAGACAAGTAGGAGAGGAGTGACAAATTCTATCAAGGAAAGGAGAAATCAAGCTAGGATCAAAGCACAAGATCCAAGTTGATCCTCTTTTCTTCTCTTCCATCTATCACACTTAAAGGAACTTTTGAAAAGCTTTCATTGTTTGTTTCTAGGATAGCTACTCGTCTTAGTGGGACTAGCAGTTTGAATCGACACTAGTTTTCCCTGTAACAGAAAGGGCACTTAAGAATCCTTGGACCGGAATCAGAATGAAGAACAAAGGGTGATCATGAACAAAGGGCAATTAAAAATCCTTTGCTATAGACTAGAGAAAAAACCATGGAAGCTAAGGAGTAGTTAAGAATTCCCTAGCTAAGATAGTTTAGGAGAAAACATTCAGAATGTAAAACAGTCAAGACAAAGTGCATTCAAGTAATTTCTAAGATATCATTCCTTGTTATACATTTAGATTTTATAAATTTATACAAAATATTATGGAAAAAACATAAGGAAAAACAAAATTGAACATGAAAGAATACTTATGTTTATTTCGCTTTACACAAGAATCCTGTAAAATATCTGATCTGTATTCCTTGATCCAGCAAGCCAATCCAGTCATTGATACAACAAAACTCTGATTTGAGAGAGAAACTCTATAGAAATGTCTTGGAATCCACCCTACATACTTCGAAATGTGAAGCATTTATACAAATAATAATTACAAAATATCTCATAACAATTTGAGATTTAATCTAGGGAATAAAATATCTTCATTCATGAAGATAGAGACAAAAGTAGAACTGCTTCTTGTTGTCCCTTTTATTGTGGTATTGCTGGCTATTTCTATTGAGTTTTGAGCTCTTTAAGCTGGTTGATAGTTGTGGTATTTCTACGTTGGAATCTTCTTTACTTTGATCTTTCACTGATACTCTTTGACCCTGCTGATATGTCTTTTACCTGTTTCACCTGGTTGCCTTCAGATTCATTGTAGTAACTTTCTGATGTAAAACTTTTTCATAGTAAATCTATCATTTTCTTCCACCATGTTTCCTCCAGAAACTTTATTTTTACCATTCTTCTGTAGATTTCATCTGCCTCTGTGTATTTTGAAAAATTGGGCTTGGTGAGAAACAAATGTTTCACCTCATGTTCTAGGAAAAATAGGTTCTCCAATGTATCATATAATACTTTGCCTGTAGGCAAAGCTTTAATCGCCGAATACCTGGCTTGTTCCTTGGCTAATTTCCTAAGTCTATCACTATAGTCCAACTAGGTCATGAGTTTGTCACTGATGACCATGGGACTAGGAAGACCTTTGTCCCTTAAAATATGAAACTTAGCCATGAACCTGTCAATGGCTACTTGCATGTTGTGGCACTTCTCTTCTAAGTTGTGCATGAGGTTTCTTTTGGAAATAACCTTTCTAATCTCCAGAATTTCTTCAGTCCTGTCTTCTATGTTAAGATCTTGGAGCTCATATCTGTTCTTGTTGTTTAGGAAGTGGATGAGCCGATTGGCATCCTCAGGTTTGTCTCCTAATTCTTCTCTTACTTTCTAGACAGCTTCAGTGGCTATCTTCACTAATTCTGTCTACTCAAATATAACTTGGATTGATGGCCAAATATCATTGATAGAGTCAATGATATTGGCCCAGAGCATCTCTTTAGTCTATCCTAGTGGCTTCTACAATGTCAAATCTTTCTCCAGGACTTTGATTTTATCACTCATCCTTTGGGCCTTCTGTGTCTCTTCTCTTTTCTAAATTTGGGCAAGTTTATAGTCAGTTTCCAAACTTTCCACTTTCTCCTTTAACTTTTTGAGCTCTATAGCCTAGATGGACATCTCCTCCATGGCTTTTACCAGTTTTGTTGCTTTCTCAGTTGATGTACCTGCTGTTGTAGTGGACTGAGTTGTAATTGGCAGTGTTGTGGCAGGTGGATCTGTAGGTGCCAATGATGCTGCTAATGTGGAAGGAACTGTTGTTGATACTATGGGGATGACAGTTCTAGAAGTTGTGGCCATGTCACTTTGCTTCAATTGAATTAAAGCGTCCAACTCCTTCTCTATCTCCTTAAGTTGATGATTTAGTTTCAGGACCAAGTCCATGAGCTCTTCATGTCCTTTCTATGCTTCCAGGACTTCCTGTGTCTAAGGATGATGCAACTGTGGTATTTTTAGCTGCTTCTTGAGTGCAGTTATGTCATCATTTTTCTTCTTATTCAACTGCTCTGCAGCTTTTACATATTTGGGATCATGTCCCAATTCAATCGCTAAGTCCTCTAAGGACTTGATTATATTATCTTTAGCCTATGAGGAGGCTTTCTCCAACTGGAACTGTGCTGATATATTGTTAAGAGAGTTTTTCAGTTGGTGGACAGCAATGGCTTTCCCTATTAAGGTGGATTATATCATCTCCCCTGTTTGCTTGTGTAGCTCAATCTGGTCAATGGGATGAATATCCCTTGCCAGTACTTCAAAATCCACTTTCTTAAAATATGTTGCTGTCCTTGGTTGCTGAGTGGTTGGTTTGATGAAGCTTATCTGCATTTTCCCCTCTTTGACATCAAAGGTTGACATAAGCCTTGTTTGATTGGTAGGGGTCATTTTTAGATACTGTGCATAGGTTTGGGCTTTCTGCCTCTCATTTCTAGCCTTTATTTCTTTGTATCTCTCCTTAATATCTTGGGTTTTATCTCTTGGCATTCTAAAAGAGGATACCTCAACACTTTGCTGCCTTTCCAACATCTGAGTGTGTGATGTGGGAGGTTCTAGGATGCCTCCAGATGGAGTGGAAAGCCTGCTCATATCTCTTTCTATGCTTGTAACCTCAGCTATCTCCTCTGTATATTCCTGTTTAGAGACATGATTCACTCTTTGTCTCTTAGCCTGGCTTGTCTCTGCATAAGCTTGTGATGTTGCTCTTTCTAAAGTAGTGGCCCCTTCCCTATTTCTCTTGAGGCTTATCTCCTCATTTCCCCCAGTCTGTAAGACTGGGGGGTTACTCATGGTGGCCTTTGGTCTATCTATTTTCTCTGATAAGTCTGTTTGATCTGGCACCTCTGACAGGTCTGGTACTTCTGATTGTTCTGGCACCTGTGATTCTTCTGGTATATGTGATTCTTCTGGCACCTGCAGGAAAGTATCCTCATCAATTTGTTTTTCCATATCAGTTAATGTGTTTTCCATAGCAACTTCTGCATTATCCCTGTCCTCTAAAGTGTTTTCCACCCATTGCAATTGGTTAGCATACTTTTCTATCTCAGGGATGCGGTGATGGATATAGGGGGCCATCTTATTCTTCTGCCTTCTTTTGCAGATGAAATCCAAGGGATCATATCTCCATATGAAGCTTTGTTTCAGATTTAATCTCTGAAGGATTAGGTCTGCCTCCTTTCTAGCTTCTCTGTTATTACAAATAAAGGGACCCAATTGGTCTTTGATTTTGAGCTGGGCTTTATTTTTGGCTTTAACAAAATTTACCTCATCTGAATTTATTATTTTCCTGTAGTACTCCAGGGCAAACAACCTCATTGGGAGGTATTTATGTAGTTTGTATGGGGCCAGCTCACAACCATAAATCCTGATTTCAGTGTGGTTTTGGTACAGGTACTAGTCTCCCACCTGATGATTGATGTTTAGATGAAGGACTCTCCTAATTTTAGGATTGATTCTTGGTGGAGGTGTTCCAGTGAGCAAGGTCATCACACGGTGGACAAAGGAATCAATGAATTCATTGTATGAATAGGGGGAGGGATGTTGATGAATCAATGTGGTCCAGAAGATAACTGATCTTGGTTGGGCCTTGGTTTCAAGCTTTCGGAGAGTAAAGGGGAAATTATCTACTTGGTAGTATAGAAAAAGGTGATACAAAACAAACGAGTACTTAAAAACTATCTCGTTACTCATTCTAAGGAACTATTCATGCATCCTATAAACTATGAACTGAGCATAGTCATATATGACAGCAGGAGGTTGTCCTAGAGTGTATATGGACATGAAGGCTAAAATAATCTCATCAATATATTCACTTATGGTATAAACTAGGACTCTAGATATCATATCCACAATACTTCTGCCCCATGGAGAAAATAAAGCTGCTACATAAGGAGGGGGGTCTTTAGGGGTATACTTCTCTTCTACGATGAAGGTTTGGATTATTTGAGCCAATATTGCAGGGCTGAGTTTAGGATATAAGTCCAACAGGTCTCCAAGGGATAGGGGAGTCAAGTTTTGGCCAAGCTAGAGTTGTAGCATCTCATTTATAGATTCAGCGGTGATGGTGAAAAGAATGGCCTGGTTAGGGGACATGACTTCTCTTTGACTGGGGACATAGTTTGCATGGAAATAATGTACAATTTCTGGGAAAATGTGGACTCTGGGGAATTGGTACTTAGGAAAATCGGACTCCCACAAACCAATTTCATCAGCCTAGTTCAAGTATCTATCCCTACTTTGGCAGTATACTTTGAGCGGGGATTCATGGACAGTGGTGTCCTTCATTTGGAAGTCCCTACCAGCTAGGGGAAGGTGGTCTAGATCTAAGTGGGGTGTGTTAGCGCTTGAATTTGGCCTCAGGCTGAGGAAGGCAGAATCCAAGGCAACATCAAACCACTTAGCCTCGTAGCTAGCCCTACCGGGACAGGAGAGGGATCTCTCCGGGTCTATCTCGGAAAAAGGTCTTCAAAGGGCTGAGATGACCAATAAAGAACACTGATTTTAGGCTAGTAAACTGATAGGGAAAGTTTGATTTTAAATTTTTAGGGTTTTGTTGGACAGCTGAGCACGCCAATTTTGGGTGCGGGGATGAGACACAGTTTTTGCAGAGGTCTTTTTGGGGCAAGGTAGGAGATTGTCTTGATGCCTTTGAAATAAGTGAATGGATAGATATGACTGGTGAGGAGCTAAGGAAAGAAAGAAACCATCGAGAGTTCTCCTTAAACAGAGGAAAACATAGATATTAAGCAAACTTAAAGGCAGAGCATAGAAACCATGAATTCTACCTTAACACTTCATTTACTTAATTTGCAGAAGAGAAGAGTAGGAAAATGATACACATAAAAAACTTACAAGTACATGAGAGAAACACACCATCAACACAAATCACCACAGGAATCCCAAATAGTGCTGCAAAACCCTGGTCTTTCCTTTGCCAAAATTGCAGAGATACAAAGAGTAATACAGTCTAAGCTTATCCCTCAAGAGTCCAACCATGAAAATGACTAAGAAAATACATAATATAGGCAAGCTAACACATTCCCTTGCCTCTAGGGGTGGAGCTCATCATCCTAGGAGCTGTTTCAACCAATTCTAAACTGAGCACTACAATTTAGGCAATCAAAACAACTTGCCTCTATAAGCTAGGAAACCAATTCATTCATTAATTTTTTGCCATTTTATGAATGAATCTTCTAGAATAGGTAAAAAAGTGTCATGTCAACATGAAATTACATCAATTACATCAAGGAGGATGAAAAATCCCACCAAAAAGTCAAAACTGGTCAAATGCTGCGTTTTCCTGAGCTGAAGGTGAAAAATTGAGAAAATGTCCTGATGCGTAGCGCCCCAATTCTCTACGCGTAGCGCGCCTTTGAGCCAACTTTTGAGGCACTTCCCGGCATCCAAATGAGGCAAAAGTAGGCTTGTTGGAAAGGTATGGATGTCTATTTTCCAACCCAAGTGGAATTTCTCAATTTGGTGTCCATTGGCCCCTCCAAAATTGCAATCTCCCAAGACTGCTTCCTTTGTGTCCAAAAAGTGGCAGAAAGTCATTTTTTGCATGTTTTTTGACCTTCTGAGGGCTCAAAACCTAATGAAATGTCTTGGAAATTGCTGAGCAAGTGTAATTTGTCATGAAAAATCCAAAAATGTTGAGTTTTTGAGAAATGGACTTGCCCATCTTCAGGGTAGCGCGTAGTGCGCTACGCGTTGAGGGAAAAAACCTGTTTTTTGACCAAAAAAATTCAAAAATGACCAAAATTGCTCCAAATTCTCTGAAATTTGAGCTGAAGGTGTGTCATTTAGTGCCATTCTCCTTCAAGGAAGCCTCAACCAAAATATGAAGGGGATCGGGCCTTTTTCTCCGTTTTAGTGCCTTGGCCAACCGTCCTTTGAGTACCTTCATTCTTGCTTTACACACATGCATTCGAGCCCAATAGTGATTCTTCATGTGTCGGAGCATGTCCTTTTCCCTGTTTGCCTTGGCCAGCAACTTCTCCAAATGAGTATTGACCCGGATGAGCATAGCCTCTCGCTCAATGGGTGTCAAATCACCAGGTCTCTTGCGAGCCAAGTTGCGGTCTTCATGGATCCTCCGCAACTCATCAAGAGTGTGCTCATCCTCTAGTTTCTTGTTGCGCTGCTCTAAGTAGGTGATTGTCCAATTTGCCATTTCCAACTTCTGCTGCAACAAGCGATTTTCAGCCTTTTATTGCTGAATGATCTCCTTTAGCTCCGAGCTAAAAGAACTGATGTCAAGGTCAATAATGTCAATGTCTGGATCACCTGACAGTCCCTCCTCAATCATGGGCTACTTGCCTCTCTCCGGTACCTGTGCTGCTGTCAAAAGCGAGGCCCCTTCCACATGAGGTGGAGATAACACTCGCTGTGCTGATGAAGAAGGCGAGACCCCTTTCACCTGGTGTGAAGATAATACTCGCCGTGCAGATGCAAATAAGGCCCTGTGGACTCTCTGATATGTAACAAATGGAGGGGAGCTGACATGCTCGGGCTCTAGAATGTCAAACTGATGTGAAGGCCCTCCCTCATCACGGACAACCTCAGGAGGTGGTTGTGGCACTGTGAACAAGTCACGAGAAATAAAATCCTCCCAAGTAATGCCCTGCTGTGCCAACTGATGCATCACTATGATTTTGATCAATGCATAATGATAGATGCTTTTATGCTGATGTGCTGGGCTCTTCCTTTGTACTAAAGGCAAAACTGAGTACAAACCATGGACATGAAGCCTACCTGTGTTTTAACTGAGTTAGAGGAGGATTTGAATGCTTGCTGGCAAGTTTCTGGGCGAAAAACCCAACGCGTAGCGCACCTTGCCCAATGCGTAGCGCCCCTCTGACGCGTAGCGCCTGAACAAAATTACACTGAGAAAATCGCGCTGATGCGTAGCGCGCCCCTGACGCGTAGCGCGCCCACCCTGATGCGTAGCGCGCACCCAGCTACATAGTGCATTTTGTAGGCCTTCCTGGTGTCGAAATCGGGTGTAGGATAGCTCGTTGGAAATGCCTTTGAGTCTACTTTCCAACACAACTAGAATTTTTTACTTTGGAGTTCATTTCCTCTGTAAAAAATCAAATCTCCCAAGACTGGTCAAAATGTGCCAAATGAGGCTGCCTCAAGGCAGAGTGCTGTTGCAGTCAACTTTTGAATGCCTTCCTCAACTCCAAATTGAGTTCATGATAGCTCATTGGAAAGATATTTGTGTCTAGTTATCATTTGACTCATCAAGAAAGTCATTTGGCCAATCAAGCTAGGCGAAAACTTGATTTTCCCAAGGTCATTTCAGAGGTGCATTCGATTCTCCTGAGGCAACGGTATTTTTGACATTTCTCTAAAACCATGACACCTGTGTAAAAAGTGAAGGAGGTGTTTCTTCCTTGGCCTATTTTGGAAAAAAACCTCTCTCAGTTTTCCCAAATTCATCTTTGATTGCTCTGAAACATCTTTTGAGTGAAACTTATCCCGATGTGTGAAACAAGGAATTTTGTGGAAATGAAGCGAAATGAAGGGGATAAGGGGCTTCTAAATTCTTGGGGAAATTTTTGGAAGTGGGGAGGGATGTTAGGAAGTAGGGGAAATTGGAATCTCAGAGATCGAGCGAGGGGAAGGGGTCTAAAAGGGAAAAACACAGGCCTAGCCTAGAAAATTGCCAAGTTGTGGCAAGAAACTAGGGTTTGTGCAAAATTGAGGAATTTGGGGGATCTCAGAGATGGGAAGTGTTTGATAAGGTACATGAAGGATAGGGGAAGGTGTATGAACATCTGGATACAATTTTTGCTAATGATTTGACCATCCAAGAGAAATTGCCTTCAAAACCCTAGGAGAGGGAAATGACCTTGCCTGGGCGCAACTGAAGCATGAACAAGGTGTAAAATGACTCATTAGACACTGACATGATAATGAAAACCCTATGAATGATGATAGACTCAGCAGAATGATGACATGGACCGACATTTGGACAACTTTAGAAGGAGTGAAAGCAAACCCTAGACCTAATGTCTAGTGACCAAATTTTGCTTGAAAACTCTTTGAAATGACAAAATTTGACCTGGACACTCTGAGACCACTTTGTAAGAGCATATTTGATCACTGGAGGAAGGCTGGAAAGACTGACACTAACAGGGTGTAGAAATAGGTCTAACATCCATGTAAATTGGGGTGGCCATTCTCAGTTCTTGTGGATTTGAGTATGGAGGAGGTGATTTTCAGTATTTTAGGGAAATTGTGGTTTAGTACAGAGTAGGTTTGAGTTGCTAGAGTTTCTTTAATTAATTTTTTACCTTAACTAAGAAAACTCAGTAACTGGTTCTGAAATTGACAGGGTTTTCCAGTGAATTGTGGCTTAAATACCTGGAATTGAGGAGAAATGGCTCTGAACATGGTGAATGGCAACTGCAAACGGTCGAAAAGGCTCTGAGTAGGTTGGAAAGAAAATTGGGTGCTTTGTGGCATCTTTAGGGTGCAATTGGGCATAGGTTGACAACTTCGATGTCTGTAGGTGTGTGCATGGAGGTTTACAGTTGAAAAAACGATAAAAACAAATGATTTAGTGGGGTGAACAGTAACTATTTTGTCACGTAGCAGGCGGATAGTATATGGTTTCCATCGCACCACTTTTGGGTGCTTGGTGGTATTGGGGGGAGGCTGCCCAATTCCATACATTGAACGGCACGTAGCATTGGGGGCTTGGTGGAAAACAACTTTATCGGGTGGGTATTGTTCGAACATCGAGTCCGCCCGATATTGATAAGGGTCATCGAATGTGAAGGAAGATGATCGCACGGTGATCGGGTGGGGAAGCTACACGAAGGCTAATGGGGGGGCCCGATGGGTGATTAAGTGCAGCATTATTTGAGTTAATGACGGATTAAGGCGAGGTTAAGGCATCGGGGTCATTAGTGGAGGTATTAATTGGGTTTTTGCCTAACTTAATCGCAGATCTATTAGTTAGTGGGTTTTCAGTGTTTGGGTGAAATTATAGTTTATATTTAAACTAAGGTTAGGGTTAATATATATGTAGGAGTTAAATATATAAGGGGAAACAGGTTTTTATCTGGATTTTAATAAATAAAATTAGTAATTATTAAAATGAGCGAAAAGGGGTACAATACCCTAAGTAAATGATTTTTCACATTTTAATGCTTTTCCAAGATTAACATAAATACTTAGGATAAGGTGTTTTTGTGGGTTTTTGATATGAAAATGATTTATGTGGGGGGATAAATACTTTTCCTAGGTAAAAGTATTTTAACCTTAGGAAAGGAGTATTATTAGGGAAAATGAATGAACTGAAGGGGGAATGACTTTTTGTAGGGGGAACATGGTACTTGTTATCCCTAAATAATTGAGCCGAGAGTCTAGTCCCTCCATAAGTCAGAGAAATGCTCTGAGCCTCTTTGACCTAGGGTTTTCAAGTACTTAGAACTTTATAATGGGAAATTAGTAAAGGAAAGGGGTAAAATGAATGGGGGAATTTAATTAACTGACTTTGTAAATCATTTGCATGCTTGATTGTTCATTGGTATCTGGAAATTTTATGATGTGAATGATAAATATGCTTTTGTCTAATCAATCATCATACTTCTGCAGCCTTTCTTCTACTTACCCATCTACTCATCCTACCATTTTCACTTCTCTTTATTAGGGTGCATTTGAGCTAGCAAACCATTATCAAAAAAATTTCTTTCTCTTTACAATAGTAAACTAACTAAATCTAACCTTATTACATCCAAGGTCTTAGATTAAACAGTGGAGCTCCTTTTATTTACTCTACCTGTCTAATGATCTGCCAAGATTCAACAGTTTGGCCAGATTTTATTCTCTAACTATCAACATGAAATTTAAACCATGGCATAATCAATATTAAATAGTTTGATTACCATGGATTGTGGCATGAATAACAAGTTGCACACAATCATTATTATGCATAAAAGTAAATAGTAGTGGAATTTTGGCTTGCTCACTTTCATGGTCTTTTTTCCTTCTTTTTTTTGGGTTCATACTTTTCACTTTTTTGGACCTTTTCTTATTCTTTTTGTCCTTTGATTATTATTTTAGGACATACCCTCTTTGCATTTTTTAATTCTTCAATATGGAAAACATTTGCAGAAAGCAAAGGTATGTACATATTACAATTTTTAATCTCAGTCGTTAAAAAATTATGACTCTTATTGGTATAGGAACCTAACAGTGGCTCCACTTGGGGATGGCATTTCTTGGTGGAATGTCAAGAACTTTGTAGACCAATGGCCTTCTGAATTATTGTGATGTTACCTTGCAACTTTCCCTTTTCATGTATCTGCATTATTACTATTTATGACAGTAAAAAATTTGAATATTAGGGCCTTCTCTTCAAGCTTCAATTTCAAAAATCACCATCCAATCAACTCTAGACTTTTGAAAATAAAGTATGTACAAATGATCATTGAAATCAGTAACTAGGTTCAATGTAGTGTTTGAGCATTCAACCATTAACTAGTCTCCCTTCTGCTTCTGTACCATCCACTTCTCTGAGGAAGAAAGCATTATTACCCTTGAAAGCATAAATGATATATGGGCCTTTCCATAGGAACTGAAATTTTCCATGTTTACCTTTATCCTCTATCCTTGAATCCCATTTTAGAACTTTGTCCCTTAGGTAAAAATATTCTGCCTTAGTCCTTTTATCAAAAGTCTTCTTGATCCTTTCCTGCACAACTTGAGATCTGATGTACACTTCTTCCCTGGTTTGTTGTAAGTGAATTGTTTGGTTGATTCTTCTTTGGATGTCATTTGGTTCAACCTACAACTCTTGGAGCATCTTCATCACTGGTGTTCCCAAGGAAGATGGGAAAACAACTTCCATTCCATAAACTAATTGATAAGGACTAGTAATAATGGATTTCTTTGTGGTTAGCCTATCTGCCCATAAGGCATTTACTAGCTTTTTGTTCCATGTTTTCTTATTATCCTCTAACAATTTTTTGATGATATTTACCAGACTTTCATTTGAGAACTCTGCTAGTCCATTTCCTTGAGGGTAATAAGCTGTGGAGTGGCCCAAGGTTATATGATACTTATTACATAAATCAATAATTCTTCTAGATTTGAAAGTTGCTGCATTATTAGTGATGATTTTCATTGGGCACCCGAATCTTGATAGGATATTGGCCTCAAGGAAGGTTATTATAATTGTGTTAGTGGCTTGCCTCGATGGTATGGCTTCTATCCATTTAGTGAAATAGTCTGTAGCAGTGAGGATCCATCTGTGTTGGGCAGAGGAAGGTGGGTGGATGTTGGGCCTTAGTTTTGGTCTTATTTTTGCTCAAAGAAACCTACTTATCCATCTATTTTCCATCCATTTTCCCTTCATTTATCCCATTTTGATGTATATTTGATATCCATTCAGGTATTTAATTTTAATTTTTCAATTTCTAAAGTTTTTATGAAAATTTGGTTTTTAGTGCAAAATTGGTAGATTCAGAAATTCCCGTAATAGCTCTATGGTTGATATGGTTGCAGGACACTTGGGCACGAATGGAATGCATGGATGAACAGCTTGGGAACTAGGACTAAGCCAGCAATTCTTAGTTCGAACAGAACAAGCTTTATTAGGCCCATTTGGTGCTAGTCAACCATGACTAGTCATTCAGAAATCCCATAGAAATAGGGCAGTTTTGAGATTTTATAGGAATGGTCATCTTTCTTGGGATGGGAGTAATGAATTCGACTTAGATAGGTGGATGAGAGTAGATGGGTTTGTTTGAGTGAATATAGATCAGTTTGTTCATGAGACTTCTTATTTAAAGCCAAAACTTTGATGGCTTATGTATTGATTTATGATATACTTTTATGCTGTGACATCTTTGGATTGAGGAGTTAATTTGAAGACTTGTGTTATTATTATTTTGCTGTTCAATGCTATGGATGTGTGACTGAAATTAAGCTTCTGATATCACCTCTCAAGTGTGCAAGGCAAGGGTGGAGGGCCCCCATTCTAAGCTAAGTACACTTCCTTGTTAACTAGTTTTATTTCCTTGTAATCTGGTTGTTGTAGCACTAGTTTTTCAAAGCTTTATTTCAGATTGCTTTATGGTTTATGCATAGTGATTTATTTCATTAGTTAATAGCTTATTCATCACTTTATTGATTTGGAAAAATAGGTGTTCAAGTTGGGCATCCCTTCTGCTAAAATGATGAATCAAAACTAGTTTCTTTTATTTCCATGCAAGTAGTTTCTCATTGAGATTTTGATATTGAGATGAATGAATTATGATGGAATACCTTATGTGTCTCTTAAGTTAAGAGCTTCTTTCATTAATAATTTATCCATCTTAAGCTTTTGGTTTCAATCTCTGATTCATTAAGTGATAATTGAGGTGAAGGTGGACTTCTTGAGTCAAGAACCATTTCAATGTTTTTCCTCTTTTTAAGCTGATTGAATTAGAGTTATAGAATGTATTACTTTTAGCTTTTGAATAACTTATCTTTCAAGGTTTGATTACATCTGATCTTCACATATAGTGAACTTGCCTCAAAGCATAAACAACCCGGATTGATAAGAAATAATTGTGTTAATTTAGGTCCACAAATTAGCTCAACATTTTGGCGCCGTTGCCGGGGAGGTAAATATCAGCATAGTCAATAGAAAGATAAATTTCAAAACAACAAAAACATTAGTTACATTCCTTTTTAGTTATGTTTCTTTATGCCTAGATATAGGGATCCTCAAGGTAGATTTATCAAAAACCCCCCACAAGTAGAGATAGGATCATCAAACACCCCAGTTACTGGTAATCCAATAATTGAGGAATTGGCAGAAAAACAAAGAACTGGACAAAGATTAACCTTGATTGAAAGGCAAATTTTGTTAGCTTGGGAAGCAAAACAAAAACAATTCTCAACTTCCGGAAAACAAAAAGAAATTATTAAAGGAAAACAACCTGTCTTTCCATCCATAAATCCTCCTATCTTCCAACACCCTGAAACTCCACTCGAAATTGAAACAAATCAACCAATGGCAGAAGAGGGACATGGATCTGTTATTTTCACTCCTGAAAAACAAAGGGCTGAATATGAAAGACAACAAAGAGAATGGAGAAGAAAAAGAGAAGAGGAGGCAAAACAAGAAAACGATAGAAAGCTAGAAAATGATCGGAAAAGACAAGAAGATGGTAATGATCAAGAGACTACCTTTGGCTTTCCAATAGTAGACACAAGTGCAATATTAGGAGAAGAAGTAAAAATGAAAAATATTCCACCTTCTATATTGCCAAACTTTTATGGAATGTCCACAGAAGATCCTGATGCATTTATGTTTGAATTTGATATTCTATGTAGAACATATGGATATATTGATGACATTCATAAACTTCGTCTTTTCCCTGCAACATTAAAAGCAGCAGCTTTGAAATGGTTTATGGGTTTAGGAGAACAAACAATAGCTTCTTGGGATGATATGAGATCTGTCTTCCTTAAGAAATATCAAGCTTATTGTAGATCTAGAGATTCAAAGGAAGATGTTTTCAGAATGACACAACAAGAAGATGAAAGTTTAGAAGAATATTTGGAAAGATTTGCATATAATCTACAGAAATCTAAACAACACTCTCTAAATCAAGAAACCGTTCGAACAATCTTTCTCAAGGGTGTAAGGGATGAATACCTTGACATTTTGAATGTGATGGGTAAAGGAGACATTTCAAACCTACCATTCGATGAAATTGTTGAGTTATGTCAAAAATATTCTAGAGGAAGATCAAAAACCGGAAGAAGGGAAGCAAGTTCAAAAGCAGCAAAGTCAGCTGCAGGAGGGATAACAAGAGCTGAAATAGGAAGCTTATTGGAAAATTTCAAAACAGATCTCTTGAGTACATTAGGGACACAAGTAGATGTGCTAAAGGCAAACAAGAAGAAAGAAGAACAAGAACAAGCTCTAGCAATCTTTTGTTCCAAATGTAGAAAGAAACATCCCTTGAGAGAATGTCCTTTGGATAGTATTCAGGTTTGTGGTCTTTGTACAGAAAATAATTCCACAGAAAATTGTCTAAAATTGAAAGAATTGCAAATAAACTCAATGGAAGAAGTGCCAGGGATAGAAGGTTTCTATTATGTAGCACCACGAAGACCATGGCAACCTAGGATGCCTCAACAAAATCAGCAGCAATTCCCTCAACAAAATTATCCCTATCCACCTCAAAATCCTTGGACCCCTCCAATGCCATGGCAAGCTTGACCTCCACAACAATATTCACAACAACATGTACAAGGTTGGAGAGGATATGGTTATGGAAACTAGCCACCTCAACAGTATCAACAACAATACCAGCAACAATACCAACAACCATTTGCATATCCACAATATCCACAATCCATACCCTTTCAACAACAACATTCTGCATATCTGCAATCCATCCCATTTCCAAAGCAGAATCCACCATCGTTGTTGACCCAACCACAACAGTTATAGCTACCCACAAATCAACCCAGACCAACTCAATTACCAGCCCAACCAATGGCAAATCCAAATAATAAGGTGGACAAATCTGCATACACTGTAGAGGAAGCAGCATGTTTTCCTACATATTCAATTCTTCCTCTTAATGATGTCCATCTAAGGTCTGGAAAAGTGCTTAAAAAGGATTCTCCTCCAATCATAGAAGAACCAACTGAACAAGGAGAATCACCTGAAACATCACAAACTGAGATACAAATTCAGAAAGGAACAAATATTACAACACAAACACCACCTTATCCTGAAAGGTTAGTGGAACAACAAAACAAAATAACCCTTCCTGAATTTGATATCTTAGATGAGTTAAAAAATGCTTATGTAAAAATTCCTTTGTTAAAGGCAATTAAAGAAATACCAATATATGCTAAAATAATAAAGGAATTTTGCATTAGGAAATCAGAGAAAAAGAAAAAGGATCCTACTACAATCCAAGTCATTGGTAAATTAGCAAGCCTCATGTCTACACAAACCATAGTAGAGAAATATATTGATCCTGGTATCCCTATGGTTACTATATCAATAAATAATTTCTCAGTACCAAACACATTAATAGACTTGGGAGCAGCTATAAATGTAATGACAATGGAGACAATGAAAACTTTGCATTTAAACAACATTAGATCAACTTCTACAATCTTGAAACTAGTAGATAGACCTAAAGTTGTTCCTGAAGGAATATTAGAAGATATCATAGTCTCTTCGGATTCATGGGAGTATCCTGTTGACTTCCTTATCTTGCAACCAAAGTCAAATTTGGGAGGACATCCTCTAATCTTAGGCAGACCATGGTTAGCTACCGCTGATGCCTTCATAGGATGCAGATCAGGAAGCATGATTATTTCACATGGAGATGAAAGGAAACACATAACTCTTTATTGACCTGCACAATCAACTTCTTTAGAATCAGTACTTGAAACTCAAGAAAAACAGCAAACAAAATCAGTTTTAAGTATAAACCAATTCTTTGATTTTAAAGAAGAAGAAGAGAATGAAGACTTAATGGATCTTTTCATTTCAGAACCAAGTATTTCAGAGCAGCTTAGAAAAGTTCAATATGAAGTTGCAAGTAACCTTTTGAATCAATGCTTTCAGGAAACTTGTACTATTCAAACTTTGCAGAAATCTTTTATAGACATCTTTCCTGTAAACACAATCTCCAATCCAACAATAAAAACAATTGAGGTATATCCTGGAAAACATCTAAACATTGGAAACGAATTGCAATCAGCACAAGAGAAAGAGGTAATTGCATTATTACAGAAATATTCAAAAGCTTTTGCCTGGGATTATACTGATATTCAAGGAATCCATCCTAGCACATGTATCCAACACATCTATACAGATGATCAACTTAAACTTGTAAGACAACCTCAAAGACGAATGAATCCCATGATGAAGGAAATAGTGAAAGAAGAACTGCAAAAATTGTTAAAAGTTGGATTCATCTATCCTATTTCAGATAGTCAATGGGTTTCTCCACTGGTTATTGTACCAAAGAAAAATGGAAAGTGGAGGGTATGTGTGGACTATCGGGAACTAAACAAAGCTACACTAAAAGATCATTTTCCTCTACCATTCATTGATCAAGTGTTAGACTCATTAGCTGGAAAGAAATTTTTCTCCTTCTTAGATGGGTGTTGGAAATAATACTGAGAGGGGGGGGTGAATCAGTATTATCACATTAATAAAACTTTTTCATTTCCATAATCAGATTCATATATGCTACTTCCACAACTTCTTATGATTAAGTTAATTGATCTTCAATGAGTGCATTAGAACCTTATCAACCATATTATCAGTAAACTGGTGCAGTAAAATAGAACAGATCATCACACATAAGTTACACACATGAACACCATGATATAAGGTGGAAACCCAATGTGGGAGAAAACCACCTGCTGCAAGTCATCTCAATCTTCTTCTTAATAAGAAAATCCTTTTACAATATTTTGTACTAGTGCAGTCTTATACCAGTACGGGAGCTACAACCCCCTTTGCTCTTGTACTAGCCGATCCATTTACTAGTACACAGGCTGCTACCTGCTACAATACTCCAAAGATTTCCTTTAGCTCTTGTACTAGCTTAGATACTAGTACGTAGGTGCTGACCTACAATCTTCTCTCCTCCAGGTACCACGTTTCATCAATTTTCAGACTGGATACACTGAAGCACAACACATAATCTGAAAGGCCACTTTTCATACAATTTTCATACTGGACCCAACAACAACATTGAAGCTCATAATCAAACAACCTTCTGAATCACCCAATCACCAGATCCATACATATACAATGATATTATGAGATTTATCAACCAGATCTAGTACATAAAGATAAGTCATTAATCATGCTGTTATCTGAACTCAATACCAGTAACCAAACATCAATTATGCACCCAAAACCTTGCAGAATAGTCAAAGGCAGTTAAAACAAATTTTAAGCAGGGATCGCAACTTCACTGGTATAGATCTGCGAATATCTGTACTACCTCCGTACCTGCGCCTTCTGTGGCGCCGCGACCACCGCACCTGCGCCTTCTGTGGCGCCTCCGCACTGCGCCTTCTGTGGCGCCTCCGCACTGCGCCTTCTGTGGCGCCTCCGCACTTCGCCTTCTGTGGCGCCTATGCACTGCGCCTTCTGTGGCGCCTCTGTGGCATCTCCGCACTGCACCTTCTGTGGCGCCTCCGCACTGCGCCTTCTGTGGCGCCTCCGCACTGCGCCGTCTGTGGCGCCTCTGTGGCGTCTCCGCACTGCGCCTTCTGTGGCGCCTCTGTGGCGTCTCCGCATTGCGCCTTCTGTGGCGCCTCCGCACTACGCCTTCTGTGGCGCCTCCGCACTGCGCCTTCTGTGGCGTCTCCGCACTGCGCCTTCTGTGGCGCCTCCGCACTACGCCTTCTGTGGCGCCTCTGTGGCATCTCCGCACTGCGCCTTCTGTGGCGCCTCCGCACTGCGCAGCTGCAGCGCTCGAGAGATCACCCTTCACAGATTCGCTTTCAACTTCACTTTCATAGATCAAACTTTTAAAACAATAACCCAATATTTCAGATCTTAAGATATTCGATTTGCAAGGATAAATTAGCCAAGTGATCTCCTTTGCTTTATATAGGCAAGCTTCGTCCTAAAATCATCGATCAATACCATAGATAACCAATACAAGGGGCCCAAAAACATGGGGCTCAATAATACCAAGGACTAACCACCATGGACCAAAGGTAAGTTCTCCAACATATACACACTTTTGACGAGGTACCATGGTCCAAAACCATAGGTTCAAATACCAAGGACTAACTACCATGGACCAACGGTAATTTCTCCAACATGAAAGTGCGTGAACTTTTTCTCTACATGAAATAAACTTTTCTCTACATGAAATAAACTTTTCTCTGCATAAAGGTGCGTGAACTTTTCTCTGCATGAAATAAACTTTTCTCTGCATATAAGTGCGTGAACTTTTCTCTACATGAGATGAGTGGGTTGCCATCAAGTACAACATATGTATCATAAAGCCATACCAGAATCATAATGCCAACAATCTCCCCCTTTGGACTTGATGGCAACCTCAAAATCTTCAGCATCATTCTCCCCCTTTGACATCAAGGGCAAAGGGTTATGCTCCCCCTAAGAACATGCTCCCCCTGAATATGAACCATATCTGCAAAGAAGAACCATAATCCACTAAACACCATAAATGACCATGAAAGAGATAGAGACATATTGCAGCAATAATCAGACCAGCATCCAAGATCTCCTTCTGTACGTCCTCCATAATGCCAACAATGCATTATAAGCTCCCCCTGAACCTGTGCTATTTGATCTTCAACCAATCCGCAACCCAGCACATGTATGCATATACCCCTGATGAACCTTGCGTACAACCATCAACAAGATGATGCATCAACAACCCCCAGCTTTTGCCTGAGGTATTCAAAAGTCTCCCTGGGCAATGGTTTGGTAATTATATCAACAACTTGTTCCTTAGAAGGAACATACTCCAACTTGACTATAAACCAGATCTGCTGAAGTCCTTGAATGAGCTCCCCCTTTGTATATGCCATGGTGCACCAATCTGATCATGCCCTTTCTAAGAACAAGCTGAAATGTCTGCTCTGCTATATAGTGTTGTTCATGCTCAGGCTCCCCCTGACTGTAAGCAAGGTTTGCAAAAGGATGTTCTACAAGAAGAACATGACTCTATATATCACAAATGACCTTCCTATCATCAAAAGATTCAATACATACATCCATCACCCAACCAAGTGGGGATATATCAGAAAAATGAAAACCAAATACATTACATCTTCATCCCAGGCATAGTGGGGAAACCAACATAGGTCGTTACATGACCTGAAGAGATTACATCATGAGTCTTGATATGACATCACCTAAATAAGATGAACATCAGCAACAACACTTTATGATCTGCTCCATAGTATCTGTCAACAGCAACTAGACCAGCAACTTGTATTAGTGCATGAATCATCAAGGTATGTCCGCATCAACAGAATTTCACATTCTATGTGAGAAACATCATAGCCATCCAGATCTACATGAATCAAGTATCATCAATTGGGAATATATGCATTAATCAACATATGTATGAAACAATCCTATCATCATATAGATAAGAGCTCATTATCATCATGTCTTGAACAATGCAACTTTGAATAATCATCCCTGTATCCAGCCAACAATCCTCATCCATTTGTGCCAAGAATGAAAGGAATCATAACTGTAATATATGATCTTTATGCATGTGACGACAGCAGCATATGAGTGACTCATCATCAAGAAGATGTGAATTCAAGCTAAGTGCTTCCCATGCAAGCATCATTAGAGAATCAACCATAAATCTGATCCAAGAACCATGTGAACAACTCATAACAATAGCAAGATGAATCATTTATCCATATAAGTATCATCACTAAGGACTATTAATCATAATGCCAACAATGCATTAAGTCCATATGCTCCCCCTAAACCTGTGCCATCTGCCTGATCATGCATATCAATAAGAAGTATCAAGACATCATCAATATCAAGTTAGAACCAAAACACTTCTAACCATCATATCCACACATCATTATTATTAACTAGAGCAAAACTGATCCTTCTCTTGAATCTGTCCCTACTGCCTTTCTTCAAACAATCATATACGCGACTGTGCAGTAACTAACTCGCGTATATATGCAACTTTCCTTTATGGAGTTTGCATATGAGATTCAGGACACTAAAGTTTTGTACTTTCAGCTCCCTCTGATTCTGGTATGTCTGTACGTTGTGCAGTGCCGCCTTTTTCTGACTGTACTTCCTTTTTCCTCCATATCTTCAAGCGTGATATTGACATTTTCTCCTTTTGATATGGTGCCCACACTTTGTTCCTGCATTCCTTAGCTATATGTCCAAGCTTGTTACATGCATAACATCTTACATGTTTCATATTCCTCCTGTAACAATCAGCAGCTTTGTGACCAAACATATTGCAAGCAAAGCAATATCCATAAAAGTACCTTGAATGTGATGATCTTTCTGCATAATGGTCTTGAACCCTTCTTCTTCTACATCTAGCTGCAACATGTCCAAGATTATGACATACATAACATTCAACATTATTCATAGGAGGAGTAAAGGATTTTCTTTGAGGAATCTCTTTTCTTGGTTGATGATGAGATTGATCTTTCATTTCTTCGTTGATCACTTTAGATTTCTCTTTAGAGTTCCTTGCCTCACCTTGTGAACTAGATTCACCTTCAACAGATTCATGGAAACCAAGACCAGTCTTTATAGCAGGAGACCTTTGACTACTAAGAATATCATCCAAGACTTTAGAACTATCTTGAAATCGTAAAAGCTTATCCTTTTCTTCTAGTTTACCTTTCAAGATATTTACCTCAACCTGAAGCTGTTCTTCCTTTTCAAGAGATTGCTTTTTAAAATCTTCTTCAGCTTTCCTTCCTTCTTCCATTTGTTCCCTTAGTTTGAGAATCTCCTTTTCTTGTTCTTCATTCAGATCCTGCTGCATTTGACGAACTCGGAAGGCACATTCTAGTTGAGATTTTAAGCTGGTGACTTCGTTTTCTTGTTTTGCAATAGCTTGGAGTAGATCTGTATTCTGCTTCTTTGATTCTTCAAGATCTCCTTTTAGTGAGAGGATTGTAGCTTCAAGATTTTCATAGTAGCTGGATCTATCTTTGAGTTTCTTGATGGTTGTGCTTCTTTCGTTGACTTCTTTTCTTAATGATGTCACTTCATGCTGCAATTTTTGACATTGGTCGTCCTTGTCCTTGAGTAGCTTTCTTACCTTGTTTCCTTCTTCTAGTTGGGCCTTTAGTTTGGTAGCTTCTTGTTTGAAATCACATTCCCTTTTGTTCAATAGATCTTGTTGATCTCTAATTTTGTCTGTCAGCCTTTTAAATTCTGCCTCTATTTGATATCTTTCTTGTTCACCCATAAGAGAAAATTCAGTAGTTTCGCTATCACTTTCATCTCTTCCAAAAGGAAAGATAGTTGGAACATCAAAGGATAATATATTCATACCTGATAATGATTCTGAATCTGATTCTGAATCTGAAGAGCTTCTTATACCTAATCCCCAATCGATTCTCCCACTGTCATAGTTCTTCTAAGATGACTTCTTTTTCTTAGGTGCTTTCTTCTTAAGCTTCTTTCCCATTGTTCCACAGATCTCCTTCAAGCGATCAAGCTTCTATCAAAGGACCTGCTCTGATACCAATTGTTGGAAATAATACTGAGAGGGGGGGGGGGGGTGAATCAGTATTATCACATTAATAAAACTTTTCATTTCCATAATCAGATTCATATATGCTACTTCCACAACTTCTTATGATTAAGTTAATTGATCTTCAATGAGTGCATTAGAACCTTATCAACCATATTATCAGTAAACTGGTGCAGTAAAATAGAACAGATCATCACACATAAGTTACACACATGAACACCATGATATAAGGTGGAAACCCAATGTGGGAGAAAACCACCTGCTGCAAGTCATCTCAATCTTCTTCTTAATAAGAAAATCCTTTTACAATATTTTGTACTGGTGCAGTCTTATACCAGTACGGGAGCTACAACCCCCTTTGCTCTTGTACTAGCTGATCCATTTACTAGTACACAGGCTGCTACCTGCTACAATGCTCCAAAGATTTCCTTTAGCTCTTGTACTAGCTTAGATACTAGTACGTAGGTGCTGACCTACAATCTTCTCTCCTCCAGGTACCACGTTTCATCAATTTTCAGACTGGATACACTGAAGCACAACACATAATCTGAAAGGCCACTTTTCATCCAATTTTCATACTGGACCCAACAACAACATTGAAGCTCATAATCAAACAACCTTCTGAATCACCCAATCACCAGATCCATACATATACAATGATATTATGAGAGTTATCAACCAGATCTAGTACATAAAGATAAGTCATTAATCATTTTGTTATCTGAACTCAATACTAGTAACCAAACATCAGTTATGCACCCAAACCCTGCAGAATAGTCAAAGGCAGTTAAAACAAATTTTAAGCAGGGATCGCAACTTCACTGGTATAGATCTACGGATATCTGTACTACCTCTGCACCTGCGCCTTCTGTGGCGCCGCGACCACCGCACCTGCGCCTTCTGTGGCACCTCCGCACTGTGCCTTCTGTGGCGCCTCCGCACTGCGCCTTCTGTGGCGCCTCCGCACTGCGCCTTCTGTGGCGCCTCCGCACTGCGCCTTCTGTGGCGCCTCCGCACTACGCCTTCTGTGGCGCCTATGCACTGCGCCTTCTGTGGCGCCTCTGTGGCGTCTCTGCACTGTGCCTTCTGTGGCGCCTCCGCACTGCGCCTTCTGTGACGCCTCCGCACTGCGCCTTCTGTGGCGCCTCTGTGGCGTCTCCGCACTGCACCTTCTGTGGCGCCTCCACACTGCGCCTTCTGTGGCGCCTCTGTGGCGTCTCCGCACTGCGCCTTCTGTGGCGCCTCCGCACTACGCCTTCTATGGCGCCTCCGCACTGCGCCTTCTATGGCGCCTCTGTGGCGTCTCTGCACTGCGCCTTCTGTGGCGCCTCCGCACTGCGCCTTCTGTGGTGCCTCTGTGGCGTCTCCGCACTGCGCCTTCTGTGGCGCCTCCGCACTGCGCAGCTGCAGCGCTCAAGAGATCACCCTTCACAGATTCGCTTTCAACTTCACTTTCATAGATCAAACTTTTAAAACAATAACCCAATATTTCAGATCTTAAGATATTCGATTTGCAAGGATAAATTAGCCAAGTGATCTCCTTTGCTTTATATAGGCAAGCTTCTTCCTAAAATCATCGATCAATACCATAGATAACCAATACAAGGGGCCCAAAAACATGGGGCTCAATAATACCAAGGACTAACCACCATGGACCAAAGGTAAGTTCTCCAACATATACACACTTTTGACGAGGTACCATGGTCCAAAACCATAGGTTCAAATACCAAGGACTAACTACCATGGACCAAAGGTAAGTTCTCCAACATGAAAGTGCATGAACTTTTTCTCTACATGAAATAAACTTTTCTCTACATGAAATAAACTTTTCTCTGCATAAAGGTGCGTGAACTTTTCTCTGCATATAAGTGCGCGAACTTTTCTCTACATGAGATGAGTGGGTTGCCATCAAGTACAACATATGTATCATAAAGCCATACCAGAATCATAATGCCAACAATGGGTTTAGCGGATACAACCAGATAAGAATAGCAACAGAAGACCAAGACAAGATGACATTCACTTGCCCATGGGGAACCTATGCATATAATGTTTTGCCATTTGGTCTATGCAATGCACCTGCAACTTTCCAAGGAGCAGTGCTTGCAATATTTGCTGATCTAATTCATGAATGTGTAGAGGTCTATATGGATGACTTCACAGTTTACGGAAACACATACAATGATTGCTTAAACAACCTTGAGAAATTTTTGAAACGATGCATTGAAACAAATTTGTCATTAAGCAATGAGAAATGCTATATGATGTTGACAGAAGGAATAGTTCTGGGACACAGGAATTAAGGTGGATCCAGCAAAAATCCAAGTCCTAGTAAACTTAATGCCTCCTAAAACACAGAAAGAGGTAAGAAGCTTTTTAGGCTATGCAGGCTATTATAGACGATTCATTGAAAACTTTAGTAAAATAGCCCAACCTCTGTTCAAACTATTAGCAAAAGATATCGAATTTCACTGGACAAATGATTGTCAAAATGCATTTCAAATTCTGAAAGAGAAATTGTCAGTTGCACCCATTCTTGGTGGGCCAAATTGGTCTTTGCCATTTCATATATCAACTGATGCATCCGATACCGCGATAGGTGCCTCTCTTGGACAGAAAGAGACCTTGTTCACTTATGCAATGTACTTTATAAGCAAGAATCTAACACCTGCAGAAATGAACTACATAGTCACAGAAAAATAAATGTTAGCCGTTATACATGCAGTAAAAAAATTCTGGCACTATATAACAGGATATCAAGTTTTCATTCATACAGATCATTCAACAATCAAATACTTGATGAATAAACCCATCACCAATGGACGAATAACAAGATGGTTACTGTTATTGCAAGAATTTAATATCACAATACAAGACCGGCCAGGCAAAGAAAATCAAGTGGCTGACTTTCTGTCCCGCATACACTCACCCAACGATCCAAATCCAGTTGCAGATAACTTTCCAGATGAACATATGTTTGCCATCACAGTCAAAACACCATGGTTTGCAGACATTGCAAACTATTTATCTTCTGGAAAGTTTCCAGCTCAATTCACTAAAAAGCAAAAATACAAAATTGTTAGAGCAAGCTCAAGGTATAGTTGGGTAAATGGTGATTTATTTTATACTGGTTCAGACTTGATAATTAGAAAATGTGTGCGAGAAGACAAAATATTAGACATTCTAAGAGCATGTCACGATGAACCATGTGGTGGCTATTTTGCAAATAAATGAACAGCATATAAGGTGCTGCAACTGGGCTATTACTAGCCATCCATTTTCAGAGATTCTAAGAAATATGTCAAGCAATGTGACAGCTGCCAGAGAATAGGGCGACCAATCACAACAGATGAGATGCCGCTGAAGCCACAGGTCCTCATAGAACCATTTGAGCAATGGGCACTTGACTTTGTTGGACCTATCAATCAACCATCAAATGGAAAGAGGTATATCTTAGTATGTATAGACTATGTAACCAAATGGGCAGAGGCTAAAGTAGTAAACAGAGCAACAGAAGATACAGTGGTCACCTTTCTTTTTGAAGAAATCTTTGTCAGATATGGAGTACCTAGACAAATTGTAACAGATCAAGGCACACAGTTTACATCAAAGCTGGTATGAGATCTAATGGAGAAATACAAGATCAAACACAGGAAATCTACACCACATCATCCTCAAGCAAATGGGCAGGTTGAATCAACAAATAAAGTCCTAGAAAATAGCATGACAAAAACAGTACAGATGAATAGAAAAGATTGGTCTGAAAAATTAAAAGATGCACTATGGTCCTACAGAATCACATGGAAAACTACAACTGGTTTCAATCCATACCAGTTAGTATATGGGAAAGAGGCCCTACTACCTATAGAGTTTCAGATACATACATACAGACTAGCAGCTGAACTAGGACTAGACTTGACAGAAGCACAACAGCAGCGGATCATGGAAC
Organism: Pinus tabuliformis; assembly: GCA_031772625.1. NCBI lineage: Eukaryota > Viridiplantae > Streptophyta > Pinopsida > Pinales > Pinaceae > Pinus > Pinus tabuliformis. The sequence goes on from CM062814.1 coordinate 382,079,620, forward strand.
TGAATCAGTTGGATGAGCATCGTCAACAAGCCATGGAACATACTACACTGGTGCAACAACAAAGAATGAAGTGGCACGACAGATATATCAAAACAAAGACATTTCGCAAGGGAGACTGGGCATTGCTTTTTTACTCCAAATTCAAAGACTTCAAAGCAAAGTTCACAACACACTGGATAGGCCCATATGAAATTGACGAAATCTTTGACAATGGAGCAGTCAAGATCAGGACAATCGACTAGGATTCCACCTCATTTATAGTGAATGGACATAGGCTCAAATTTTACAATAGGCCTATCAGTAAAGAAGCATTTATGAAACAACTGATCGAAGATACAGAACTGGAACTCATGGCACAGGATCAGCCATCTTCCAGTCTAGTAGTTGAATAAAAATAAATAAAAAAATAAAAAGTAAATAAACATAAAAAATAAACAAAAAAAAAAAAAAAACATAAAAAAAAAAACAAATAACTTGTTTGCAAGTGAAAACCAGGCAACTGGCACTTCGCAAGCACGAATTCATAGGGGAAAACCAGGGCAACTTGGACTCTATGAATTCCTTCTACTTGTTCTATTGTTCTCAGATACTTTTAATGCAGGCACTCTCCACCACCAAATGACTTGAGGACAAGTCATATCTTCAACAAGGGGGAGACTTGCATCAGCTCTTTAACTGGACAGCTGAAGTTAAAAGCTGACATTGCAAACATCAGCTCTTTAGCTGGAAAGCTGAAGTATAGACGGCACTTGTATTGTCAACAGAGGGACCTGACATAACAAATCATTGCCGAGGGACCTGAAAGACCTGCCAATATCAAAACAACATGTGCATATTTTGTATGCAGTGCAAAGGGACCTGAAACAAAGAATCATTACAGAGGGACCTGACTAACAATTCAAGAACCAGAACATGAAGAACAAGGAGCAGCAATAAAGTCTACATTTTAATCCATCTACAACATCTGATCAATTGATTTCATCTCACTTGTACAACCATCATCCAGGGGAGTATATGTATAGTCATTTTGTGCTTTAAAAATTCAAATTTTTCTTAGAAATTTTTAGTTTTTGTTAAGATGAAATTAGTACCTGAGGATATTCATTATCATTCATATCCTATATTCCTATAACCCTTATACATCATAACCCTATTCCCTTTCATTTCCATACATATTCCCTATTTTCATTAACCCTATTACCCCTAAGTATTTTTCTTTAAGAGCTTAGAAAGACCAAACTGGGACAACTTTCAACCTGCACATACAACTCAAAGCATTAGTGGTGGTGATAATTTTAAATATGACCCAAATGGTCATTTTAAAATTATAAAGCTATGTTATACAAGTCAAACAAACCCCATGCGCTATATGGAAATCAAAAGTTATTATATATCATACCAACATATACCATAGTTCAAAAATGTGAATGCGCTAAAGTCATATCACCCAACGCGCATATGATATAAGGTATAAGGTATATAAAATAGTGGTGCACAACATATGGTATATAACATAGTTATAAGTGAAGGATCATATAACAACGCATATGGTATGATATATGGTGGACGGCCGCATGCAAACCAACATTGAAACATTACGGCAGGGTGGTTGAAATATCATTGCATACAAATCATTGCAAAACAAGCAATGGTTGTATATCATTGCAAGCACATGACGGTGGATATGATGGTAAAACAATAGCAATAAATAAAACGTTAACCCCAAACGACAACCGGCCAGCACACAGGTACGAGCTTAACACGGTGGCATGGCAACTCGTTGTCATTGGACATTATACTGTGCAAGGATCATGCGTATGAAACGATGATTTGGCCATCCTCATGACACAGTTGGGCGACTGGTCAAACAGGACGGCCATATAAACCACGCATTGTAAACGCCAATGAATAAGAAGCGCAGTACAGCCCTGAAACGGTCATGAACCGACTGAGCTCTTGCGTTGTTTAGACCATAATCTTCATTGCCGGATAGCTCAGAGAAATGGTGTTTGAAGCTGCAGCATAGTAAAAAGAAGGGTGAAGTGAGTTGGGGCGAATTTAAAGAAGGAAATCGTTCCGGGTTTAACGTTCAGAGATAGCAGATTTTCGGGATTCAATCAGGTAAGGCACTAGTTGTTTAAGCTCAGCACACAGTGAGTCAAGGTTATGAACTATCTGTTATTAATGGTTACGATTGCTCTGCCCTTGCCACCAGTCAATTTCACAGTTGAACAAGGTTTTGGAGCGTCGGATATTCTTCAAAGCGCTCGTTGATAACAGGTAAGCCGAAACCATAGCCTCAAATCCGTTGATTCGCTGCATGAATCTTGGTATGAACTGCTAGTGGATCACGCTTCACTTAAATGACAATGCATTGCATGGTTAACACGTTTAGGATTTGGCATTGTTATGAGGAGTTTTTATGGCATGCCGTGTTAACAATGAAATCTACAAACAGAGGAGGCACGAAACTTAAACTATTATGGCATGTTATGTTGTATGGCGGTGAGTGGGAATTAAATTGTGAGTGCTGTAGAATGCGCACTGCGCTTTGTTGTTGCCACACCTTGTTCTGATTGCACGCCGTTTTAAACATCAAAACAAACAGTCAAACTGTTATGAAACGACATGCGTCCGTAACCCTTGCTGCGCACTGTTGTTTTCGTTTACACCGAAAACAGGGGATTGAAATGCCTAAGGATTGAATGAATAATGCATGTGAATGTTTGGGTTACCAAACGAAGTTTGATTGTCGAGCCATTTAGAATTAAATGCGCTGTGTTTTTTTTATTTTATCACCCGTGTTTTTTAGGCCGAGAGTATGTGTATAGTCCTCAACCTGCCATGCTGAGGCCGAGAGCCTTCTTGCCAATATTTATGATGCAACCAAGCGCATTTTTGTAATTGTTTTTATGATGAGGCCGCAAGCATATTTTCCAAAATTTTGTGATCAGTCAAAAGCGTTTTTGCAAATATTTTTGGTTAGGCCGAGAGCATTTTGAAATTTTTTTTGATGAGGCCAAGAGCCATATGTATGCGAACTCAGTTTTCTTGGTTGAACATACACAGTAAAACAATGGTTTGAATTTTGGCAACAAAATAAGTCGATGAGCATACATGGACATTGTTTATATATGTATTTTTGTTTTCAAAAACAGAGAGCAACATATTGACAGGGGTATACAGGTGTTTGTTTGCATTGAGCAGGGAACTAAAACAGTGCTGTTGCAGAGAGCAGAGTCAAACAGAGGTTAAGAAAGTCAGAATTAAGTTGATTGAGAAGAGCAAGCTAAGCTTCTTCGCTTTCAAATTTTCATTTTGAAAACAAACAAATAGTTATACTTTTATTGTCAAAATGAAATTAGTAACAGCAGAGGAATTCATTCATTGGTTTACAGAAGCAATGTCAGTCAGAGTAGAGCCAAAATTTCAGATAGAAAGCTGGGGGAAGGAAACTATAGAAAAACTTTACCAAGCGGGGATGATAAGTTTCCTACAAAAATTTGATGGCCACTCTGAACAAATAACCAGGGACTTTATAAACAATTTCAGTCAAGACCAGACACGGGTAGGAGATGTCATTATTCCTATAACCCAAGAATATCTTTCCCAAGCTTTAGATCTTCCCATGATAGGTGAGAAGTATTACAAAGGCCTGCACTTCAAGGAGAAAGCTTGGACTTTCTTTCTTGAGAAGAACCAGAAAGGGACATTTGATAGAACAAAAGGGATACCCAGGGAATGGTTTAATGAACCATGGGGTGAGTTGGTTTTGGTTATCCAAAAGTTTTTGACTTGTGATAGAGGATATAGCGTTGTCCACTTGTATCATGTCAGACTTCTGCAGCATATAAAAGGGGAGGATAGGATTAACTTGCCTTATTTCCTATATAGGAGCCATTTGAGAATGATTGAAATAGTCAAACATGAACACAGGCCTAAAGCAAGACAGATTTACCACCAAGGATTAATCAAAATCCTAGTTGAGTATCAGGTGAGATCACAGGGCATAGTGTGGCGAGAGTTCATGTCTAAAAATCAATTCATTGAACAGGTTAATGAAGTACAGGATAAAACAGAGCAGGAAAACAGAGGATTGATGAACTCACCCTTGTATCCCAGAACAAGAGCCAAACAACAGAATAACATGGCCATGCAAGAAAATGAAACATCTGTTATGTCTATTCCTAGAAGATTTAGGAATAAAAGTCCCATTGATTTAGACAAGGAAGTAGAAACATATTCCCCAAGACAACAAGAAGAAAATGATATTGCACAAGAGGTATTTGAGAAGGATTCTTCATATGATGATGCAACAGCAACATCACTAATGAAAAAAACACAAGATTTTGAGAGAGAAATCAATTTGGGAAGAATCAGGGACTTAACTGACCAATTGGAAATTAGCAAAATCTTGGAGAAACAATTAAAAGAGGAAAACAAGGCAAATAAGAAAGATAATGCTAAATTGGTTAAGGCAAATGAAAAATTAAATGAAGAATTGGGGAGACTGAAAAGGAAAAATGATCTACTTTCTAAGCAAGCATTTAAATGGCTAAAGGAAAAGAACATGTGGCAGGCAAAGTATGAAAAACAAAAGGTCAAAGCAGCTTTGTTTAGGGAGAGACATGACACAGGTCTGGATTGTTTGGTCAGGGCAGCACAACAGGAAGCATCTACAGGTACAACATCTACTACAGAGAGAAGAAGGTCAAAGAGGAGCAAGCAAGCATGGGGACATGCTTGATGATAAGCAAGGGAGAGATGTTGGGCCTTAGTTTTGGTCTTATTTTTGCTCAAAGAAACCTACTTATCCATCTATTTTCCATCCATTTTCCCTTAATTTATCCCATTTTGATGTATATTTGATATCCATTCAGGTATTTAATTTTAATTTTTCAATTTCTAAAATTTTTATGAAAATTTGGTTTTTAGTGCAAAATTGGCAGATTCAGAAATTCCCGTAATAGCTCTATGGTTGATATTGTTGCAGGACACTTGGGCACAAATGGAATGCATGGATGAACATCTTGGGAACTAGGACTAAGCTAGCAATGCTTAGTTCGAACAGAACAAGCTTTATTAGGCCCATTTGGTGCTAGTCAACCATGACTAGTCATTCAGAAATCCCATAGAAATAGGGCAGTTTTGAGATTTTATAGGAATTGTCATCTTTCTTGGGATGGGAGTAATGAATTCGACTTAGATAGGTGGATGAGAGTAGATGGGTTTGTTTGAGTGAATATATATCAGTTTGTTCATGAGACTTCTTATTTAAAACCAAAACTTTGATGGCTTATGTATTGATTTATGATATACTTTTATGCTGTGACATCTTTGGATTGAGGAGTTAATTTGAAGACTTGTGTTATTATTATTTTTCTGTTCAATGCTATGGATGTGTGACTGAATTTAAGCTTCTGATATCACCTCTCAAGTGTGCAAGGCAAGGGTGGAAGGCCCCCATTCCAAGCTAAGTACACTTCCTTGTTAACTAGTTTTATTTCCTTGTAATATGGTTGTTGTAGCACTAGTTTTTCAAAGCTTTATTTCAGATTTCTTTATGGTTTATGCATAGTGATTGATTTCATTAGTTAATAGATTATTCATCACTTTATTGAGTTGGAAAAACAGGTGTTCAAGTTGGGCATCCCTTCTGCTAAAATGATGAATCAAAACTAGTTTCTTTTATTTCCATGCAAGTAGTTTCTCATTGAGATTTTGATATTGAGATGAATGAATTATGATGGAATACCTTATGTGTCTCTTAAGTTAAGAGCTTCTTTCATTAATAATTTATCCATCTTAAGATTTTGGTTTCAATCTCTGATTCATTAAGTGATAATTGAGGTGAAGGTGGACTTCTTGAGTCAAGAACCATTTCAATGTTTTTCCTCTTTTTAAGCTGATTGAATTAGAGTTATAGAATGTATTAGTTTTATCTTTTGAATAACTTATCTTTCAAGGTTTGATTACATCTGATCTTCACATATAGTGAACTTGCCTCAAAGCATAAACAACCCGGATTGATAAGAAATAATTGTGTTAATTTAGGTCCACAAATTAGCTCAACAGTGGATTCCACCAATGAAGTCAAGACCCCATTGTTGAAAAGGTGCTTCAGCAGAGATTGGTTTTAGGGGCAGGGGTAGAAGCTTTTTCTTTCCTTCAAAAATCTGACATTTATGACATGAGGTTACAAATTTCTTTACATCAGAAAACAAAGTAGGTCAATAGAAACCGGCTCTAAGAATCTTGTCAGCAGTGGTTTTCCAGTAAAGATGTCCTCCACAGTCACCTGCATGAAACTCTTGAAACATGTTGTCAGATTCTTCTTTCAATAAACAGTTAAGAAGGATACCTTCATGATTCCTCCAAAACAAAGCATTTTCAATTATGGAAAATTTTAAGGATTTCATTTTTAAAAATCTACTTTCGGTATGGATAATTCAGGAGGAGCTTGTAGATTTTGTAAAACATACCATGGTGATTCAATAAAGGCTTGGCTGATTGGTGGAGTCACCATCTCCTCTCCATTATCCATTTCTGCAATAAAAATAATATCTAAGGCCTGACAATTCGATTCATCCATGAGCTTGACTAAACCTTAGCCTTTGATTAACTTTGTTGGTTTGATTTCTAGGTTATATTTTGATATAGTAGCGATCCATTTCCCTCTCTTTCCATCTGGACCTTCCTGAGTTAGGATGTCCTTAACTACTGAATTAGGGACATAAGCTATTATATGAGAATATAAAATGTAAACTCTGAAACCGTTAATAGCTTTGACCAAAGCAAAGGATTTCTTTTCCATTATATTGTATTTTAAGGGTTTTAAGGGGGAATCTCTCAGGGCTTTGCTTAAAAAGGTAATAGGTTGTTCATAACCCTGTTCATTCTTCTACAGTAGGACTGCAGCAATTGTGTTTTCTGAGGCAAAGGAAAATATAATGAAATCTCTATCAAACTTTGGACTGATCAAACTGGTGTTTTTTTTAAGGCTATCTTAATATCTTCAAATGATTTCTTAGCCTCAATAGTCCATTTTATGGTCGAATCTTTTTTCAACATATTGTTTAATGATCTAATTAATTCTGCTAAGTTAGAAATAAATCTCCTAAGAAAGTTGATTTTTCCTAAAAAGGCTTGTAATTCCCTAATGCTCCTAGGATGTTGTATCTGTAAGATGGCTTCAATTCTTGTAGGATCTATTTGGATACCATCTTTTGAGATTGTATGGCCTAATCATTTTCCCTCTTCTAACCCAAATAAATATTTTTTGGATTCAAAGAAATTCCATACTTCCTGCATTTGATGAAAACCTGCCTTAGATGATCTAAGTGTTGTTTATCAAATTTTGAGAATACAGTGATGTCATCTAAATATATTACTAGGAAGTCATGAATTTCCTTAGCAAAAGCTATGTCCATGGCTCTTTGGAAAGTGGCCCCTACATTCTTTAATCCAAAAGGCATCTTCACATACATGAATGTGCCCCAAGGAGTAGTAAACGCAATTTTAGCCTAGTCATCTGGGTGAACTAAAATCTGATTGTAACCAGAAAACCCATCCAATAATGAGATTTTGGTTGACCCTACTACCCTTTGTAAGATATGATCCATTTTAGGGAGAGGGTAATTGTCTTTGAGTGAAACTTTATTAAGATTCCTAAGATCAACACAAAGTCTAATCTCACTAGTTTTCTTCCTTGTTGGCACTAAATTTGAAACCCAATCAGAGAATCTAATTGGTGCTATTATCTTAGCCTCATACATCCTTCAAATTTCCTTTTCAATAGAAGGCAATAGGATGGGATTGATCCTCCTAAGCTTCTGCCTGAAAGGTTTTTGGTTTTCTTTTATGGGGATAGTGTGTTGTATGATGCTGGTGTCATAGGACTTGAGGTCCTCATAAATCCAAGCAAAGACATCTTGGAATTCCTTTAATAGTTCAAGGTATTTCACTTTTTCAGTAGGAGGTAATGACTTCAAAAGTTTGATTAATTTGGGATTTTCCTTAGTGCCTATGTTACACTCCTCTATATCAGATTTTAATGGTTCCATCTTTGGTTTTCTAGGGACATCATTTGAATCAAACAAGTCTTCCAAAGGGGTTAATCCTTTTGGAAAAAAGTTGTCTTTGAGATTAATGACTTTAGAGTCTTCCTCAATTGTTTCATTAATCTCAACTTGCTTTAGGTTTTCTACATCTAATTTTGCAAATTTAGTGGGATGGAATCTATCGATCTTTTCATCTTCTATTTCATTAATTTCTATTTCATCTTTAAAATTAGGATCTAATTTTATGTCAGTATCTATATTACTATTTACAAATTCTTCTTCTAAGGTTAAAAAATTGTTTATCTGTTGGTTATTAGCAAATACTTGTCAGTTTTTTGAGTTATCTGGGATAGCAGTTTTATGCCTGACCTCAACAGTGTACTGATGGTTAGGTTGAAATGGTAACTTACAAGTGCTGGCAAACATTGCTAAACTATGATCCTGCATATTATGCTTTCTAGGAATTACAGCAACCTTGGTTTCTAGGAAAGTGTTTAGTATTTCTATAATGGCTCCTCTGTAACAACTTAATCTAGGGTCTTTGGTCATATATACAGCATTAATCTATTTTAATTTAGAGTCTCCCATGACAGAAACTCTAATAGCTCCGAGCTTCCTAACTAATTTAAGACCTAAAAGAAGTGCTTCATACTCAGCCATGTTGTCAGTGCATTTGAAATTCAGTCTGTAAGCATGTCCCTCTGAGTGATCACTCTCCAGATTATATATCCACACTCCTTCTCCAGCTCCTAACTTATTCACTGATCCATCAAATTCAAGGTGCCATAATATCTCATGTTCATAATTTTCACTGTCAGGGGGACGAAAATTTTCGTTGTTTGCTGCATTTTGATATTGATATTGATATTTAGGTGGGATGTCAACGACTACTATATCCATGAGAATGCTCTTAGTAGGATATTGTACTAAGGAAACACATAGGTATTTGATTAACCCTAGACACTTTAATTGACTTGAGTCAAATGAAAATAAGTCCTTATAAGGTCTAGTAATGTGCAAGTTTAATTTTTCCATAACTGATTTAGGCATTAAATTGTGTGAAGCCCCAAAATCTAACATTGCATTTTGTAAGATTTTATCATGAATGCAAAGCTAATATAAAAGGGTGGTATCCCTCCTTCTAGTGGTTTTCTGTTAACATCAGGACCAAATATAAGTTTTGGCTGATCATCAAACAAGTTGACAAAGTCTTCATTCTCAACAAAGTTTAAGGTTTTGTTTATTTAAGACTTATAGGTTTCACTTTTAATCGGCTCTGTTAAGGGAACTGAAATTTTTAGTTTAGCTACCTCTACACCCAAATTGAAAGGCAAAGGGGCTTTTTCTGTTTGAGACTTGGAATTTTCATAACAGGAATTGGAGTAGGTTGCTCTTATTTTTCTGCATTTGAGGTATTTTTCTGTGGATTTTCTGATATGGTGTTTGGAGATTTCTCCACTATCTCCTTGGAGGGGATTGAAGTGGATGGTTGATCATAAGGGGGTTGGTCATGGGTTATATCTATAATGCTGGGACCGGGAGGGTTCTGGTTTCATCTAGGGAGAATTGGGAGAGTTTTAGTAACTGGAGCTGCTTTGATTTTCTTGGGTTGATTTGGCACCATTTTCTTGGTTTGGTCAAGAGTGTCAGAATTCGTTTTACTCCTTAAGTTGTATTGTTTGTGTACTTCAAAGATGGAAGAATCATATCCTTTCTTATAATCAAATGATTCTCCAGATTAGGTCTGCAATTGCTACAGCATATGCAGTTCCTGCTCATCTTAGGTCAAAAGACAGTTTCCTCATCATCCAATCCCATCAAGTTAATGTGTGTGTCTTGTTCAGGGTCATCTGAATGGGATGTTTCAGCATAGTTTTCCTGAAAGGGAGGCCTAATATTCTAGTCAGGTCCATTCTTTCTAGTATTTTGATTCTGATTCTTTCTAAGGTTTGGATTTCTCACTAGAGGTGCCTGTTGATTATCCCATTGAGGCTTCCTCTCCATATTATCTATCCTATCCATAATATTTTCCATACTTTTGGCCAGGACATCTATTTTAAGGTCAAAGGGTGAGGCTTCATTCCTAAAGCTAGCTCTTTTTGCTAACAAATTGGCTTCTATGCTAACGGCTACACTCTGCATGTCTTCTAAAGTTGGGAGATTTCTCTCTCTGAGTTGGAAGGCCATATTAGTATCAAACCCATCAGGAAAATTTATCATTTCTAAGTCAAGTGGGGGTCTAAGATTGACTAGTATTCCATTATATATATTGTTAAATCTGGTACAGTAATCCTGGACTGTTTTATTTGGTCCTCTTCTGATGTTTTCGTATTCTGAAAGGATCTGTTGAGGGTTCTTTTTCTTTTCCCATATATTTAAAAATTGTTGATAAAATATATCTAAACTATCTATGATATTAGCAGGTAAAGCTCTAAACCATTTCTTAACATCACCAGCTAGAGTCTGAGCAAAAAGTCTCATTAGAACATCTCCAATATCAATTTCATGCAATTCAAAGTAGTCTGTCATTTTGTTTACATGGTGTTGTGTTGTATAAGGTCCTATGCCATCAAATTGGACAATTTTGTTTTGGTAATCTTCTGGCATGGCACCAAGTGGGGCAAGTAACACAAGAGAGCATATCTATTTGCTATGGCTCTAAGTTGGGCAGGGCTAAGAATTGGGGTTGGGGTACCAGGAGAAGATACAATAGTTGTTGGAGAATTGGGAGTAATAGGTGATGGATGGATAATGGTAGGTTGGTAGGGAAGTGAAGGTATAAATGGAGGTGAGGAATGAAATTTAGAGGTGGAAGGGAATAATGGTGAACTAAGGGTAGTTGACACTAGTTCAAAAAGCTCAGGGATCTTAGCAGTAGTAAGGATCACTGAGGGGAATTTAGAATATACTCATCAATTTACTAGTTTGCCTTTTGGACTTCGAGGTCTGTAATAATCTCTGGATCTAGAACTATGTCATTAAGTTCACTTTCAGACTTGGTTCTAAATAGGGAAAGGTCAAATGACTCATCAAAGGGGAGGTCTTCTAGAAACAACCACTCATCAGGGCATGAATCTGCTTTGATTGAAGGTGTTGGACTTACTGAACTTTCTTGTCTTTTGGATCTTCTCGAAATCAGGTTGGGGTTATATACTACTGGGGTAGGGTTTGGATCTGGATTAGCCCTAGTATAGTGAGTTCTCCTTGAAGCCAGAATTTTGGGCTTTTATAATTACTTTCTTTTCGTGAAATTTTGTAAATAACTTCTAATAAACCCTTCAAGAGGCTTGAAATAGATATTTGAAATTTTCTCAAAGGTTTATTAAGACTGAGGGTTTGAATCCCTAGTATGGTCGCCACTATGTTATCACTCAGAAGTTTTCCCTATAAGTTATCAAAAGAAGGAAGCATCTGAGGTAACCACAAACCAATCTTCTAGGATTAGGCTCTAGCCAACCTAAGTCCAGAGAGGGCTCTCTCCTTATAATTTAGCTTTGTTTTTATGGGATTTTAGGCTAGTTGTTAGTGTTCATGGGGTTTTGATTTTGGATTGAAGGTAGGGTGGTGGTTCTTGGAGTAGATGGATAAAGCTATGTCTTCAAGCCATTGGGCTATGGAGTCAACAAATGGATAGCATAACTGTACCAAATCATTAAAGGGAATTTTCACAGGGCAGGCTAGCAAAGCAAAAGACAAATATTTAGGCCTAATGGGTGAAGCGATTCTAACCAAGGTGAAAGGGCACTTAAGAATCCTTGGACCGGGATCAGAATAAAGAATAGAGAGTAATCATGAACAAAGGGCAATTAAGAATCCTTTGCTATAGACCAAAGAAAAAACTATGAAAGCTAAGGAGCAGTTAAGAATTCCCTAGCTAAGATAGTTTAGGAGAAAACATTCAGAATGTAAAACAGTCAAGACAGAGTGCATTCAACCAATTTCTGAAATATCTTTCCTTGTTATACATTTAGATTTTAGAAATTTACACAAAAGATTATGGAAAAAAACATCAGGAAAAACAACATTGCACATGAGAGAATACTTATTTGTGTTTCGCTTTACACAAGAATCCTGTAAAATATCTGATCTTTATTCCTTTATCTAGCAAGCCAATTCAGTCATTGATACAATAGAACTCTGATTTGAGAGAAAAAGTCTATAGAAATGTCTTGGAATCCACCCTACATACTTCGAAATGTGAAGCATTTATACAAAAAATAATTACAAAATATCTCATAACAATTTGAGATTTAATCTAGGAATAAAACATCTTCATGCATGAAGATAGAGACAGATGTAGAACTGCATTTTGTTGCCCCTTTTATTGTGGAGTTGCTAGTTGTTTCTTTTGAGTTTTGAGCTCTTTAAGCTGGTTGATAGTTGTGGTATTTCTACGCTGGAATATTCTTTACTTTCATCTTTCACTGATACTCTTTGACTCTGTTACTCTTTGACCCTATTGATCTGTCTTTTACCTGTTTCACCTGGCTACCTTCAAATTCACTGTAGTAACTTTCTGATGTAAAAAATTTTCATAGTAAATCTGTCATTCTCTCCCACCATGCTACCTCAAGCAACTTTATTTTTACTATTCTTCTGTAGATTTCATATGCCTCTGTGTATTTTGCAAAATTGGGCTTGGTGAGAAATAAATGTTTCACCTTATGTTCTAGGAAAAACGGGTTCTCCAATGTATCATATTATACTTTGCCTGTAGGCAAAGCTTTAATAGTTGAAGAGTTGGCTTGTTCCTTGGCCAATTTCCTGAGTCTATCACTAGTCCAACTGGGTCATGAGTTTGTCACTGATGACCATGGGACTAGGAAGACCTTTGTCCCTTAAAATCTAAAACTTAGCCATGAACCTGTCAATGGCTACTTGCATGTTGTGGCACTTCTCTTCTAAGTTGTGCATGAGGTTTCTTTTGGAAAGAACCTTCCTAATCTCCAAAATTGCTTCAGTCGTGTCTTCTATGTTAAGCTCTTGGAGCTCATATATGTTCTTGTGTTTTAGGAAGTGGATGAGTCGATTGGCATCCTCAGGTTGGTCTCCTAATTCTTCTCTTACTTTCTAGATAGCTTCAGTGGCTCTCTTCACTAATTCTGTCTGCTTATATATAACTTGGATTGATGGCCAAATATCATTGACAGAGTCAATGATATTGACCCAAAGCATCTCTTTAGTTTTTCCTAGTGCCTTCTGCAATGTCAAATCTTTCTTCGGGACTTTGATTTTCTCACTCATCCTTTGGGCCTTCTATGTCTCTTCTCTTTGCTGAATTTGGGCAAGTTTACAGTCAGTTTCCAAACTTGCCACTTTCTCCTTTAACTTTTTGAGATCTGTTGCCTGGATGGACATCTCCTCCATGGCTTTCACCAGTTCTATTGCTTTCTCAGTTGATGTACCTGTTGTTGTACTGGACTCAGTTGTAATTGGAAATGTTGTGGCAGGTGGAGCTGTAGGTGCCAATGATGCTGCCAATGTGGAAGGAACTATTGTTGATACTATGGGGATGACAGTTCTGGAAGTTGTGGCCATGTCACTTTGCTTCATTTGAATTAAAGCGTCCAACTCCTTCTCTGTCTCCTTAAGTTGATCATTTAGTTTCAGGACCAAGTCCATGAGCTCTTCATGTCCTTGTTGTGCCTCTGGGACTTCCTGTGTCTGAGGATGATGTAGCTGGGGTATCTTTAGCTACTTCTTGAGTGCAGTTATGTCATCATTTTTCTTCTTAATCAGTTGCTTTTTAGCATTTACATCTTTGGGATCATCTCCTAATTCAATCGCTAAGTCCTCTAGGGACTTGATTCTATTATCGTTAGCCTGTGAGGAGGCTTTCTCTAATTGGAACTGTGTTGATATATTGTTAAGAGAGTTTTGCAGTTGGTGGGAAACAATGGCTTTCCCTATTAAGGTGGAGTGTATCATCTCCCATGTTTGCTTGTGTAGCTCAATCTAGTCAATGGGATGAATATCCCTTGCCAGTACTTAAAAATCCACTTTCTTAAAATCTGTTGCTATCCTTGGTTGCTGAATGGTTGGTTTGATGAAGTTCATCTGTATTTTCCCCTCTTTGACATCAAAGGCTAACATAAGCCTTGTTTGATTTGTAGGGGTCATTTTCAGATACTATGCATAGGTTTAGGCTTTCATCCCCTCATTTCTAGCCTTTATTTCTTTGTATCTCTCCTTAATATCTTGGTCTTTATCTACTGGCATTTTGAAAGAGGATACCTCAACACTTTGTTGCCTTTCCAACATCTGAGTGTGTGATGTGGAAGGTTTTAGGATGCCTCTAGATGGAGTGGCAAGCCTTCTCATATCTCTTTCTGTGCTTGTAACCTTAGCTTTCTACTCTGTATGTTCCTGTTCAGAGACAGGATTCACTCTTTGTCTCTTAGCCTGGCTTGTCTCTGCATAGGCTTGTGATGTTTCTCTTTCTGAAGTAGTGGCCCCTTCCCTATTTCTCTTGAGGCTTTTCTCCTCATTTAGAGGAGTCTGTAAGACTGGGGGGTACTCATGGTGGCCTCTGGTCTATCTGTTTTTTCTTATATGTTTGTTTGATCTAGCACCTCAGACAGGTCTGGTACTTCTGATTGTTCTGGCACCTGTGGGAAATAATCCGCATCAAGCTGTTTTTCCAGATCAATTAATGTGTTTTCCACAACAACTTCTACATTATCCCTATCCTCTAAAGTGTTTTCCACCCATTTCAATTGGTTGGCATACTTTTCTATCTCAGGGATGTGATGATGGATATTGGGGGCCATATTGTTCTTCTGCCTTCTTTTGCAGATGAAGTCCAAGGGATCATATCTCCATATGAAGCTTTTTTTCAGTTTTAATCTCTGAAGGATTGGTCTTTGATTTTGAGTTTGGATTTCTTTTTGGCTTTAACAAAGTTTACCTCATCTAAATTTATTATTTGCCTATAGTACTCCAGGGTAAATAACCTCATTGGGAGGTATTTAGGTAGTTTGTATGGGACCAACTCATAGCCATAAATCCTTATTTCAGTGTGGTTTTAGTACAGGTACCAATCTCCCACCCGATTATTGATGTTTATATGAAGGACTCTCTTGATTTCAAGACTAATTCTTGGTGGAGGGGTTCCAGTGAGCATGCTCATCACAGGGTGGACAAAGTAATCAATGAATTCATTGTGTGAATAGGGGGAGGGATGTTGATGAATCAATGGGGTCCAGAATATAACTGATCTTGGTTGGCCTTTGGTGTCAAGCTTCTGGAGAGTAAAGGGGAACTTATCTACTTGGTAGTATAGAATAAGGTGATACAAAATAGAGGAGTACTTAAGAACTTTCTCATTACTCATTCTAAGGAACTGTTCATGCATCATGTCAGTTACGAACTGAGCATAGTCATATATGACAGCAGGAGGCTATCCTGGAGTGTATATGGACATGAAGGCTAAAATAATCTCATCTATATATTCACTAGTGGTATAACCCAGGACTCTAGAAATCATATCCACAATAATTCTGCCCCATGGAGAAAATAAAGCTACTACATATGGAGGGGGGTCTTTGGGGGTATACTTCTCTTCTACGATGAAGGTTTGGATTATTTGAGCAAATCTTGCAAGGCTGAGTTTAGGATATAAGTCCAACAGGTCTCCAATGGAGAGGGTAGTCAAGTTTTGGTCTGGAGTTGTAGCATCTCATTTATAGATTCAGTGATGATGGTGAAAAGAATGGCCTGGTTAGGGGACATGACTACTCTTTGACTGGGGACATAGTTGGCATGGCAATAATGTACAATTTCTGGGAAAATATGGACTCTGGGGAACTGGTACTTAAGCAAATTGGACTCCCACAGACCAATTTCATCAGCCTAGTTCAAGTATCTATCCCTACTTTGGCAGTATACTTTGAGCGGGGATTCATGGATAGTGGTGTCCTTTATCTGGAAATCCCTATCAGCTAGGGGATGGTGGTCTAGATCTAAGTGGGGTGTAGAAATAGCTCTAACATCCATGGAAATTGGGGCGGCCATTCTCATTTCTTGTGTATTTGAGTATGGAGGAGGTGATTTTCAGTCTTTTAGGGCAATGGTGGTTCAGTACAGAGTAGGTTTGAGTTGCTAGAGTTTCTTTAATTAATTTTTTACCTTAACTAAGAAAACTCAGTAACTGGTTCTGAAATTGACAGGGTTTTACTTTTTTTAATTCTTCAATATGGAAAACATTTGCAGAAAGCAAAGGTATGTATACATTACAAGTTTTAATCTCAGTCATTCAAAAATTATGACTCCTATTGGTATAGGAACGTAACACGTGGGATTATGATTATGAACAATAATTTTTGATAAAATAAAAATCTTTCACTTTATCTTTCCATTTCTTCTCCTTTCATCCATTGTCCTGACATTTTCACTAATTTTACCACACAAGTCACATCTTTCGATGATATAGTTTTTAGCATTATTTTATCTTATTACAGTCAGGAATGGTGGAATGTTGATTTCAGATTGAAATAAGGTGGGGAAGAATCCACTCGTTATAATCTATCTCATTCCTCATCTTTTAAATGTGAAGAAGCAAATAATGTAACTTCATGTTTTCAATCAACCCCTCTCTATGATTCATCATATCATTAGGATCCCCTTTCCTTGGATAAAAAATTAAAATTTGATCATTGTTGTCTTAATATACTCATTGATTCATCTAGTAATGATTGTCTTTCTTTAATTATTGATTATTCCAAGCCATCGATTTTTTATGATCTACCTTATGATATTTTGCAACCATGTCAAGATATCGAAACACTTCAGCCTATGTTGATGGTTATGTTAGAATCTCATGATCTTAGTGGTTGTTCCAAGCATGATCAAGTTGGCACTCTTCCTCAGGATAACCCTCATGAGTCGACTGCAAATGTTGGAAATGAACTTATCTCTCAAATTCAAGATCTGTCAACTGTTTACCATGATCCCATTTCCAAATGGTTGGAGGAATCCTACCTAGCAAGCCCTTTTTCTATGAAGAAGTTCTTATTTTTCTTCATGTTTTCCAATATTGAAATTTGGAATTGATGCTTTGATATGAGAGTCTGTTGTGATGTGTATGAACATTATATTACATCAAAAGAGTATTTAGTATAGGAATGTTTATCATACTTCTTTGGTCTTGTTTTGTGTATTTGAATTTTGGAACATGTCGTGATTTATCTTTCTTTTTGTATGTCTTTCATGATGATATTTCTAATTTACAATCCCCTTGTTGGTCTAGGTCAGGAGATGCTTCATTTGTTTCATTGGAAATTTCACTTTACGTAAGCCTAGCCTATCTTCTGTTAGCTTAGGAGTAGGTTTACTTTAGTTTAGTTTTGTTTGTTTTTACTAAATTTTTTGTCTTTCATTTTGCACTTTTCTTTCTTTCTTCGTAATAATCCTTATATGAAGGTCATGTTTGATTCTGAAAAAGCATGGAAAATTTTGAAAGGAAATTGTACAACTATTAACGCTTGGTTGACTGTCCATCCCTCTTATTTGCATGGGCCTTTTTCTTTTAGTCTATGATGCTTGGACAAAAAAATATGTTCTTTCTCAAAGAAAGCCTTATTGGATCTGTGATGCTCAAATATATAAATGGATTCTTCTTCTTCAATCATATATTATGTTTGATCTACTAAGTTGTTATCTTGGTCGAGTATAGAAAGGAGAGGAGGAAACTTAAACAAGTGGAATGTATCTCATAGGTGTACATATATCCTTCTTTGAAGGGACAACCTCTTATGCTCTCAATGATTTGGGATCCATCTTTTGCCCCATGAAATAATAACTGTTGAATCACAGTTATCTAAATAAAGGGTGAAAGAAGAGAAAGGCTTCCTGTGCAGAGAGGTGAAGCAAGCAACTTCATCGGGGTACTAAACAGGCCTGTTGGTAGCGAAGCAATGCTTATGCTCTTGTAGTGACTTCATCAGGGTACTGAACAAGCTTGCTAGTAGTGGAGAAACACCAAAGATGAAAACTAGGACTCTGATGATCGTTTTTACTTGCATATCTATATATTCCTTGTCCCCAATTGAAAGAACCGAAGTGTGACTTGCTTTTTTTAGTGTCTTGGCGATGAAAAGAATGAAGGAAACTATATCTTTAAGTTGAGCTAAGTAAGGAAGCTATGGTGATCAAAAAAATAAACAATAATTATTGAATACCTAGGTTTGTTTTATATAGTGATAATCGTACAGATAATTTATATTTCTATCAGTGTGTCACCAAGTCTTGTAGTTGCTACAACGCCCCTCCAAAATTTTTCCTACACTTCGATTTTGGAGCCTACCTTTGGTCAATAAGAGCT
This sequence comes from Pinus tabuliformis, assembly GCA_031772625.1. Lineage (NCBI taxonomy): Eukaryota > Viridiplantae > Streptophyta > Pinopsida > Pinales > Pinaceae > Pinus > Pinus tabuliformis. Next base: position 382,098,001 of record CM062814.1, read on the forward strand.
TATCCTTGATGGTTGTCAAGTGTACCTCTTGATTGTTTATTGTCACAATCTCTCATTCTTTCATGCAAGACTTATCTTATGCCTTAACTGAGTCTTCTCATCATCTATTGTACAAATTTTACAACAAGTTACTTTCCTCCAAACACAAGCTAACTCTTGTCCTGATCTAACACTGATTGCTAGTATTTCCTCTAGGAAATATGTATTCCCCCACCATTGGTGACTGTAAAATTATTTGAGGAAGCGAACTATGTAACATTTCAATACATTCAATCATTGATCAAGTGAAATGCACAATCTTTCATTGAGGATGAAAACTACGCAATCCACTAAGCCAATGGACTGCGTAATCCCTTGTCACTAGAATTACAAAATCCTTTCTGTCAGTGGATAGTGAAGTCCCCCAAAATAATAAACTACACATCCCTATAAAATAAGGAGTGCACAATAACCTATGCACAAGTGACACAAAGTTTCTATTTTTTATCTAAGGACAAGTGTCGCTTTCTCCTTGATTTTAGGCATGAGCATCATAAACCCTAACCTAATCTTGTGGGGGGGGTTGGAGGGTGGGGGGGGTTGGAGAGGGGGGGGGGGGGTGTAAATCTATATAATAGAGGTTAGTATATCTCATTTTCACACTAGACATTGGATCGATAGCCTTCCCCGCGAAATCAAGGAGCTTCGAATTTGGTTTGTAGTGCTTTTCCAAGTAAGTTTCTAAAATGTCGCTTTTTACTGCTTTTTTTGTTTCTTTTGTCATTTTTGTTTTTAAAAGTGTTGCTTTTCCTGTTTATTCTTGTATTTACTAGATTTTATACTATATTTACCTTGTACAAGTGTTGGTTCAGTGCGTCATTCAAGTTGTATAAGTGTCTCATCCCTCCCAAGATTTTTTGCCTACTAGTAATTACTATTGCTGGGTAATTTTGTGCATGCACGTTCTTCCTTTTGCATGATATTTTCTGGTCAATTTTAATGATTGATTTAACTCATATTAAGGCTAATCTACCTTTACTCCTTCATATCTAGAATTTTTCCTCTCCCCTAGGAAAGACTACACAAATTTCATGAGTTGTTGCCTTCCCCCACTACTCATTACTTAGTTCCAAGACTCAAGCTTTCCCCTTTCCAGTTATGACTACACAGTGTATAATCATTGGCTTTCCCAATTGCACATTGCACAAGTCCAAGCATCAAATGCCTAGTCTTTGCCTCTAAGACTCCACAATGTTCCTTTATCTCTCTCTTCTACCAAATTGAGACTGCGCATTGCACAGTCTCAAGCCTCAAGTCATCCCTCTGATAGCTAAGACTACACAATCCTCCTCCCTCTCTATGAATTTCACAATTCTTGAGCTCATCCAATCCTCTTCCAACCCAATATTGTGCAATCTCTCTCCCCATCACTATGTTGTTGCTTTTTGATTGATTGCTGAGATGATTTGACTTAAAGCTAACTTGCTTTTGCTATGAGTGCATATTTTTCCACAGGTATTATATGTCTCGAGCATACTATTTGGTCTTTAGTTACTAAGGTAATTTAAGATCTAATTCCTTTATCAACCTGAGAAAGTACACTTAGAGGCACTCATCTAACGTATATAGATCTAGAAGGATCTAGGGTTCTAATGATAGCCTAGTGAAATGAAATTAACAATGCTCTCTTACAAGAGGTCCTTCCTTGTCTTTTCAAGCACTTAAGCATCAATTTAGATCAAAACAAATCTAATGAAATTCTAATTCATAGGTAACAAAAACAGAGTAATAATTCCTTTGTTAGGGGTTCTACAATTCCTTTACAAGAATTGTGTTCTATAGAATCCCTTTCAAAACAATTTCTAAGACTTAGCTATTCAAAACAATATTCAAGATGAGTAGTACTAGAAGTCAAATAGTAAGTGATTATTTTACAAGATTCATTCAGCTACTTACTAATTGAATTCTGCATTCCAAATCATGAATTATGAATCAACTTCTAAAATCAAAATCATGAGATAACAAGCATGTTTGTTAATCCTTAAGATGGATATTGGTTGACTCCTTTTACAAGGCTCTTTCACAACAAATACAAATCTTTCAATTAACAACTTTCAATGGCATAAACTTGCAGCACATAAATGAAATATCAAACTCCAAATATCATATTTATCAATGCAATTTAGAAAGAAAACTAAATAAGGAGTGTACCAGCTCCATAGTGGGGGCCCTTCCACACTTCACAAGCACATTGTAAGATTATTCAAGTGAAGAAGATTATTGGATCTGAAAGCATATTCTAAACTCAATGTTGTAGCTCTGAATTTAAGTTTGAAAATCAAAAGTCACACATAAGTTATTCCAAGTTCTTCATAAATCAAAAGCTAAACTATCTATTTCTCCCTTTTAGCTATTTATCACCAATTTCCATAACAAAAAGAAACTATTCATCCTCCCCAATATCCTAATGAAATCTTATCAGTTACATCAAAGGAGGTCGAAATTGGTTCAAATCCTCCATTAGTCAAAAATATCAAAGAAAATAGAAATTATGTTCACAAAATCTGGAAATTCTGCTGAAGTGGCTAGGTTTGACCAGCGTTGACCGGACACCTATTTCCTTCAAATTCAATAGTGGATTGGTAATCCACCATCTACATAAATTTAGCTTCATGCCCACAATCTTCGAATTCCCCAACCTGTTATGCAACATGTCAAACCATGGAGCAATTACAGGAAGTTACAATTTCTTGTAATTTTCTAGAAAATGTCATTTTTAACACAAAAATTTCAAAACAAAAATAATGATAATGACATCATATCATTTAGTTTCTAAGGGTTGTGGATGAAATATGAAGGTTAGATGGTCAAAAATGATGAACAAAAGAGGATTTTTAAGTGAAATGGACAGTCATAATTTGATACCAACATTCCCCCAAACTCGAGATTTTGCATGCCCTCATGAAAATGAATTCTAACATGTCAAACTATGCCTTCTACCTCTGCTTCTGCCTTTGCTGCCTAAAGTAAACCATTGATATTCATTTGGGCTTCAAACTCTGTCTTCAAAATTTGATACTTTGTTTTAATTGCCTTCTTTTGTTTGTAGAGTTTGTAGGCCTTCCTACAAATTTGCATTTTATAAGCTTTGAGTTTCTTAACCTTCCTTTTCAACTTTTCATTCTCATCTTGAAATTTCTTGCTTTTTATTTTGAGTGTTTCATTTTCGCTTTTCACCACTCTTTCCAAAACTTCAGACTCCATAAGCTGCTGCTGTAATTTCTCAACTTTCCTTTTCAAATTTCTTTTCCTCTTACCTGAGAATTTATGTTCTTGTTGTTCCTTTTCCTTGTCTTTTATTTCCAATCGTTGTATGTAATCATACTGGGGTTGTTGTAGAATGTCATCTTCCTCCACCATTTTCCCCTTCTGACCAAACTTAGTCTTTCTGGACTTCCTTGTGTAGGTGGTAAAATTTTTATCCTGCTCAGCTTTCTCAGTTTCCTCTCTTACCATTATTCTTGTATTTATACTGCTGCTAGATGGAGCAGAGATACTAGTTCTGTGCTCTGAAAATTATTCTTCTATGTCATCCACATTAATCAATAACTCTGGTTGTTGTTGCCCTTCTTGTGGATTCTACTACCCTTCATGTTCATCTGCTATATATTCATTAGTCACCAAAATGTTTTTCCATGACACACCTATCTTTTGCAATTCAAACTCAATTAATATTTTTACCAAACCAAAATGATATAGGCTCTTATCATTGTTCTTTCTTTGTTTTTGTATGGTCTTAGACATCTTAGTTAAGCTTTGCAAAAGAAAATAAGGCAAGCTTCTAACACAGTCCCCTCTTAGATGCATTAGCAGTTTGATATGATATAGGAACACTATACTATATCTTCCTTCACAAGTTATGAATTTCTGAATTACATAAACTATTTCATCCTATGGATGAATGAGCCAACTCCTAGGAATCCCTGATTTCCAGTTAGATGATGATACCCTTGTCCTAGATATGAAATGTGTCCATGTTTTCTCCTTGAACTGCTTTGTCTTAAAATACTTCTCCCCTTCTAGGCTTATGCATGTTTCTTGAGCAATTGTATCCTCTGGTATTCTAAAAGATAAGTTTCCTACAATAGCTCTTTCCTCGGTGAATGAAGAGGCAAACTCCATGGCTATTAATTCATTGTATCCATTGAATTTTTCTAAGAGTGTTAGCCATTGTTTTTCCCTAAAGATTTCTATGCAGTCACTATGCACTTTGGAAGGGTCAAATCATTCTACCTCTGTTCTTTTTGCCATGATAGAAAAAGTTACCTCTTTTTATCCTATGCTGTAAGAAAAATTTACCAAAATTCTTCGAGAAAACTACCTGGGACTATGCTATGCTGAGTGCTATTCGTATTACCTCTTTTTATCCCAAACTACTTTAAACCTTACCTTTCCGTCATTTCATGACCTTACACATTTCCCGATGCTCACCTTTATCGCATTCAGCCTCCACCGTTGATTTCACTCCATCAAATCAACGGCTAGGAGCGAGTGCGAAACTTCAACTAGCATGCAGATTAAAACAGCCTTAACCTCCACTGTTGACTATTATCTAAAAGGTTGAACATGAGATTGATGGTTAGGAATGAGTGCGGGTCTTCAACCATGATCAAGGAAATCCTTACTCTTCTACCCCCACAGTTGACTGCTATTTTTGGATTGACGTCTCCCTTTCAACCGATCTCGTCAAATTTCTTATGTCATGGCCCTTTCTATTCGTATGTTGACATTACTATTGTCAACATACTCATAACCGTATATGCAAATCTCCAGAGACAAGGTTCTTCAGTCATTCAGGTTTTGTTTTTAAGGAACAGAGCAACGTTTTCTAAATTTGGCTTTCAACAATAAACATGACACATCATTCTCTTACCTCATCATTTTCATTAATGATGAATTCCTCTGTTCTCATACGGCGTGCAATTACGGAATGAACCCTTGGTTTCTTCACTCAGCATCTACATTTACTTCGATTTCTTCACACAACGTTTACATGATGAGTCTCTGGTTCCCTCATACGGCATTTTAATTGAATGTTGAAACCCTGCCTACACTCAATGTTTGAATGATGATAACCTCGGCCTACACAGTGTTTTGAATGATGATAGTCCCAATGACTTATGAGCAGTGGTCATATATAGTTGAAATGATGAGATTGGGTGTGTTATGTTAGTGTCAGTCCTTGCAGCCTTCCTCCAGTGATCAAACATTCTCTTACAAAGTGAGTTTAAGGTGTCAAGGTCAAATTTTGTCATTTCAGTGAGTCTTCAAGCAAAATTTAGTCACTAGGTATTAAACCTAGGGTTTGCTTTTACTCCTTTCAAAGTTGTCCAAATGTCGGTCCTTGTCACCATTCAGCTGAATGTACCATCATTGAAAGGGTTTTCATCATCATGCCAGGTTCCACTGGGTCATTTTACACCTTGTTCATGCTTCAATTGCGCCTAAGTAAGGCTCATTTCCCTCTCCTAGGGTTTTGAAGGCAATTTCTCTTGGATGGTAAAATCATCAGCAAAACTTGTATCCTAATGTTCATATACTTTCCCCTATCCTTAATGTACCTTATTAAACACTTCCCATCACTCAGATCCCCCAAATTCCTCATTTTCACACAAACCCTAGTTTCTTGCTACAACTTGAAAATTTTCTAGGTTAGGCCTGTGTTTTGAACTTTTGGACCCCTACCCCTCACTCAATCTGTGAAATTCCTCTTTCCTCTACTTCCTAACATCCCTCCCTACTTCCAAAAATTTTCTCAAGAATTTAGAAGCCCCTTATCCCCTTCATTTCGCTTCATTTCAACAAATCCCCTGTTCCACACATCGGGGTAGGTTTTACTCAAACGATGTTTCTGAGCAAGAAAAGATGAATTTTGGAAAACTGAGAGATTTTTTTGTCCAAAATAGGCCAAGGAAGAAAAACCTCCTTCACTTTTTACACAGGTGTCATGGTTTTAGAGAAATGTCAAAAATACAGTTGCCTTGGGAGAATTGATGCACCTCTAAAGTGACCTTGGGAAAATCAAGTTTTCTCCTAGCTTGGTTGGTCAAATGACTTGCTTGATGACTCAAATGATAATTAGACACAAATATATTTCCAATTATCTATCATGAGATCAATTTGGAGTTGAGGAAGACCTTCAAAAGTTGACTGCAACAACACTCTGCCTTTAGGCAGCCTCATTTGGCACATTTCGACCAGTTTTGGGAGATTTGATTTTTGACAAGGCAAATGAACTCCAAATTGAAACATTCCAGTTGGGTTGGAAAGTAGACTCAATAAGCTTTCCAACGAGCTATCCTATGTCCAATTTTTACATCGGGAAGGCCTCCAAAAGTCTCCTATAAAAATAGTTATGCATTGGGTAGGTGGCGCAGCGCACATAACAGGCGCGGTGCATTGGGTAGTGCTCTGCAGTGTAAATTTACACGGGCGCGGCGCACATAACTGGCGTGGCACATTGGGTTTGATGCATAGCGCATACAGCCAAAAAGCCCAAAAACTTCAAAAACTTGCTCCAAATCGCTCAAAACGCGTGGGTCTTCACTTGTACAAGTAAGTTGGGCTTCCATCATTGCTTTTCATCCAAGGTTAGTGCTTGTGGTTGTCTTATGGTGTTTTTATCATCAAACCCTACCAAGGAAAACAGTGCTAGATTTTTGTATTAACTCTTTGGCTTCCAACTTATTTTCCCCCACCTCACATTCCCTTACTCCATTTTTCCCTTGATTTTCCTATTCCCTATATTCACATGCCCCGAAATTCACTAATCCCATACCCCAATTCCCATTTCCCCAAAATATCAAACACGAACTCCCAAACCCTAGTGCTATACCCAAAACTCCTAAATCATTTCATAATCCCCTGCTTCCCTAAATAAACCCTATACTATCCTAACAGTCCTAAAATCCCTCATTTTCCCCTCCCTCTACAGTCCCTCATATCACTTTTCCCTTGGTGGCAAAAGTCAAAACACATCACAAATCACCTTCTTCTCATCAAGGCAGCTCCAAGATAGTTCATCCAACAATAGATATGGCATCTGATCCTTCATATGACCGTGATGAAGAGACACATAGTGACTCTCCTACAGAGGTACATGCACTCAGGAGACCTCATAAAGGTGACAAAACATTTGGGAGAAACGCCAAGCTGCCCAAAGGAGGAGGGTGGAGTTCACTAGAGCAAGAAATCAATGTCGATCGGGAGTCTTGGCTCGAGAGAGTCAATATCCACTTGGAGAGGAAGCTAGAAAAGGCCAACAAGGAGAAAAACTTGTTGAGACACATGGCTGTTCATTATATGGCAAGAAACAAAGTTTGCAAGGCGAGAATCAAGAGTTTGAAGGCAAAATTGAAGAAGGCATCAAAGAGGCAAAAGGAGCATGATCGACTTCAGATATTGGCCAAGGCTTCCTTGGCCCAACATAACTCTTGATAGAAAAGACTTAGCCCAAATTTCAAAAAATTTGGAGTAATTTTTGCATTTTGGAAATTTTTTGGCACAAAAACATAATTTTCTGCCCTATGCACCATGCCACGTGGCGCTCGCCTTTTCTAGGAGCCTCCAAATCACAAAAACTCATAATTTTTGGATTTGGCATGAACAATTATGTTTGCATACCTATGGCCAAGAAATTTGGGTAGGTTTTGAGCCCTCAAAAAGGTCAAAAACACTCAAAAAATGACCTCATTGCCCCTATTTTGACACACAGAAAGTAGTGTTGGGAGAATGGACTTTTGGAGGGGCAAATGGAGGAAAAATTGGAAAATTCCACTTGGGTTAGAAAGGAGACAGATATACCTTTCCAAAAAGCACACCTGGAGCAAATTTGGACATCGGGAAGGCCTCCAAAAGTTGGTCCAAACAGGCGTGACGCATAGAGAATCAGGCGCAGCGCATAGAGGAAAAATTGCCAGTTTGACAAAGTTTTACTTTGTTTTTCGCCCAGTTTTGTCTAGTTTGACTTTTTCACTTTCCTAATGGAAAATTTGTGATGTAATTTGATGAAAATTGATGGATCATGATGTAAATATGTTAAATTTTCACTTCTAGAGGTAGATTCATCAGTTTAAAGGTTGTTTGAAACTAAATGAATCAGTTCCCTTGTTTCTAGAGGCATGTTGTTATGTTGCCTATTTTCTAGTTCTCAGTTTAGAATCAGTTGGATCAGCTCCTAAACATGTGAGCTAAACTCCTAGATGCAAGGATGAGCTATGTTTGTCTATATTATGGTGTTTTTTCAGTCATTAGCATGGTTGGACTTTTGAGAAAGCCTTGAGCTTCATTGTACATTCATATGAGCATTTTGGCTAAGGAATTGAGACCAGGATTTGCAGCACTCTTTGGGATCCATGTGGAAATTTGTCTTGGTACAGTGCTTTTCTTTGTAATTGTGAATTTTCTTATATGTCATGTATGCCATTCTCTATCTTGTTTCTTCTGAACTAAAAAAACAAGAGTGTAAGTAGAATCCATTGAAATTGCAGTGCTCTACTTGAAGTTTGCTTTAGTTTCTTGATGTTTTTAGCTGTTTGGAGAGGATCCATGGTTTCTCTTGCCCTCTTCAACACCTCACCTGTCTATTCCTTCCATCTCATTCAATTTTAAGTGCCAAAAACAATTTCCTACCTTGCCCCATTGAGATCTTTGCAGGAATGAGCCTCAATCCCCGCACCCAAAATCTACCATTTCATCTGAGCCAAAAAAAACATCATTTTATTAAATCAAACTCTCTTGCACATATACCTAGCCTAAAATCAGTATTTCTATCGGTCATCTCAAGCCCTCATCGATCATGATTTGCTGAGATTGACCTGGAGAGAGCCCTCTCCTGACCTGGTAGGGCTAGCTACCAGGCTGAGCATGGATTGATGTTGGCCCTGGATCCTACCTTTTCAACCTGAGGTAAATCTAGGCACTAACATGTTATAATAAACTCAGGCAACAAATCGTGAGAGCGTTGGATCATTATGATTTCTCTGAACTAGCTGTTTAATCCTTATTATGATGACATTTTGTCATCATACCCTTTTTCGATCATATTTCTTGAATTTTTAGGTTGAAAACCATAAAAATTTTATAAATCCTTCATCTTTTTTACCTGATCCCGCTCTTCAAAATTCTAATCTATAGCTACTAATTTATGGCTTCTAATCTGTAGTTGTTGACTTCATTAGTTCTGAGTATGCATACTTAGTTTTAGTAGGTTTGTTGGCACCTATGACTGTAGGTTGAATTAGAAAAGTATGTACAGGATAAAAGATAGGCTTTAAGGATTAGGTTTCGGGATATGTACAGGATAGAAAATAGGATAGAAACCTAGTTTTGAAGAGTAGGAATGACTCCTACAAGATATAAAAATGAGCATGTGTAATATAAGATAGGCTAGGTATTAGAAACTAAAATACATTAACATCATGAACCACTATTTAAAAATTGGAATTAATAAAAGAAATTAAAAGTATTAAAATGAAAATTCTTACAACCCTCTAATATTTCTTTGTTTGGAAGCTAGCTTTTGTTGTTTGATATGTGCAGGCATAGCGGAATGTGTTGGCACTATGGCACAGGTTTGGAGTTATGGCACAGGTATTTTCCTTGATGGCAACTCTCTCTGGTGACAAATCTCAGTTCAAGCTTTCAGAATGAAGGAAAAGACATATACGCAGGTTCACCTAGACTAAGGCGCGTATACACGCGGGTTAGACGTTACAAAGGCGCGTATGCGTATACACACACTTTCACGCAAGGAAAAGCGTGTATATGTTGGAGAACTTACCTTTGGTCCGTGGTAGTTAGTCCTTGGTATTTGAACCTATGGTTTTGGACCATGGTATCTCGTCAGAAGTGGTGATCCCAAGTATTGGGTCCATAGTATTGTGTTATTATGGTTTTGGACTGTGGTATTGTGAAAGGCCTAAGACTATAAAAGAGGAAGGAGATCATTTGGCAAAGGATCATCTGAATTAATTGAATATCTAATAAGTACTAGATCTAAAATATTGGTGATTGGGGTTATGGTGCAGATCTGGATCTGAATGAAGGAGGAACCTTAGCGCAAAGAGAAGGATAAGTTCTATTGATGGGTCATAATCTTAAGGCTTGAATGATAGTATCTTTGTATGATTTTGATCTGTTATATGTGGCGCAGGCTTGATCTATAAATCTGATAATCTGGGTTAATTACTGTCTGAATATTTGAAAGAGTGAATTATCCTTTATAGATCTGTACGCAGGTTCAGTGAAGCGAAGGCGCGTATACACGCTGGTTCAGTGAATACAAACAGCGTATACGCAGGTTGGTCCACACTCAGAAGCGTATGCACGCAGGTTTCAGGTTATTGAAGTAGCGTATATCTTTTGAGTTGTGATCTAGCTGCTTCTGTTTGTTGTTGTAGTGTTTTGGGTTCAGAATTTGGTGTGTGGTTACTATTACTGTGTTTTTGGGTACAGCCGTCAGAGAAGTATCTACTTGATTCAGTTCTAATTGGTGAAAAGGAGATTGTTTGATGCAGAAATTTTTGATGATTGATTGATGTTCATGGATCCAGTCTGAAAATTTATGAAACGTGGTCCCTGGAAGAAAGAGAAGGTTGTAGCCTTCTATAGGCCAGCACCTACGTACTAGTATCTTGGCTAGTGCAAGAGCTAAGGGGGTTGTAGCTCCCTTCCAGGAGAAGTTGGAGAACAAGAGAGGGTTGTAGCTCTCTGCAGGTTGCAGCCTGCGTACTGGTAAAGGACTGCACCAGTACATTGTAAAAAGAAGTTTCTAATTAAAAGAAGATAGAGACAAATTACAGCAGGTGGTTTTCACCCACATTGGGTTTCCACCTTATATCTTGTGTTCTTGTGTGTGATTGTCTTTTGCTCTGTTTTACTGTTTCTGTTTATTGGTTATTTAATTCTGATACATAGATTAACAATCAACATCTGAAAGATAAAGTAAATTATAAGTTTGCATTGTATACGCTGGTTTCCTTCTACATAGTTGTGTATATACGCGGATTTAATTAACTGAAGTAGCGTATATTATTTGAATTTCAAAAGGGAATATTTGACTTAATAACACTGATTCACCCCCCCTCTCAGTATTATTTCCAACAATTGGAATCAGAGCAGGTCATTCTGAAGAAGCTTGATCGCTTGAAGGAAGATCCATCATCATGAGCAACTACGAGAGAGAAGCATCAATCAGACCACCAATTTTTGATGGGACCAACTTCGTCTATTGGAAGGTAAGAGTCACAGACTATCTGCAATCTCTTGGTACAAAAGTCTGGGATATCATAGATACAGGGTACAATTTTCCATCAGCAACTCCTACAGATCCGGCTAAGAAGAAGAAATATGAAACAAATGCAAAGGTTGTCAATACTCTATTAGGATGTCTATCTCAATCAGAATTCGTGAAGGTTATGCAGTATAAATCCGCAAAAGAAATATGGGACAAGATTGTTCTGAGCTATGAAGGAGATGAATAGGTAAAATGAGCAAAACTTCAAACCCTCAGAATTCAGTATGAAAATCTCAGAATGCACAATGATGAAAGTGTGGATAACTATTTCCTTCGTGTAGATGAGATTGTTAATTGTATGAAAAAATTGGGTGAAGAAATAAAAGAGGCTGTTGTGGTTGAAAAGGTTCTAAGATCTTTGTCCCCTAGGTTTGAATCTAAAGTTTCTGCAATAGAAGAAAAAGAGAATCTACGAAACCTTACCATGTCATAGCTGCACGGAATTTTGACTGCTTATGAAATGAGGAAAGGAGGACCATCAGACAGGAGAGAAGCTGCCTTCAAGGCTTTAGGCAAAGGAGATTACTATGAGTCAGGACACGTGTCAGAAGAAGAAGAAGAATCAAATTTTGTCAAAAACCTTCAACGGGGTACTGGATGATTCCGAGGTAAGTTACCTTTCAAATTCTTTGCTTGTGGAAGAGTCAGTCACTATGCTGCCAAATGTCCTCATAAGGATAAGATTGACAAGGGGAAGGAACGTGTTAGATGGAACAAGAAACAGAATGCAAATAAGAAAAGCTATTACACTCATGAAGATAGCGATGGACTTTCAAATAGTGACGAAGATGAACGAGGTAATAATTATAAACTTTTAATGGCTTTTGAAGATGATGATTACATGGATGCTATAGATGAAGAAGGTCTTTATGAAGAGATTTCTAAACTCAAAATTTGTTTAGAAGAGAAAAATGTGATTATTGATTCTCTGCAATGTCAACTGGCTGAAAGGGAAAAACATCATGAAAAATTGGAATGTGAAATTGTGGGACTTAGAAAAGAGATTGAGAAAACTAAAGCTCTTAATCTTAGATTTGTTAAAGGATCTGAAACTCTAGATGAGATTATCAATGTGCAACGTTCCCCACTAATCAAGACAGGTCTGGGATATAATAAAGAAGCATCTCAAGCACAGAAACCATCCACCTCAAAAATTTATCTTGATGCAGCAAGGAGGAATGAGCAAAAGCCCAATGGAGATCACCAGGTAAAATAGGGACAATTTACATCAAGAATAAACAAATACTACCAGGTAAATCGGGGGCAATCCACCTTAAGGATGAACAAAAGCTACAACCAGCCACAGGTAAAATCTTATCAATTTGCCTCAAGAATGGATGACAATAGAAACTACAATCATTTGGCTAGTAGATTTGATAATCGCAGGAGTTTCTTCAATGGCCAGTGTTTCTCTTGCCATAACTTTGGCCACAAAGCAGCTCAATGTGTTGCCTATAAAACAATCATGACTAGAGAAGCTCAAAAACAAAGAAGTATGACTGGAATCACGAAAAGGACCTATAACAAATTTTCCGCCCTTGAAAATGAAATTGAATGTTCTATTTGTAATAACTTCGCTCATGAAGATTCTGAATGCAAGAGCAGGTTTCAGAAGACAACTCAAAAGGAACAAATCTCAAGTGCCAGAACATAGAGAATGAAGGAACCGCAACCAAAAAGATGTGGGATAGCTTTATATGCAGAAGGAAAGGAAAATCAATGGTACATCGACAGTGGATGTTCGAAGCATATGACAGGTGATAAAGAAAAACTTCAATCATATAGTGCTTTACAAAAAGGAAAGAAAGTTTCTTTTGGAAATGATACCCCTGCAGTCATAAAAGGAAAAGGCACAGTTTAGTTGAAAGAAAAAGTCAAAGCTGGAAATGTTTTGTATGTTGATGGCTTGAGGCATAATCTACTGATTGTCAGTCAGATGTGTGATCAAGGAACTGAGGTAATATTTCGATCAAATGGATGTAGTGTTCGTGATCTTGATACAGGAAAAACAGTGATCAAAGGCATAAGAACTCCAAATAATTTATACATATTTGAAGAAGGACAACAACAATGCTATTTGAGCAAGAATGATGAACACTGGTTATGGCACTAGAGGTTGGGGCATCTAAGCTATTCACAGATAAGGAAATCATGCAAATACCAGGAAGTTCGTGGTCTTCCAGACATCAGAATTCCAGACAATACAATATGAAAATCATGTCAGTTTGGTAAGCAAACCAGAACTAACTTCCCTGAGAAGGAAGGATCAGCTAGCAGGCCTCTTGAACTAGTCCATACAGATGTATGTGGTCCATCTAGGAAAAGGTCACCTCGAGGAGAAGAATACTTTATATTATTCATTGACGACTTCTCCAGGATGGTTTGGATAGGACTTATGAAGCACAAAGACGAAGCCTTCGAAAAATTCAAATCTTTCAAAGCCTTGGTTGAAAACGAATCAGATCACAAAATTAAGTACCTCAGGTCTGATAGAGGTGGGGAGTTTACCTCAAATGAATTTTTCGATTTTTGTGAAGAACATGGAATAAGAAGGGAATTCTCTACAGCTAGGACTCCTCAGCAAAATGGAGTAGTGGAAAGGATGAACAGAATGATTCAACAAATGGCTCGTGCTATGCTTGATGAGTCTGGAACTCCCGAAACCTTCTGGGTTGAAGCTACATTTGCTGCGGTTGTTATTCTCAGCAAAACAAATGTTCGGGTGAACAGCACTCAAACTCCTCATGAGCTCTGGTATGGTAAGACTCCTTCGGTAAAACATTTCAAAATTTTTGGAAGCAAATGCTATATTAAGAATAATGATTAACATCTTGGCAAATTTGAACCTAGAGTAGATGAAGGCATTCTCCTTGGTTATTCTCCCCACAGCAAAGCATATAAGTGTTACAATAAAAGACTTGGAAGAATTGTTGACAGCATTGATGTAGTGGTTGATGAAGAAGGAAACATTCCTAGGCAAGTAAATTATGAAAATATCGAAGAGGATGAAGACCATCCTTCAAATCAGACTGATGATGAAGAAGAACCTCAAGAGACACCAGAGGAACAGATAAGGATAGAAGAGAAGACTCCATCTAGGTACGTTCAGAAGAATCATCCAGAATCTCAAATTTTGGGGCAGAAAGAGGCAGGTATACAAACAAGAAGAACAATTGCAGAAGCCTCAAGCTATTTGGCATTTCTCTCCTCCACTGAACCACAAAATGTAAAAGAGGCATGCAAAGATGAATGCTGGGTCAAGGCAATGGATGAAGAACTTGAGCAGATCGAAAAGAGTAAAACTTGCGAGTTGGTTCCTAGACCAAAAGATAAGAATTTCATAGGGACAAAATGGATCTTTAAAAACAAGTTGAATGAAAATGGGGAAGTGATTAGAAACAAGGCCAAACTTGTTTGTAAAGGGTATGCTCAACAAGAAGGAATAGACTTTGAAGAAACTTTTGCTCCCGTTGCTAGACTTGAGGCCATCTGAATGTTCCTTGCTCTCTCAAGCTTTCAGAAGTTCAAAGTATTTCAAATGGACGTGAAATCAGCCTTTCTGAATGGAGACTTAGAAGAAGAAGTGTACATTGAGCAAACAGATGGTTTCATTCTTGGGAATGATCCAAATCTTGTATGCAGAGTAAAAAAGGCTCTCTATGGTCTTAAACAGGTTCCAAGGGCTTGGTACTACCGTTTGGACAAATATCTTCATCAACAAGGTTTTTCAAAAGGATCAGCAGATAGCAATCTTTATATAAAAATTGAAAATGACAAATTGCTAATACTTGTTGTGTATTTAGATGATATTATCTTTGGCAGCAATGAAGAAGCTATGAGTCAAAGCTTTGCCTTGGTGACGCAAAAAGAATTCGAAATGTCCTTGCTTGGAGAACTAACATATTTTCTTGGATTGCAAATCCAACAAAATGAAGGTGGTACCTTTTTGTCTTAAACCAAGTATCTCAAGCAGATCCTGAAGAAATATGGCATGGAAGATTAAAAACCAGTATGTACCCCTATGGTTATAGGATGCAACCTCAGTGCAAATGATGAATCAGCAGCAGTGCATCAACCAACCTATAGATCCATGATTGGAAGTCTTCTTTACTTGACAGGCACTCGACCAGACATCATGCATGCAGTGGGAATAGTTGGAAGATTTCAGGCAAATCCTAAGGAAACCCATCTTCAGGCAGTGAAGAGAATTTTCAAGTATCTTCAAGGAACTCAAAACTATGGCTTATGGTATCCTAGAGATACAGATCTCACTCTTCATGCTTATACAGATGCAGATTGGGTTGGAAGCGTGGATGACAGAAAGAGCACAAGTGGTGGTGCATTCTTTATGGGTTCCAAATTAGTATCTTGGTTCAGCAAGAAACAAAGTTCGATTGCTTTATCTACAGCTGGAGCGAAATATGTGGCCGCTGCATCTTGCTGCACTCAACTCCTTTGGATGATGCAAACCTTGCAGGATTTTCAGATCACTTGTACACCACCTATCTCCATCTTATGTGATAATACAAGTGCAATCAGCATTTCAAAGAACCCAGTCATGCATTCAAAGACCAAGCCTACAGTCAAGGGGAGCATGGTCAGCACAGCAGGGCATAGATTTCAGCATGTACTCAAGGGGAGCACAACCCTTTGCCCTTGATGACAAAGGGGGAGAATGAATTTGAGGATCTTGGGGTTGCCATCAAGTCCAAAGGGGGAGATTGTTGGCACTATGGCACAGGTATTTTCCTTGATGGCAACACTCTCTGGTGACAGATCTCAGTTCAGGCTTTCAAAATGAAGGAAAAGACATATACGCAGGTTCACCTAGACTAAGGCGCGTATACACACGGGTTAGACGTTACAAAGGCGCGTATGCGTATACACGCACTTTCACGCAAGGAAAAGCGCGTATATGTTGGAGAACTTACCTTTGGTCCGTGGTAGTTAGTCCTTGGTATTTGAACCTATGGTTTTAGACCATGGTATCTCGTCAAAAGTGGTGATCCCAAGTATTGGGTCCATAGTATTGTGTTATTATGGTTTTTGACCGTGGTATTGTGAAAGGCCTAAGACTATAAAAGAGGAAGGAGATCACTTGGCAAAGGACCATCTGAATTAATTGAATATCTAATAAGTACTAGATCTAAAATATTGGTGATTGGGGTTATGGTGCAGATCTGGATCTGAATGGAGGAACCTTAGCGCAAAGAGAAGGATAAGTTCTATTGATGGGTCATAATCTTAAGGCTTGAATGATAGTATCTTTGTATGATTTTGATCTGTTATATGTGGTGCAGGCTTGATCTATAAATCTGATAATCTGGGTTAATTACTGTCTGAATATTTGAAAGAGTGAATTATCCTTTATAGATCTGTATGCATGTTCAGTGAAGCGAAGGCGTGTATACACGCTGGTTCAGTGAATACAAACAGCGTATACGCAGGTTGGTCCACACTTAGAGGCATATGCACGCAGGTTTCAGGTTATTGAAGTAGCGTATATCTTTTGAGTTGTGATCTAGCTGCTTCTGTTTATTGCTGTAGTGTTCTGGGTTCAGAATTTGGTGTGTGGTTACTGTTACTGTGTTTTTGGGTACAGTCGTCAGAGAAGTATCTACTTGATTCAGTTCTAATTGGTGAAAAGGAGATTGTTTGATGCAGAAATTTTTGATGATTGATTGATGTTCATGGATCCAATCTGAAAATTTATGAAATGTGGTCCTTGGAAGAAAGAGAAGGTTGTAGCCTTCTGTAGGCCAGCACCTACGTACTATTATCTTGGCTAGTGCAAGAGCTAAGGGGGTTGTAGCTCCCTTCCAGGAGAAGCTGGAGAACGAGAGAGGGTTGTAGCTCTCTGCAGGTTGCAGCCTACGTAATGGTAAAGGACTGCACCAGTACATTGTAAAAAGAAGTTTCTAATTAAAAGAAGATAGAGACGAATTACAGCAGGTGGTTTTCACCCACATTGGGTTTCCACCTTATATCTTGTGTTCTTGTGTGTGATTGTATTTTGCTCTGTTTTACTGTTTCTATTTACTGTTTATTTAATTCTGATACACAGATTAACCATCAACATTTGAAAGATAAAGTAAATTATAAGTTTGCATTGTATACGCGGGTTTCCTTCTACATAGTTGCGTATATACGTAGATTTAATTAACTGAAGTAGCGTATATTATCTGAATTTCAAAAGGGAATATTTGACTTAATAATACTGATTCACCCCCCCTCTCAATATTATTTCCAACAGAATGTGATGGTGCCCATTTCACTCTTAAGTGTAGTTTCTTCCTTCTTAGCTGTAGTCTAGTCTTCTTCTTTGCAATCTTCTTCTTCTTAGGTGCAATCTTCTTCTTTGTACATGCAATCTTCCTCTTAACCAATCCCATTCTGATAATGTGCATAGAATAGGTCCCTTTTCTAAGAATGAGAATTTGTATATAACAAGTCCCTTTCTGAAAAATTGTATATAACATGTCCCTTTCTGAAATATGTTATGAGTTTAAAATTTGATCAAATCCTTTGAAAAATATTGAATAACAATTATTTCTTATTCAGAATCCATTAAAAAAATGTAAAGACAAATCTCTTCCTCTGCTGGAGATGAAATTAAGGAGATGAAAGCATGAACAAGTTCAGACTTTCTCCTCCCCTATTGATGGTTAGACTTGTCTTCAAGTCATGTTTCTGATAGAGAAATTGGAAAATGATTTCATTTTGAACTACAAACTGAATGAAAAGGAATTCTTACAAGCCAATTGCTTGGTTTTCTCATAAGAATTCGTGTTTAGAGTATGCCATATCTGGTTTTCATATCTAAACATTTATTATGTTTTTTTTTAGTTTTTTTTTTTTAATTGTTTTTTTTAACTTTTGATAAGAGAAAAATAAAATGATTAAGGCTTAGATATTACAGCTGACTGTTGTACTATCTGTACCTCCTTTTGTTGTGACACTGTCTTCATAAAATCTTCTTTGTTGATAGGCCTATGATAGATCTTTAGCCTGTGTCCATTCACTAGATATGTTCATCCTTCTTGGTCAATTGTGGTGAGTTTGACTGATCCATTCTCAAAGAATTCAATGATTTCATAAGGGCCCATCCAATGGGTTGTAAATTTGGCTTTGTAGTCTTTTAATTTTGATTCAAATAGTAATGCTCAGTCACAAACTTGAAATTCTTTCTTCTTAATTAACTTATCATGCCACTGTCTCCTTTGTTGTTGTATCATTGTTATCCTTTGCACTACTTGCTGTCTCATCTCGTCCAGCTAATTCAATTGCATGATTCTTTCTTTTTCTGCTTCAGAGAGATCTATTCCTAAGGCTGCATCCAGTTTGTAAGTATGTATTTGAAATTCTATTAGCGTCATGACTTCTTTTCCATGCACTAGCTGGTAAGATGTAAACCCTATTGTGTTTTTCCAGGAGATTCTATATGCCCAGAGTGCTTCATTGAGCTTATCTGCCCAATCTTTCCTGTTTGTTGCGGCTATTTTAGTCATGATCCCTTCTAGTGTCTTGTTTGTATATTCCACTTGGCCATTGGCCTGTGGATGGTAGGGTGTACTCCTTCTGTGTTTGATTTTGTACTTGTGAGTGATTTCTTGAACCAGTCCAGAAGTGAATTGAGTCCCTTGGTCCATTACTATCTCTCTGAGCACTCCATATCTAACAAAGATTTCTTCAAAAAGGAAATTGACTACTTTTTGTTTAGTTGCCCTTACAAGTTCCTTTTCTTCAGCCCATTTAGTCTCATAATCGGTACATACAAGAATGTACTTCTTACCTTTGGATGGTGGATTGATGGGTCCAACAAAGTCGAGAGCCCATTTTTCAAATGGCTCTAGATGTACTTGTGGCTATAGTGGCATCTCATCAGAGGTGGTTCGTCTGCTCATATGTTGGCAGCTGTCACAACTTCTTACATACTTCTTTAAATCTTTGAAAATTGATGGCCAATAGTAGCCAAGGCTAAGAATTTTGTGTGTTGTCCTTTTGGCTGCAAAATGGCCACCACAAGGTTGATCATGGAATGATTTTAGTATGTCAATAATTTCATCCTCTCTAATGCATATTCTAATAATCATATCATAACCAATATAAAACAAATCGCCATTAACCCATGAATATCTTGCACTTTCTTTGATGAGTCTTTTCTTCTCCTTTGAGCTGAAAGATGGTGGTACTTTTCTTGTGGACAAGTAATTAGCTAAATTAGCATACCATGGAGTTAACATTGAAATTGAAAATAAGTGTTCATCAAGAAATGAATCTTCAACTGGAACAGCTTCACCTAGATTTTGTAGTCTACAGAAGTAGTCTACTACCTAGTTTTCTTTCCCTGGTCTATCCAGTATGGTGATATTAAATTCCTGCAAACCACCTGGTGATCCTGACATTAGTAATAGGTTTGTTCATTAAGTATCTAATGGCGGAGTGGTTAGTGTGAACGAGGACTTCATATAAAGTTATGTAGTGACGAAATTTGTTCACCGCATGTATAATTGCAAGCATTTCCTTTTCAGTTATTGTGTAATTAAGTTCAGTGGGAGTCAAATTTTTGCTGATAAAGTAAATGGTATAAGTTAAAGTACCTTCTTTCTGCCCTAATGAAGCCCCTATTGCTGTATCAGATGCATCAGTTGAAATGTGAAAAGTTAAAGTCCAATTGGGTCCCCTTAAAACTGGAGCAGTGCTTAGTTTCTCTTTAAGTTTCTCAAAAGCATTTAGACAAGTCTCACTCCAATTGAATGATACATCTTTTGCAAGAAGCTTAAACAAAGGCAAAGCTATCCTACTAAAGTTTTCAATAAATCTCCTATAATAGCTTGCATAACCAAGAAAGCTTATACATATTTTTTATTTGTTGGAATTGACAATTTAACAATAATTTAAATTTTGGTTTGATCTACCTTGATTCCCTTGAGAAAAATATGATGTCCTAAGACTATTCCCTCATTCATCATCATATAACACTTTTCATTGCTTAAAGACAAGTTGGTTTCTATACATCGTTGTAAAACTTTCTCAAGATTTTGCAAAGAATGGTCAAAGGAATCACCATATCCTGAAAAATCATCCATGTATACCTCAACACATTCATGGACCAGATCAGCAAAAATTGCCAATACTGCTCTCTAAAATGTGCAAAAATCAAAATATAGGAGATTATATGGATTGTCGGGGATCGAACCCGGGTCACCTGCGTGATAGGCGGGAATACTCACCACTATACTACAACAATGCCAAAATGTTTGGTCTTTACTTACTAAGGTAAGTTAAGCTCTAATTCCTTTATCAATCCAAGGAAGTACACTTAGAGGCACTCATTTAATGTATATAGATCTAGAAGGATCTAGGGTTCTAATGATAATCTAGTGAAATGAAATTAACAATGCTCTCTTACAAGAGGTACTTCCTTGTCTTTTCAAGCACTTAAGCATCAATTTAGATGAAAACAAATCTAATGAAATTTTGATTGCCTAGGTAACAAAAACAGAGTATTAATTCCTTTGTTAGGGGTTTTGTTATGTTCCTATACCAATAGGTGTGATAATTTTTTAATGGTTGAGGTTAACACTATAATATGTACATACCTTTGCTTTTCTGCAAATGTTTTCCATATTCAAAAAATCAAAAAATTAAAAAATGTAAAGAGGGTATGTCCTAAAAGAAAAATCAAAGGACAAATAGAATGAAAGAAGGTCAAAAAAGATAAAAAATGAACCCCAAGGAAAAGAAAAGACCATGAAAGTGTGCAAGTCTAAATGCCACTACTATTTTACTTCTTGTACAATAATGATTGTGTGCAACTTGTTGTTTATGACACAATCCATGGTAACTAAATAGTTTAATATTGGTTATTCCATGTTTTGAATTTCATGCATAGGGATAGAGAATAAAATCTGAGCAAACTGTTTAATCTTGGCAGATAAGTAGATAGGTAGCATAAATAAAAGGAGCTCGATAGTTTAATCTGAGCCCTTGGATGTAATAAGGATAGCCTTAGCTATAGTTATATTGTAAAAGAAAAGAAAAAAAATTTATAAGGGTTTGCCAGCTTAAGTGCACCCTAATAAAGAGTAGAAAAATGGTAGGATGAGTAGATGGGTAAGTAGTTGGATGGTTGCAGAATTATGGTGATTGATTGGATAAAATCATATCATTTACTTTCATCATCAAGTTGTGAAAAGTATGGATGACAATGGAACATTTTACAAAGTCAAATGATTAATTCCCCCATTCATTTTACCTTCAATTTCACTAATTTCCCATCAGTAAAGTAAAAAGTACCTAAAACCTTAAGTTAAAGGGGCTTAGAGCATTTCTCTGACTTCTGGAGGGACAGAACCCTCGGCCCAATAACCTATAAGGTCTAAGTACTAAAACCTCCTTACCAATATTCACCCTTCCATAATTCATCCATTTCATCTAAAAAATCCCTTTTCCTAAGGTGAAATCATCATTTGCCTAGGGAAAGTAATTAACCCTACATAAAACCCCTTTTTCCCACAAAAAACCCACAAAAAATCATTTAGCCTAAGTTATAATGTGTAAGTGTGGATATATAAATAAATGTTAATACATTATACTTAGCACATTCTCCCTTTCACCTTCATTTCATATTAACTTTAATTTCTGCTATATTTATTTAACTCCCAAAAATACACCCCTTCGTATTATTTATTTAACCCATATGATAAATATCCCACCCCCGAGGTTTGAAATATAAACCTTATTAACTAAATTAAATAAATGGGTTAATTTGTCGATCAGTGGCTAATTAATAACCAAAACCCTCCGTTTAATAAAAGAGATTAATTAATCAACCTGTGGTTAATTAATAATCTATCCTCGCCAATCAAATCACCCCCGACGTCATTAAGCCCTCCTTAATCCGCTATTAATATCCCGTCGGGCCCCTCCATTAACTCCCCAGTCAAATCAATGCCCTGATCACCGTGTGATCTAACCCCTTCAGATCCAACGGTGGACGCTCATAGCGGGCAGCCTCCAAAGGCTGACCTTTACCCGCCTGATGTGAGCGGTTTCACTGTTCACTCCACCGCTACGAGGCACCCGATGAATGGCATCGAGTGGCCTCCCCTCAAAACCACTTATCTCGAAAAGTGGTACGATGGATCCTACTTACTGCCTTCACTACGTGACAAAACGTCACATCCCCCAGTTGGCGCCAACTTTCATTTTTTGATGTACCTGCCAATATCATTGAATTTACACGTAAAACCAAAAAACTCATTGTTTTTCACTTTTTATCATGAAAAGAACATTCTGACTCCACGCAAAGCACAAAGTACGTTCACCTACCAAACTACTACCAATCATCAACTTTCCGAAGCTGCTGAACTCCAAACCACCTTGCAAACCCATGTGCTTCCTACAAATAGTGCACTATCACCATTTCACTATTCAAACAGCCAAAACTAGGTATTTACCCAATTTCCACTTAGAAACCCTGTTTTCTTGCCGAACTTGAGCTAAATTGCTTTAAAAACTAAGTAATTTAGTAAATTAAGCTGCCTAGTAGTCCTAAAATACTCTGAAATAGACCAATTGTTCCCAATTTCACTGAAACCCTTTTCTCTGTCCTTGAATCCACAAGATATAGGGATGGAAGCCCCAATGGCACTGAATGTCATGCCCATTACAACTCCTCACAAGGATTTAGACCACCTTCCACTTGCAGACAAATATTTCCAAATTAAATACACCTTTTTCTCCAAATCCCCTTTGAAACTTTTCTGCAAATACAAAGACCAATACTTGAACCAAGCAGACTCCATTAGACTTTGAGAGTCAGGTTTGCCTAAATACTAGTTCCCCAGAGTGCATGTATTCCCAGAGATTGTACATTACTGCCACATGAACTATGATCCTATCCAAAGGGCGGTAAGAACTCCTTACCAATCTGTTCTATTTACTATCACTGTTGAATCCATTAACCAGATGCTTCAATTACATCCAAGCCAAAGCCTAACCCCTCTTTCCATTGGAGATATGCTGAACAAACTACACTCACTTCAATCAGACTAGCCCAGTTATTACAGACTTTTATCAAAGAAGAACAGTATATCCCAAAGGACCCTCGTCATTATCTATGGACCATATTCTCCAGCCTTGGTCGAGATATTATAGATATGATTTCCAGTGTACTAGGCTACACCACTAGTGAATTTGTTGATGAGATCATAATATCCATCATGTCAATCTACTCTCCGAGCCAACCACCAGCCATCATATTTGACTATGCAAAGTTTATTGGTGATAGAATGCATAATCAATTCATGAGGTTGGAAAATGAAATAATGTTTATGTATTCCTCAGTTCTGTATCATTTATTCTTGTACTACCAAGCTGATAGATATCCAATTTCCCTCCAAAATCTAGATACCAGAGGAAACCCCAGATCAGTGATCTTCTGGACTTCTTTGATTCATCAGTTTGATTCTCAATACTCCTATACAGACTTCATAGACCTCTTTGTTTACCCTGCGACAACCATGCCACTAGGAAACCCTCCACCCAAAATCAGTGCAGACATCAAGAGGGTCCTACAGTTGTCAGAGCAGTACCAAGTGGGGGATTGGTATCTGTACCAAAACCACACTGAATCAGAATTTATGGATGTGAATTGCCACCTTACAAATTGCCAAAATACTAGCATAATACAACACACTATTCCCTTAAAATAAGATCAAAAGCATTTTAGACATAAGCTTAGAAGAATTAACCCTGTTCTACTGCCTTCTATTGAAAAGGAGATCAAAAGAATGTATGAAGCTGGGATTATTGCACCTATCAAGTTCTCAGACTAGGTTTCCAATCTGGTACCCACTAGAAAGAAAACTGGTGAAATTAGGTTGTGTGTTGACCTTAGGAATTTGAATAAAGTTTCACTTAAGGATAACTATCCTCTTCCAAAAATGGATCACATATTACAGAGGGTAGTAGGTTCCTCCATAATCTCACTACTAGATGGGTTCTCCAGTTATAACCAAATTCTAGTCCACCCAGATGATCAGGCAAAGACTACATTCACTACTCCATGGGGCACTTTCATGTATGTGAAAATGCCATTTGGGTTGAAAAATGCAGGGGCCACCTTTCAAAGAGCAATGGACATAGCCTTTGCTAAGGAAATCCATGATTTCCTGGTAATATACCTTGATGACCTCACAGTTTTCTCTAAATCAGATCTACAACACCTGGATCATCTTAGGCAAGTCTTTACTAAATGCAGGAAATATGGAATTTCTCTGAATCCTAAAAAATCTCTATTTGGGTTGGAAGAAGGGAAATTATTAGGCCACATTATCTCTAAAGATGGTATCAGGATTGACCCAACAAGAATTGAAGCTATTTTGCAGATACCACATCCCAGGAATATCAAAGAACTTCAAGCATTTCTAAGTAAAATAAACCTTTTGAGGAGATTTATCTCTAATTTAGCTAAGTTAATTAGACTACTAAACAACATTTTAAAGAAAGATTCGACTATTAAATGGACTCTAGAGGCTAAAAAGTCATTTGAAGATATAAAGTTAGCCTTGACACAAACACTAGTCCTCATCAGTCCAATGTTTGATAGGAATTCACCATATTTTCTTTTGCTTCGGAACACACCATTGTTGCAGTCCTTTTGCAAAAAAATGATCAGGGTTTTGAACAACCAATAGCCTTCTTTAGTAAAGCCCTAAGAGATGCACCTTTAAAGTATAACATAATGGAAAAGCAGGCTTTTGCTATGGTTAAAGCTATTAAATATTTCAGAGTTTATATCTTGTGCTCTCATATAGTAGCTTATGTTCCCAATGCTATAGTGAAGGACATTCTAACACAGGATGGACCTGATGGAAAGAGAGGAAAGTGGATAGCTACAATATTAGAGTATGATTTAGAAATTAAACCTACAAAATTGATCAAAGGCCAAGGTTTGGCTAAGCTCATGGCTAAATCAAACTACCAGGCCCTAGACATAAACTTCATTGCAGAACTGGATAACGAAGAGGAGATGGTGACTCCACAGATCAGCCAAGCCTTTACAGATTCACCATGGTATGCTGACATAATATATGTTCTACAAAACCTTCAAGCTCCTCCAGAGCTATCCAGGACTAAAAGTAGGTTCTTAAAAATGAAATCTTTGAAGTTTTGCATAATTGATAATGCTTTATTTTGGAAAAATCATGAAGGCATCTTTCTAAATTGTTTGTTAAAGGAGGAATCTGATAAAAATTTTCAAGAGTTTCATGTAGGTGACTGTGGGGGACATCTCTATTGGAAGACAACAGTTGATAAGATCTTGAGGGCTGGTTTTTACTAGCCCACTCTATTTGCTGATGTTAAGAAGTTTGTAACCTCATGCCACAAATGTCAAATTTTTGAAGGGAAAAGAAAACTACTGCCATTACCTTTGAAACCTATATCTACTGAAACACCATTTCAACAATGGGTTCTTGACTTCATTAGTGAAATTCATCCTCCCTCCCCTGCCCAGCATAGATGGATCTTAACTGCCACAGATTATTTTACAAAGTGGATAGAAGCCATACCCTCAAGACAAGCCACAGATACTGTCATAATAGGTTTTCTTGAGGCCAACATTCTATCCAGATTCGGTTGCCCCACTAAAATCATCACAGACAATGCTGCAGCCTTTAAATCAAAAAGGATGATTGATTTTTGTAACAAATATCACATAACTCTTGGTCATTCCACAGCCTACTATCCCCAAGGAAATGGACTTGCAGAGTCATCCAATAAGAGCTTAATGAATATTATTAAAAAATTGTTGGAAGATAATAAGAAGACCTGGAATAAGAAATTAGTGAATGCTTTGTGGGCAGACAGGCTGACCACAAAGAAATCTATTGGCACCAGTCCCTATCAGCTAGTCTATGGAATGGAGGTTATCTTCCCATCTTCTTTGGGAACTCCAGTGATGAAATTACTCCAAGAAGCACAGGTTGAGCCAAATGATATTCAAAGAAGGATCAACCAGACTATTCATTTGTAGCAAACCAGGGAGCAAGTGTACATCAGGTCCCAAGTTGTGTAGGAGAAAATCAAGAAAGCATTTGACAAGAGAACCAAGGCAGAAGATTTCTATCTAGGAGATAAAGTCTTGAAATGGGACTCAAGAAGGGAAGATAAAGGGAAACATGGGAAGTTTGACTTCCTATGGAAAGGTCCTTACATTATTTATGCTTTCAGAGGTAATAATGCTTATTTCCTTAAAGAATTGGATGGTGCAGAAGTAGAAGGAGGACTAGTCAATGGTCGAATGCTTAAGCACTATATAGATCCCAGTCATTGATTTTACTAATCACTTGTACATAATATATCCTTCACCAAGTTTAGTGTGGATTGGATGGTAAATTTTGGAGTTGAAGCCCGAAGAGAAGGCCCTAAGCTTCAAAAGTTTCATTGTCAGTAAATATCAATAAAGCAGCAAAGTAAAAGGAAAAGTTGCAGAGTAAAATCACAGAAATTCATAGGGTCATTGATCTACTAGTTCTTGACATTTCACCAAGAAATGTCATCCCCAAGTGGAGCCAATGTTATGTTCCTATACCAATAGGTGTCATAATTTTTGAATGGCTGAGGTTAACACTGTAATATGTACATACCTTTGCTTTTCTGCAAATGTTTTCCATATTCAAAAAATCAAAAAATTAAAAAATGTAAAGAGGGTATGTCCTAAAAGAAAATTCAAAGGACAAAAAGAATGAAAAAAGGTCAAAAAAGATAAAAAAATGAACCCCAAGGAAAAGAAAATACCATGAAAGTGTGAAAGTCTAAATGCCATTGCTATTTTACTTCTTGTACAATAATGATTGTGTGCAACTTGTTGTTTATGCCACAATCCATGGTAACCAAACAATTTAATCTTGGTTATTCCATGTTTTGAATTTCATGCTTAGGGATAGAGAATAAAATCTGACCAAACTGTTTAATCTTGGCAGATAAGTAGATAGGTAGAGTAAATAAAAGGAGCTCAAAAGTTTAATCTAAGCCCTTGGATGTAATAAGGATAGCCTTAGCTAGAGTTCTATTGTAAAAGAAAAGAAAAAGTTTTGATAAGGGTTTGCCAGCTTAAGTGCGCCCTAATAAAGAGTAGAAAAATGGTAGGATGAGTAGATGGGTAAGTGGTTGGATGGTTGCAGAATTATGGTGATTGATTGGATAAAATCATATCATTTACTTTCATCATCAAGTTGTGAAAAGTATGGATGACAATGGAACATTTTACAAAGTCAAATGATTAATTCCCCCATTCATTTTACATTCAATTTCACTAATTTCCCATCAGTAAAGTCAAAAGTACCTAAAATCTTAAGTTAAAGGGGCTCAAAGCATTTCTCTAACTTCTGGAGGAACTGGACCTCGACCCAATAACTTATAAGGTCTAAGTACTAAAACCCCCTTACCAACATTCACCCCTCCATAATTCATCCATTTCATCTAAAAAATCCCTTTTCCTAAGGTGAAATCATCATTTGCCTAGGGAAAGTAATTAACCCTACATAAAACCCCTTTTTCCCACAAAAAAGCATTTAGCCTAAGTTATAATGTGTAAATGTGAATATATAAATAAATGTTAATACATTATACTTAGCACATTTTCCCTTTTTCCTTCATTTCATATTAACTCTAATTTATGCTATGTTTATTTAACTCCTGAAAACACACCCCTTTCCCGTATTATTTATTTAACCCATATGATAAATATCATGCCCCTGAGGTTTGAAATATAAACCTTATTAACTAAATTAAATAAATGGGTTAATTCATCGATCAACAGCTAATTAATAACCAAAACCCTTCGTTTAATAAAAGAGATTAATTAATCAACCTATGGTTAATTAATAATCTATCCCCGCCAATCAAATCACCCCCGACATCATTAAGCCCTCCCTAATCCGCTATTAATATCCAGTCAGGCCCCTCCATTAACTCCCCAGTCAAATCAATGCTCTGATCACCGTGTGATCTAACTCCTTCAGATCCAATGGCGGACGCTCATATCAGGCGACCTCCAAAGGCCAACCTTTACCTACCCGATGTGAGTGGTTTCACTGTTCACCCCGCCACTACGTGGCACCCGATGAATGGCATTGGGTGGCCTCCCCCCAAAACCACTTATCCCGAAAAGCGGTGTGATGGATCCTGCTTACCGCCTCCGCTTACCGCCTCCACTACGCGACAAAATGTCACATCCCCTGGTTGGTGCCAACTGTCGTTTTCCGATGTACCTGCCAATATCATTGAATTTACACATAAAACCAAAAAACTCATTGTTTTTCATTTTTTATCGTGAAAAGAACATTCTAACTCCATGCAAAGCACAAAGTACATTCACCTGCCAAACTGCTACCAACCGTCAACTTTCTAAAGCCGCTGAACTCCAGACTACCTTGCAGACCCATGCACTTCCTACAAATAGTGCATTGTCACCATTTTACCATTAAAATAGCCAAAACTAGGTATTTACCCCATTTCCACTGAGAAACCCTATTTTCTTGCCAAACCTGAGCTAAATTTCTTTAAAAATTAAGTAATTTAGTAAATTAAGCTGCTTGGTAGTCCTGAAATACTTTGAAATAGACCAATTGTTCCCAATTTCCCTTAAACCCTTTGCCCCATCCTTGAATCCACAAGAACCAGGGTTGGAAGCCCCAATGGCACTGAATGTCATGCCCATTACAACTCCTCACAAGGATTTAGACCACCTTCCACTTGCAAACAATGATTTCCAAATTAAAGACACCTCTGTCTCCAAATCCCCTTTGAAACTTTTCTGCAAATACAAATACCAATACTTGAACCAAGAAGACTCCATTAGACTTTTGGAATCAGGTTTGCCTAAATACCAGTTCCCTAGAGTGCATGTATTCCCAGAGATTGTACATTACTGCCTCATGAACTATGATCCTTTCCAAAGGGTAGTAAGAACTCATGACCAGTCTATTCTGTTTACTATCATTGTTGAATCCATTAACCAGATGCTTCAATTACAGCCAAGCCAAAGCCTAACCCCTCTTTCCATTGGAGATATGCTGAACAGATACCCTACACTCACTTCAATCAGACTAGCCCAGTTATTCCAGACTTTTATCAAAGAAGAATAGTATATCCCAAAGGACCCTCCTCCTTATCTATGGACCATATTCTCCAGCCTTGGTCGAGATATTATAGATATGATTTCCAGTGTACTAGGCTGCACCACTAGTGAATTTGTTGATGAGATCATAATATCCATCATGTTAATCTACTCTCCGAGCGAACCACCAGCCATCATATTTGACTATGCAAAGTTTATTGGTGACAGAATGCATGATCAATTCATGAGGTTGGAAAATGAAAGAGTGTTTAAGTATTCCTCAGTTCTGTATCATTTATTCTTGTACTACCAAGCTGATAGATTTCCAATTGCCCTCCAAAAGCTAGATACCAGAGGAAACCCCAGATCAGTGATCTTCTGGACTTCTTTGATTCATCAGTTTGATTCTCAATACTCCTATACAGACTTCATAGACCTCTTTGTTTACCCTGTGACAACCATGCTACTAGGAAACCCTCCACCCAGAATCAGTGTAGACATCAGGAGGGTCCTACAGTTGTCAAAGCAGTACAAAGTGGGGGAT
Organism: Pinus tabuliformis; assembly: GCA_031772625.1. Taxonomy (NCBI): domain Eukaryota; kingdom Viridiplantae; phylum Streptophyta; class Pinopsida; order Pinales; family Pinaceae; genus Pinus; species Pinus tabuliformis. Next base: position 382,128,010 of record CM062814.1, read on the forward strand.
TGGTACTTGTACCAAAACCACACTGAAATCAGAATTTATGGATGTGAATTGCCACCTTACAAATTTCCAAAATACCTCCCCATGAGATTATTTTCTCTGGAGTACTACAGAAAAATGATCAATTCAGATGAGGTGCACTTTGTAAAAGCCAAGAAGAAAGCCCAACTTAGAATAAAAGATCAATTGGGCCCATTCATTTGTAATAGTAGGGAAGCAGGAAAGGAGGCAGATGAAATCCTCCAAAGGTTGAAACTGAAACAGAGTTTCATGTGGACCTATGACCCCTTCAGCTTCATTTGTAATAGGAGACAAAAGAATAAACTATCTCCTTACATCCACCACAGGATCCCTGAAATTGAACAATATGCTAATCAATCTGAATGGGTGGAAGGCACTTTAATAGATCGAGATAGTATAGAGGTTACTATTGATAATTTATTAATGGACTTATACAGAAGACTTGATGAGGATTCCTTTGTACAGGTTCCAGGAGAGTCTCAGTCTCAGAGACAAGCACAGGGTCACAGTGGGTAGACAGAAGAAGCAGGTCAGTCAACAGAGGCAGGACCATCAGAGCAACTAGAGTCTTCAGAACAAGCAGGGCCATCAAAGCAAATAGAGCTTTTAAAATAGCTAGAAGAAACTAAACAGCCTGAAATTTTAGAGAAACTTGCTCAACCTGAACAAATTATGAGAAATCCTCCTATTTTATAAACTCCTCTAAATGAGGAGAGGAACCTTAAAAGAGACAGAGAGGAGGCCACTCCTTCCAGTAGGCCCATTGACCAAACCTATGCTAAGAGACAGAGGTTAAATCCATATGTAGAGCAAGAATACACTAAGGAAACAACAGGAATTTCAGGGGCAAAGAGGACAGAAAGCAGGCACAACACTCCTTCAGGAGGGACACAAGAACCTTCCACCTCTCAAACTTAAATGTTGGAAAGGCAATAGAGTGTGGAAGTATCCTCCTTCAAGGCTCCCACAGGACAAAGCCAAGACATCAAAGAAAAATACAAGGAATGAAAGGCTGAAGGTACAAAGCTATGCACAGTATCTAAGGATGGCTCCAACAAACCAAACAAGGCTTATGTCAGCCTTTGATATAAAAGAAGGCAAGATGTAGATGAGCTTTCTCAAGCCAACCATACAGCAACCAAAATCAATGGCAGATTACCTTAAGATAGATTTTGAGGTATTGGCAAAGGATATCCATCCTATTGACCAAATTGAGTTGCATAAACAAACTAGAGAAATGGTATATTCCACCTTGACCAGCAAGGCCATAGCAGCCCACCAACTTCAGAATTCACTGAATAACATCTCAGCACAATTTCAGTTGGAAAAGGCCTCTTCTCAGGCCAAAGACACCAAAATAAAGTCCTTAGAGGACTTGGTCATAGAGCTGGGACATGATCCCAAGGATGTTAAAGTAGCAGAGCAGCTGATAAAGAAGAAAAACGATGACATAGCTGCACTGAAGAAGCAGCTCAAGATTCCTCCTCTTCATCATCCTCAAACAGCTGAAGTGTTAGAAACACAGAAGGAGGAAGAACTTATGGACCTAGTCCTTAAGTTAAATGACCAATTGAAGGAAACTGAGAAAGAATTGGATAATTTGATACAGTCCAAGTAGAGTGAGTTGGCCACCGCTCCTCAGACTATAATACCTACAGTTTCCACAACAGTACCCTCCACCTTGGCAGCTACCTTGGCACCTACACTTCCTCCAGCTACAACATTTCCAGTGACAGGTACTACATCAGGCACAGGTACATCAACCAGCACAGAGACACCAACAGAGAAAACTATAGAGTTGATCAAGGCCATGGAAGAAATGAGTATCCAGGCCATTGAGCTTAAGAAGCTCAGAGAACAAGTGACAAGTTTAGAAACCAATTGTAAACTTGCACAAATACAGCATAAAGAAGAAACTCAGAGGAACCTAAGGATGGCAGAAAGAATAAAAGCCCTTGAGAAGGACTTAACACTACAAGAACCCTTAGGAGACATGAAAGAAATCCTTTGGGCCAACATCATTGATTCCATCAATGATGTTTGGCCTTCTATTCAGATTATTTTTTAGCAAATAGAATTAGTCAAAATGGCTACAGAGGAAATCCACAAGACAGTGGAAGAATTGGGAAATAAACCAGAAGAAGCCAATTAGTTGATCACCTTTATGAACAACAAAAACATATATCATCTTGATGAACTGGAGATAGATAACCAAACAGCAACAATCATAGAGATCAAAAAATTTCTCACTAAAAGGAACTTAATGCTAAATTTGGAGAAAAGATGTCAGAGAATCCAAACAGACATTGATAGCTTTATGCTAAAGTATGGCATCTTAAGAGAAAAAGGACTCCCCAGTCCTATGGTAATTCATGATAAGTTGATGACCCAAGAAGATTATGTTGACAAGTTAAACAAGTTGGCCAAAAGCCAAGCTAGTACTTCAGGGGTGAAGTCTTTACCCACTGGAAAAGTGCTTTATAATGGCCTAGAGAACCTGTTCTACATAGAACATGAAGTTAAGCACTTATCCACAAGAAAACCAAATTTTTCTAAGTACACAGAGGCCGATGAAATCTACAGGAAAATGATAAGGATGAAGTTACCTGACAGTGAATGGTGGACCAGTTTGATTGATTTACTATAAGTTACTGTAGTAAATCTATAAGATAAAAGATAACTGCCAGGTAAAACAGGTAAAAGAGGATCAAAATAGCACAGGTAAAGAGTATCAGTAGGTCAAAGATGAAATTGATTCCAGCACAAAATTACAAAGCAACTACAAGAGCCAAATCCGAGTCATAACAGCCAGCACAGTCACAATAAAAGGGACAGCTAGAAGACAGTTCTCCATCTGTCTCTATCTTCATGTTGAAGATATTTTTTGTTTCCTAGAATAATTCTCATATAGTTATGAGATATTTTGTATTAATTTTTGTATAAATACTTCACAAATTGAAGTAATTAGGGTGGATTAAAATACATTTTTGTAGACATATTATTTTTGAGCCAAGGAGCTATTGTACTCAAGACTGGACTAGTTTTACTGGAAATGAAATAAAGTTGAGGACATTTCACTGGATTCTTGTGCACAATTGGAACAAATAAGTATCATTTTCTCATGTTTAAATATTGTATTCTCTTTATGTTATGAAATATTCATATGTGTTTCTTATACAATCTTAAAAGAAAACAAGGAATGATATCATTAGAATTAGCTTAAGTGCTCTCTGTTTTAACTGTTTGCTTTATTTATGTTTTCTACTAAACTGCCTTGGTCTGGGGATTCTTAATTGCCCCCTTACTTCTGTAGTTTACCCCCCTTTTGGCCCATAGTTAAGGATTCTTCATTGCCTTTTGCTATTGTCCATCCTTCCTTTCTTCATCCCAATCCCGGTTAAGGATTCTTCATTGCCATTGGCCCTAGTTAGGACTTTTCACCCATTTGAACCTGCAGATTTGCTCTTGTTGTGCTAGCCTACCCTGTGGACTCTTACCTCAATAATAGATCAAATCTAGTTAAGCTTTTCTTGATTGACTCCATAGCCCAATGGCCTAAATATTTTCTCTACCCATTTGTCTTCTTAATTCCACCACCCAATCAAAACAAACAATCCTGAACATTAATAACTAGCCTGAAATCTTATTCAAACAAAGTTAAATTATAAAGAGAGAGCCCTCTCTAGACTTAGGTTGGCTAGAACCTAAGTCTAAAAGATTAGGTTTGTGGTTACCTCAGACTATTCCTTCTTTGATAACTTCTAAGGAAAAAATCTGAGTGATAACAGGTTCTACAATTCCTTTACAAGAATTTTGTTCTATAGAGTCCCTTTCAAAACAATTTTTAAGACTTAGCTATTCAAAACAATATTCAAGATGAGTAGTACTAGAAGTCAAAGAGTAAGTGATTCTTTTACAAGATTCATTCATCTACTTACTAATTTAATTCTGCATTCCAAATCATGAATTATGAATCAACTTCTAAAATCAAAATCATGAGATAACAAGCATGTTTGTTAATACTTAAGATGGATATTGGTTGAGTCCTTTTACAAGGCTCTTTCACAACAAATACAAATCTTTCAATTAAAAACTTTCAATGGCATAAACTTGCAGCACATAAATGAAATAGCAAACTCTAAATATCATATTTATCAATGCAATTTAGAAAGAAAACTAAATAAGGAGTGTACCAGCTCCGTAGTGGGGGCCCTTCCACACTTCGCAAGCACACTGTAAGCTAATTCAAGTGAAGAAGATTATTGGATTTGAAAGCATATGTTGAACTCAATGTTGTAGCTCTAAATCTAAGTTTGAAAATCAAAAGTCACACATAGGTTGTTCCAAGTTCTTCATAAATAAAAAGCTAAACTATCTAGTTCTCCCTTTGAGCTATTTATCACCAATTTCCATAACAAAAAGAAACTATTCATCCTCCCCAATATCCTAATGAAATCTTATCAGTTACATCAAAGGAGGTTGAAATTGGTTCAAATCCTCCATTTAGTCAAAAATATCAAAGAAAATAGAAATTTTGTTCATAAAATCTGGAAATTCTACTAAAGTGGTTGGGTTTGACCAGCATTGACCAGACACCTATTTCCTTCAAATTTGAAAGTGGATAGGTAATCCACCATCCATGTAAATTTAGCTTCATGGCCACAATGTTCGAATTCACCAACCTATTATGCAACATGTCAAACCATGGAGCAATTACGGGAAGTTACAATTTCTTGTAATTTTCTGGAAAATGTCATTTTTAACACAAAAATTTCAAAAATTAATTTCAAAACAAAAATAATGATAATGACATCATATCATTTAGTTTCTAAGGGTTATGGATGAAATATGAAGGTTAGATGGTCAAAAATGATGAATAAAAGAGGATTTTTAAGTGAAATGGACAGTCATAATTTGATACCAACACATACTTATTTTTAGCAACATAAAACATCATGCCTTCCAAGATGTCAGCATCAAAAGAGGCTACAGAAAGCAACTGATGAAGTGGTCAAAATCCCTTCATCCTCAGTTCCCATTTTAATTGATACACAATTATACATTGAAAAGGGCTCAGATATCACATGGAATACTGTTACGGATGCATTCAAAACCATTTAATTCAAAGAAGAAATGGAGGATAGACAAATCTACATTAACATCCAATGGTCAAGGCTTCACAAGGTTTCTTGTAGATTCCTAGTCTTACCTTGTGTAGATGTCATCAAATGGATTCTTCAAGGATTTGACACCAAGAGCATGTCTTTGAACAATGTTAGTGGGCAACAACTTGCCTCCTACCATCCACATGACATCCACTTGATCTATCACTTGCATAAGCCTGAAAAACATATGGACTCTTATTTCTATGCAGCAACATCCTATCTCAATACTAAGGATTTCGTCAAGATGTGGGTGAAGGAATCGTCAAAGGTTCGCCAGACACTAAAAAACACTTATAAGGCGTGGTCACTTAGAAATGTCTTTCAGTACTTAATAGTATTTTTTTGTTGAATTTACGAATAGAATAATATTGAATCCTTCGCAGAACAATGGGTTTTGTATCATATTGTCTCTCATGTGAAGATATTCAACTGGTCCAATCTTGTGTCTCAATAGCTGAAGATCAATGTGTATAAGGTGAAAATTTCACCAAAAGGTAAGCAACAACAATTCTACATGTGTTCCTACCTATTGGACAATATATGTGCTCACAGTCATTTCCCTGGCATGGATTAGAAATGGACTTCTAGAAACCCTCCTATCCATATTTATTGTAAGTTGTTAGCACAATGCAGCTACAAGGGCTTTTTCGAAAAGTTGGCTAATCATTTATTCAAGGTCCTATACTAGATGATCTTTGAATAAGAGGCCCCTTGCACATCTCATGAGACAATGAGTGCAATATTTGAAGTTTCATATTGGTTTGCCTCACTAGATGCACATACCTCAGAGTGCTCAGTTTCCAGAAACCATCTCATCTCTTACCAAGGTATTCCACTAACAAAATAGTCATGCAAGAGGTCACATATCATCTTGTCATATGTTTGTCTGCATTTTTGCAAAGGAAGAAGAAAGAAGCATGGATCGCTCTTCCTTTGCAAGTGGGATCTTACATGACTAGGAACTTGAAGGTTACAAAAACTGAATCGAAACAATTGGAAGACTTCAAGTTCAATACAATAGAATATCACTAGTATGATCCCAGAGGAGTTTTCAAGAACCATTGTGCCAAGTTACACTTTGTCTGTCTATATGCTAGGTTAGAGGAAGAAAAGATAAAGAATTACTATAATGCCTCTCGATCATGTGCACTAGGAGATCAGGCAAGCCGTTCTAATGCAGTTCCAAAAAAACTGTTACCCAGGAAGCTAAGCTGTCAGAAGAGAGCTCTATAGTGAGTATTAAATATAAGAGGAAGGTTTCTCACAACCCAATAGAGGAGCAAGGCCACAAATTCAAGGAAGATCCATTTATTCTAAAGCCGGATTTAGTAGCAGAAATGAAAAGAAAGAAATGATAATTGGATAGAAACCAAGAAGAAGAGCAGATATAGAAGGAAGAACATGAAAATAGAGAATAAGAGGAAATGCAAGCATAAGAATATCTAAGAAAAAAGTAGGAAGAAGAAGCTAGACTGAAGCAGGAAAAAGAAGAAAGAATAAAGCAACTTGAAGAAGAATAAAGTAAAAAGAAGCAGGATCAAGAGCTTGTTAAAGAGATAGAGGAGCATATAGTAGCCTAGAATATGGACATAGAACAAGGGGAGTAGAACCAGGATGTTGACCTCATATATAGTACAGAACATACCAACAGTTAGCCTGCACCTATCCCTATGGATGGGCAAGCCCCAAGTGGTAAAAATGAAATCTCTCCTCTAGATGAGAATATGATCATGGATATCTCGAGCTTAACCTTTAATGATCTCCATAACAGAAGTGTGCAGGAAAGAAAGAAACATTTTCCCGATGATCTAGAACATCCTGCATACATTCATACGAAAAGGGTGACCTTCAATGATACAAGAACAAATCCTCAGATTGCCATTGTAGCTAACTTAACCTTTGCAAGTTCTTCAAAATAAAAATACATATTTCCTGATGGTGGAAAACAAGCAGATGGCAAAGAATCTAGAAGATGCAAAGCAACAAATAGAATAACTCCAAGAAGAGAATCAAAGGCTATCATTCACACATGCTTTTTTACCAGGAGCTTCGAGCAACTATATATGGCGATATCTAGGCATTGGGAGACACTATGAGGCATCTGTACGACGATTTGGTCATCGTGCATAAAGCAATAGTTCCCTTACATGATATGCAATAGAAATTGCGGGAAAATAGAAAAGCCTTGAAATTAATTCGTGAAGCCATTACAATGATTCATGAGTGGATAAGTAAGTACAGGATCGGACCAGTAGGATTGGTCAAGAAGACAAGGAAGGAAGAAGAGTTGGAAAATACTAAGGTAGAACGCTTATAAAAAGTAACAAATGTCTCGACACCTTCTTAGCTAGAATTTTAGCTGCTTATGCACAATTTTACGGAAACTTAGATTTCTTAGTTCAAGCACACAAGATCCCATCATTAGGGAAATTTACAGAAACAAAACGCAAGAACGTGGTTAGGTAGGAGATCGAGGAGTACTTGAATCAACTAAAGCAGATCACTACCAAAGAATACTTGGAGGTTAACAGATACAACATGTAGAAGTTCATAGGTGCCCCTACTAATACCAATATGAAGTTCTTATTATTGCATAAAGAAGTGAAAATTGGTTCCAAAACCATCTCCCAATATGCAATGCAAGTTAGAGTCTATTTTCAGCCTAACCTTCCAACAAAGTTTTAAGAGACCATAACACAGTACAAATCTTGGTATCAATATGTAACCACAAAATTTCATGTTGAATTTGTCGAGTTAGAGTTTCCTCAAACTCAAGCTTAATGTATCTAGTTTGTCTTATTAGACTCTACCCATTTTGTCTTATATGGGTTTTTGTATAATTGTATTTGAAATAAAATATGTAAGTGGAAGTCTAAGAGTTAGCTGTGGAATATGAAATGTCATTAGTTAGGAAAAGACAAAATAAGTCAAAGAGTCATGAGGGTATCTCAAAGGTCACAAAGGGCTATGAAGAGTCATCTCATTTGTTATAAATAAACCCTCATAACTCAAACAAAGGGTTTGGAACTAAACACTTGGAAGCTTAGATTTGGAGCCTTAGCTTCTCTAGTTTAGTATAGGAGGAATATCATTCTTTGGAGAAGTAAGTGTTGGCTTCATGTTCTGCAATTAAGGCTAGTGTCTTATCAATGTAATCATATGCTTGGAACTTTCATTTTATAATAAGAAGCTTAGAGTTGGCATGTCTTTATGAATTTGTCACGGATGTAGTAACACTATTATTTATATATTTACAATGTATTTTGTTTCATTTATGCTAATGCTAATGAAGTAATCTGTTTGCTTTAGTATGTATCTTGTTGAATGCATGTTTTATATGTTATTACAATCGTTGTTATCTTATGAACTATTTTGCAGGTTAACTAATGATTTTTTTGCATCTCTCATGTGTATATTCTAAATTAATACTATTTCTTTCTTCTAAGGGGCTCACTTATTTTCCTTTGATGTGATGGAAGCTTTCATGCATTATATTTGATACTTCACAAATTTTATACACTTGTTGTCACCAAAGTCATGCATATATCATTCTATGTATTTACTATAGCCAAGGCACATTCTTAAAACCATCACTTTGGGAATGGACCGTAATTCAGTTGGGGCTCCTACTCCAAACGATGTGGGGTCTAATTGGGACATCATATCAGATATCCATTCCCTGTTGCCGGCTTCCATCACTGTCAACAAGTTTTTGGTGCTAGAAGGAGGGCTAGATGGAATTTGAGCCGTGAAGTTTACTTGAACCTTTCTTATCTTAAATTTATTCTTCCCAAATCTTAAACCCGACATGTTTTTCTAGAGTCGCAAATTTGAAAGTGCGTTTGGGGATAATTCATGACTTTTCGAGTTTGAAATTGATGGTGAGGGTGGAACAAGCATTCTTTATCACACCCTCTTGTTTCTTGAATTTTTCAACTCTTATTAAATTAATTGTGAGGATATTACTTGCAGGTTGTTGATCTTTGCATTTGAGGCATGTGTTAAACAATGGTGTTATGCATTTCCGACCGCCTCTATTCCTTGCTCCCAATATCTTATCAAGGAGCTTCATTAATCCTTTGATAGTTATGATTATGAAAGTTTTTATAAGAAAACTATTCATCTCAGAAACAAACATGAAGAATCTATTGAAGATTTACATGATTGATTCATTCACTTTTGTTATGATTTTTATGAGGATGAAATATAATGGAAATTTATAAGAGAGAAATTTGAGTATCTTGTTCAGATTTCTTTGAATCTGTCTGAATATGAATCTTTCAAAAGTCACCCAACATTTCTTGCTTATGGCACTCTCAAAACTTCAAAAGAAGAAATTATTGTTCCATGTGACTTTTCATCTTCTTGTAATTCTTCACCAAATCAAGAAGCTCCATGCACCCAAGTCGAGGTTGGAGAATCTAATTATCAATTTTTTTATCCAACACCATCTTCTCCCTCCCCTCATATTCAAGATTTTAACTCAAGCTTCAATTTTGAATTTGATTTAATCAATAAAATTATTTCCTCTTGACAAATTTCTCATTCTTCATTGGTTATTTTCTGTGATCCTCCTGATTTTGAGCTGTCACATCAACCTATTACAACGATTTATTTTGATTATCAAGAGGATCAAGTTCAAGGTGGAACCAATGGAGACCAAGAAACTTGTGATATCTTTCATAATGACTACGTGTGGGACTCTGATTATGAACAAGAATTTGTGATCAAATTTGATCTGTCACTTGATCTTTCCATTTCTTCCCCTTTCACCCATTGTCCTAAAATTTTCACTAATTTTATTGCACCTGTCACATCTTTCGATGATACAATTTTTAATGGTATTGAATCAGATCACAGTAAGAAATGGTGGAATGTTGATTTCAGATTGAAAGAATTTGGGGAAGAATCCACTCATTATAATCTATCTCATTCCTAGTCTTTTGAATGTGAAGAAGAAAAGAATGTAACTTCATGTTTTCAGTCAACCCCTCTTTATGATTGATCATATCATGATAATCCCCTTCCCTTGGATATAAAATAAAAATATGATCATGGTTGTCTTAATATATTTGTTGATTCATCCAGTAACGATTTCATGTCTTTAACTTTTGATTATTCCAATCCACCAGTTTTCGATGATATACCTTCTAATATTTCACAACCATGTCAAGATGTAGAGACACTTTAGCCTATGTTGATGGTTATGTCAGGATATCACGATCTTGATGGTTGTACCAAGCATGATAAGGTTGTCACTCTTCCTCGGGAGAACCCTCATGAGTTGATTGCAAATGTTGAAAATGAACTTATCTCTCAACTTCAAGAACCTTCATCCATTTACCGTGATCACATTGTCGAATGGTTGGAGGAATCTTATTAGGCTCTACCCATTTTGTCTTATATGCATTATGTAATATTGTAGTTGAAACAAAATTGTAAATGGAAGTCCAAGGGTTAGTTGTGGAATATGAAAAGTCATTAGTTAGGAAAATACAAAAGAAGTCAAAGAGTCATTAGGGTAGCTCAAAGGTCACAAAGGGAGATGAAGAGTTGTCTCATTTGTTATAAATAAACCCTCATAACTCAAGTAAATGGATTGGAGGCTTATATTTGGAGCCTTGGCTTCTCTAGTTTAGCATAGGAGGAATATCATTATTTGGAAAAGTGTTGGCTTCATGTTCCCCTAATGGGGCTAGTATCTTATCAATGTAATTGTATGTATGGAAATTTCACTTTATAATAAGAAGCTCAGAGTCGGCATGTCTTCATGCATATGTTATGGATGTAGTAATAATATTCTTTATATATTTGTGATGTATGTTGTTTCACTTACGCTATTTCTAATGAACTAATTCTTTTTCTTTAGTATGTATCTTGTTGAATGTGTGTTGTTTACGTTATTACGATCATTGTTATCTTGTGAATTATTTTGTAGGTTAAATAATGATTCTTTTGCATCACTCGTGTGTCTCTTCTAAGTTAGTACTATTACTTGCTTCTAAGAGACTGGCTTATTTTCCTTCAATGTGATGGAACCTTTCATGCATTACATTTGATACTTCACAAAGTTTATACACTTTATATCACCTCAGCCGTGCATATATTATTCTATGTTCTTACCGCAACCAAGTCACATTTTGAAAACCATCACTTTGGCAATTAGTCATATTCCAGTTGGGGCTTCTACTCCAAACGATGTGGGATCTAATTGGGATTTCACATCGGGGATACCCCCTTCCCTATTCGTGGCTTCCAACACCGTCAACAGATTTTTTGCACTAGAAGGAGGGAAATATGACAAGTTGATCCCATGAATTCTGTTTGAAACTTTCTTATCTTAAATGGCTTCTTCCCAAATCTTAACCCCAACATGTTTTTCTAGAGTAGAAAATCTGAAAGTTCCTTCAAGAATAATTCATGACTTGTCAAATCTGAAATTTAATGGAGAGGGTGGAACAACCATTCTTGAGCACACCCTCTGCTTTCTTGAATTTTGAAAATATTGTGAATTTAATTGTGAGGATATTGTGTGTATTTTGTTCATCCTTACATTCAAGGCACGTGTTAAACAATAATGTTATACATTGTCGACCGCCTCTATTCATTCCTTCAAACATCTTGTCAAGGAGCTTCATCAAGCCTTTGATGGTATGATTATGAAAGTGTTTATAAGAAAAGCATTCATCTCAGAAAGGAACTTGATGAATCTATTGAATATTTTCATGATTTATTCATTCACTTCTATCATGAGTTCTCTTAGGATGACATAGACTAGAATTTTATGAAAGAGAAATTAGAGTATCTTGTTCAGATTTCTTTGAATCTATTTGAATTTGAATCCTTTGAAATTCTCCCAACATTTCATGGTTATGGAGCTCTCAAAACTTTAAAATAATAAATTGTTTTTCCATGTGACTTTTCGTCTTCTTGCGATTCTTCAGCAAATCAAGCAGCTCCATGCACCCAAGTCGAGGTTGGAGAATACAATTATCAATTTGATTATCCAACACCATCTTCTCCCTCCCCTCATATTTAATATTTGAACTCAAGTTTCAATTTTGAATCTGATTTAATCAGTGACACTATTTTTTCTCTATGGATTTCTCATTCTCCATCAGTTATTTTCTCTAATCCTCCCAATTTTGAGTTGTCACATCAACTCGTTATAGCGAATTTTTTTTGTTCTCAAGAGCATCAAGTTCAGGATGGAACCAACGGAGACTAAGAAACTTTCGATATCTTTCATAATGAATATGTGTGGGATTCTGATTATGAACAAGAATTTGCCATCAAAGATTATCTTTCAATTGATATTTCCATTTCTTCACCTTTCACCCATTGTTCTGATATTTTCACTGATTTTACCACACTTGTAAGATATTTTGATGATACAATTTTCAACAGTATTGAATCTAATTGCAATCAAGAATGGTGGAATGTTGATTTTAGATTTAAAGTAGGTGGGGAAGAATCCACTCGTTATAATCTTTCTCATTCCTCATCTTTTAAATGTGAAGCAAAGAATGTAAATTCATGTTTTCAGTCAACCCCTCTCTATGATTCATCAGATCATTTGGATCCCCTTCCATTGGATAAAAAATCAAACTTTGACCATGGTTGTCTTAATATATTCATTGATTCATCTAGTAATTATTTTGTGTCTTTAGCTATCGATTATGCCAAGCCATATTTTTTTGATGATCGACCTTATGATATTTCACAACCATGTCAAGATGTTGAGACACTTCGACCTATGTTTATTGTTATGTCAGGTTCTCATGATCTTGGTGGTTTTTGCAAGCATGATAAGGTTGGCACTCTTTCTCAGGAGAACCCTCATGAGTCAACCGCAAATGTCGAAAATGAACTTATCCATAAAATTCAGTATCCTTCACCTATTTACCATGATCCCATTGCTGAATGGTTGGAGGAAGCCTACTTGGAAAGAACTTTTGCTAAGAACAAATTCTTATCTTTCTTCATGTTTTCCAAGATTGAAATTTGGAATAGATGCTTTGATATGAGAGTCTTTTGTGATGTGTATGAACATTACGTTGCATCAGAAGAGGCTTTAGTACAAGAATTTTTATCATACTTCTATGCTCTGGTTTTGTCTCTTAAAATTTTGGAACATGTCGTGATTTATCTGTCATGTTGTATGTCTTTCTTCATGATATTTCACATTTCTAATGCCCTAGTCGGTTTAGGCTAGGAGATGCTTCATTGGTTGCATTGGAAATTTCACTTTGCATAAGCCTCTCCTGTCTTTTGTTAGCTTAGGAGTAGGTTTAGTTTATTTTAGTTTAGTTTAGTTTGTTTTGACTATGTTTTGTTTTGTCTTTCATTTTGCACTTTTCTTTTCTTTCTTCATAATAATCCTTGTATGAAGGTTGTGTTTGATTTTGAAAAAGCATGGTAAAATTTGAAAGGACATTGTACAAATATTAATGCTTGGTTAACTATCCACCCCTCTTCTTTTCATGGGACTTGTATCTTTGAGTCTATGATGCTTAGACAAAAAATAAGTTCTTTCTCGAAGAAAGCCTTAGTAGATCTTCCATGCTTGACTCTATCAATAGGATCATTTTCTTCAATCGGATTTTATGTTTAATTGGTTAACTTGTCATCTTGGTCAAGTAGAGAAAGGAGAGGAGTAAGCTTAAACAAGTGGAATGTATTTCATAGGTGTATATATATCCTTATTTGAAGGGACAACCTTTTATGCTCTCAATGAGTTGGGATCCATATTCTGCCCCCTGAAATAATAAGTGTAGAAGAACAGTTCCATAAATAAAATAAATAAAGGGTGAAAGAATAGAAATGATTCATGGGTAGAGAGGTGAAGCAAGAAACTTCATCAAGGTACTGAACATGAATATTGGTAGCGAAGCAATGCTTGTATTCCTATAATGTCTCCGTCGGGATACTGAATAGGCTTACTGGAAGTGGAGAAACACTAGAAATGAAAACTAAGACTCTAATAATCATTTTCACTTACATATCTCTATATTCCCTGTCCCCAATTGAAATAACTAAAGTGTGACTTTCTTTTGTTAGTGTATTACTAATGAAAATAATGAATGAAACTATATCTTTAAGTCGATTTAAGGAAGTTATGGTGATCAACGAAATGAAAAATACTTCTTGAAGAGCTAGGTTTGGTTTATAGAGTTATACCCATAAAGAGAAGCCGGAGTTCTACCAGTGTGTCACCAAGTGTCGTAGCTACTACAACCCCACTCCAAAATGTTTCCTATGCTTTGATTTTGGAGCCTATCGTTGGTCAATAAGAGATTATCCTTCACGGTTGTCAAGTATCCCGCTTTATTTTTTAGTGTCATAATCTCTCATTATTTCATGCAAAACTTGTATTATGCCTTAATTGAGTCTTGTCATCAGCAGTTGCACAACTTTTACGATAAGTTACTTTCCTCCAAACACAAGCTAACTCTTGTCCTAATCTAACATTGATTGCTAGTATTGCCTCTAGGAACCATGCATTCCCTTGCCACTAGAGATTGCACAATTCCTTAAGAGATTGAAATATGAAATATTTCAAGACATGTAGTCCTTGAGCAAGTGAAATGCACAATATTTCACTGAGGATCAGAACTACGCAATCCATTGAGCCAGTGGAATGCACAATCCCTTGTCACTGGGAATTGCATAGTATTTTCTGCTAGTGGACTGCACAGTCCCCTAGAATAAGAAATTATGCATCCATAGAAAATAGGGAGTGCACAATCACCTATGGACAAGTGGCACAAAGTTTCTATTTTTTATCTAAGGATAAGTGTCGCTTTCTCCTTAATTTTAGGCATGAGCGTCATAAACCCTAACCTAATCTTGTGGGGGGCTACATATATATAATAGAGGCTAGTATATCTCATTTTCACACTAGAAATTGGAGCTCTATCCTTCACCATGAGATCAAGGATCTTCATATTTGGTTTGCAGTGCTTTTCCGGGGGAGTTTCTAAAGTGTCACTTTTTATTGATTTTTCTATCGCTTTTGTCATTTTTGTGTTTGAAAGTGTTGCTTTGCCTATTTATTCTTGTATTTACTAGTGTTTCTACAACATTTACCTTTTAAAAGTGTTTTTTATGTGCTTCGTTCAAGTTTTACAAGTGTTGCATCCCTCCCAAGCTTTTTTTCCTACTAGCAGTTAATTTTGTTGGGTGCTTTTGTGCATGCATGTTCTTCCTTTTGCATGATCTTTTATGGTTGAAATTAATTGATTTATTTAATTCATATTAAGGTTTATCTACCCTTACTCCTTCCACATCTTCATATCTAGAAGTTTTCCTCTCCCTTGGGAATGGCTGCACAAATTTCATGAGTTGTTACCTTCCCCTACTGTGCATTGCTTAGTTCCAAGACTCAAGCTTTCCCCTTGCTAGTTGTGACCACATAACGCATAATCATTGGCTTTCCCAACTATACATTGTGTAAGTATAAGAATCAACTTCCTAGACTTGGCCTCTGAGACTACACTATGCGCGGTTCTCTCTCTCTTCTTCCCAGCTAAGACTACGCATTACGCAATCTCAAGCCTCAAGCCATCCCATTAATAGCTAATATTGCGCAATCCTCCTCTCTTGTTGTGTATTACAAAATTCCTGAGCTCATCCTGCCCTCTTATAACCCATAATCTCGCAATATCTCTCCCCATCACTATGTTTCTTCTTTTTTATTAATTGATGAGTTGATTTGTCTTAGAGCTAACTTTCTTTTACTATGAGTGCATATTTTTCCATAGGTACTACAGGTTTTTAGCATACTTATTTTCAGAGGAAAATAAAAACATCATGCCTCCCAAGAGATCAACATCTAAAGTGGCTAGAAAAATCAATACCGATGAAGTGGTCGAAAGCCCTTCATCCTCAATTCCCATTTTAACTAATACATAGTTATACATTGAGAAGGACTCGGATATCACATCAAATATTGTTAAGGATGCATTCACAACCACTCAAGTAAAAGAAGATATATAGGATACACAAGTCTACATTAACATCCAACTATCAACGCTTCACAAGGTTGCTTGTAGATTCCCATTCTTACCTTATGCAAATGTCATAAAATGGATTTTGCAAGGATTCAACACCAAGAGCATGTCTTTGAACAACACTAGTGGGCAGCAGCTTGCCTCCTACCATCCACACAAAATCCACTTGATATATCACTTTCATAAGCCTAAAAAACATATGGACTCTTATTTCTATGCAACAACAGGCTATCTCAATATGAAGGATGTGGTCAAGATGTGGGTTAAGGAACCGTTAAAGTTTCTCCAGACACCGAAAAACACTTGTAAGACTTGTTCACTCAAAAAGGTGTTTCAGTACCTGATAGTATTATTCTTTCGAATTTACAGACATAAAAATATTAAATTCTTCCTAGAAAAATGGGCTTACATTCTATATCAAATTGTCTCTCATGGGAATATATTCAATTGGTCTGATATTTTGTCTCAACAATTGAAGATCAATGTGAATAAGGCGAAAAATAAACCAAAAGGAAAGAAAAAACATTTCTACATTCTTAATGATTGTCCCATCAATAGGTCCATTGTGCTATCCTCCAGCCCTTAAAACTCTCATTTTCTCACATTAATTCACATTTTTAGCCATAATATGCATAGGACAAAGACTAGAATGTGCTTGTCATATTGCATGGCCTAATGTGATTAATATGTAGGTAAAAGAAGCATCTTTGGAGAAATTACTAAGTAGGGGCTTGATGGATACATCCAAAGAGAATATAGGGGGGCTAGTCCACTTCATTGACTCTCCAACTCAAATTGATATCAAATATTCATCACCAACAGCTCGAATTCACTAGCAGCCGAGGAACTCTAGTGCATGTGAGGATCAAAGGGAACCATATCCACCAATTTTGAGATTTTGGAGGGGGGCATTCCTCCTTTCAAGGGAGCTTCCCCTCAGCTACTTTTTGTATAAATAAATCAGCCTAAAGGCTCATTAGGATTTTATTTTTTGTTGAATATAGGAGTAGCTACTGAGAGCCTTGTTCTTGGTACTTTTATTTCCACCTTTCATATGATGTATGTGAGTCTTATTTTATGTCAATGAGAAGTTCATTGTTGGCCTGCATATCATTTAGTTTTGGAGGGTTTAAACCCTTGGGTTTGGGCCCAACCCAAAGGCTTTAGTCCCTCTCTTGTATTCTTTCCTTTTTTCGTTCAATCCATTGCAATTTTTTTCTTGTTTAAATAGGAATTACATCACAAAACTTGTAGTTGTAGGTTTTCCTATCAACTTTCTTGTGGGAAGAATGGTTGGAAGATATACAACAACAACCCAAAAAATGTGTTTATGATTTCTTGGAAATTGTTAACTGTTGGTTTGTAATCCTTTTGTGTGCCAGGTTTTTACAACTTAGAAGTTAGTAGCATTGATTTGTAAATTAGAGTTGTGTTGTAGGGTAGAGTAGATTTTACTCAAATTCAACTCATTTTTTCCATGTTAATTTATTTTGTTGTAATATTGATCATTTGATGCATGTGCTTGATTATTCTGATGATGATGATGATGATGGTTGTTAACGTCCACTGAGACAAAATAATGATCTATCGGACCTAAAAAGACAAATTATTTATTTTGATTTAAGATGTTATTCCGATGCTCAAAAAGCTTGGAGAGAAGCCTCACGAGCTCACTATAATTTTGGCATTGTAAAAGGCTAGAAAGGTCAGTATTGTAACAAAGGTTGTGAAATTGAGATCTAATGTGGTTGTATGCAGGGCACTCTAAGAGGAAGTGGTTTTCATCCTCGATGCTCTTATTCTCACAAATATGGCAGATCCTTTCCATCCATGGCATTTTAGGAACTACCCAGCGGCCAGTCTCACTATGGAGCTCATGAGAATTCGTTCTAATCTTTGCTATATTAATTTTCTTTTTTGAGCTAGTTAGAATAGAGAGATACTTTTGATCTTCAAGGGTGGGGTTGATGACCTTCTTATAATAACTTAATTTTCTTTTAGACGCTAAATCTTTCTCACACCACAATTTTTCTTTGAACTTAGAAGTAACAATATCTTTAATGTTATTTATGTTTTGCAAAGCATCATTCTCATTGATCTCCCAATAGTTTAACCAGGCCCTTGTGTCCTTATGCCATCCTCGGTTAAGCCTTAGGTGATTTTGGCTGGAATTTAAAGCTAGCTTAGGAAGTCTATGATTGTCTATGTTATTGAGCTTGTGCTTGTACATCAGAAACCTGAGCATAGCTAGGCTCTCAATAGAAGAAAGACCCGCTTCTATAAGGAGAATAGGATAGGATGTATTACTTTTAATTTTCAGGTTATAAGTTATAAAACGCTTCTGGATTTGCTCAATCTTCCTCCATGATTCTCTGGAGATGCTGCAGCCCCAAACTTCACAACCATATAATATAACAGGAGTGACTAAAGTTTCAAAGAGGAACTTCTTTTTATCCCACATTACGAGGTTTGCTGTTTTACAATTATTTTCAAGACCAAAATAAGCTTTCCATCCCCCATTGATCCTTTTCTCAATGCTATGGTTCCAGTTGAGCTTGTGATGGATATCAATTCCTAGGTACTTGTAAGAATACACTTCCTCCAATTTATTATTGTCATACGTAAAATTAGCGGAAGTGTCCTTTTTAGATTTGATAATCATAACTTTTTTTTTGTCTGTGTTAACAGTCATACCCATGGTAGAGCAGAAATCCTTAAGAAGCTTGAGTTGCTTATCAAGATCAGAAGGGCACCTTGCCAGAAGAACAATATCGTCAGCATAGAGAAGAAGGATAATGACTATCCCAGCTAAGATTGTGCCACCACATCCTGCTTCTTCTAAATAACCTTCGAGCTTATCGATGTAAATGCCAAATAGAGTAGGGGAGAGGGGGCAACCTTGTTTAACTCTGATGTTACACTTAATATCTTTTGACCACCCCTCATTGTTCTTTAGCTTGGCAATTACATTCTCGTATAGCCTTATAGCAGCGGCTCTTAACTCAAGAGGAACCTTTAGCTCTTCTAACCTATTCCAAAGGTTGTATCTAGGAACCGTATCGAAAGCCTTTCTAAAGTCTACAAAGCAGCAGAATAAATTGGATTTATCATTACGACATTCCTCCGCAATGATCCTTAGCGTAACAAGGTGGTATGTTGTTGAGTGATGCCTTCTGAAACCTGCTTGGCCTTTAGCTCGCTTATCTTCACTTTCAAGCCATATGCTTAACTTTTTTTCCAGAATACTACCATATAATTTGGCTAAGAGAGGGCTGATCATAATTGTTCGATAATTAGAGGGGTTATTTGTATCTCCACTTTTAAAAATAGGGATAATGAGGCTCTCAGTCCAAGGTTTAGGGAACCCTTGCTTAACAGCTTGATTGAAAAGCTTGTGGATGTGGGGGATGAGGACAGGGCCTCCAATTTTTAAGATTTCTGCCTGGTAACCTTCAATGTCCTTAGCTTTCCCGTTCGCGAGGCGATTAACCCCAAACTTAATGTCTTCTAAAGAGAATACTTCTTTCGTTGTGAGCAGGGTTTCCAAATTATCCGTGACATTAGGAGATTCATAAAGCTTTTTATGAACACTCTTCCACATCCTCCTAGACCATTCCATCTCTCTCCTGGACACTTCACATTGCTTCCAAACTCTGCCATTGAGATTACTCTTCCAAGGAAAATGAAGGACATCGTGGGCATAAACATTGGTGCAAGATAGGCATCTGAGGGGTACTAAGCTTAGCTAAGGGTCTCCCACACCCTTAATTCACATGTATTCACCTTCATCCACCTTCCTTCACCTTCAATACACCATTTGTTTCCTCAAAAATCTCTTGGATCCCCTCCTATAGCAAAACAGGGCCTCTTGTAGCACTTCCTGTAGCATTCATGTAGCTTTGCTTACTTCAACCAGATTCACTCTAGACTTTGACCCTTACATTATGAATTTGAATAATGTCACCAAATATCTAGTTTCATGATCAAGGAATAATCTATGGCCGCTCCAACCCCATTCTTTCCTCACTGCAAACATAAGACAACAAGTAGAATTATACTTAGCATTTCTCAGAGTTGTGTTGAAAATTGAATTCCTCATTTTTAAGTAAGTTGAAAATAGATAAATGATTCATGCAAATATGTTGTTGATTTGATTAAGTGTGAAAATATATGTATCATTATTTACTTTTGCGACTAGACTAGCCTATTCCTTTCATGCAATTTCAATTAGCATTTACAATTAATGAGTGACATTTTCATTTCTATAGTTAGAATCACATTCATCTCCTTGCAATCATGAGATGCTTTCATAAGAAATTTTATTTGTAGTTAGTTGAAGGATTGGCCTCTGAATTCCATGATCTAATCTAATGGCTAAGGGTGACATGAGTAGAACCTAACATGTTGTGCATATAACACTGTCACCTGCAAGTTTGTACGAACCCCGGGTTAATAATTTAAGTTGAGAAGCCTTGGGAGTTGCAACATCCTTGGTGAAATACCAAAGCTCATCACTTTTTGGCATCGTTGTCGGGGAGGTATCTAAGTAGGTCTTTTCTTTACTTAGGAGTTACTTGTTTTTCTTTTTACATCAGTCTTATTGATTGGAAAGTTAAAAAAAAAACAAGAAAAAGAAAAAATTCAAAAAACAAAGTTAGTTATTTCATGCCTCGTAGGAGTAGGGATAGTCAAGGGAAATTCCTACCAAAAACCCCCACCCCCTCAATCATACAACCTTCATTCTTCTTAGGTGATTGTGAACTTCCCTCTCTAACTACAAGGGAGTTATAATTTCCTCTAGGTGAGCAACCTGAAACTTTTGAGGAACCCATAGGGGAAGAAGAACCTATATGACCTACCCAAACCATGGTTGAGAATAGGAAAAATCTAGGAAAAATGAGATTTTCCCTATCATAGAAACCAATGGAGAGGCCGAAATGAATAATATAAGCCTTACTTCCCTTCCACATTTCCATGTCCTAACCTCTGAGGATCCTCACACGTTCATGTTTGAGTTTTTTGTTGTCTATAGGACCTATGACTATGCCTCAGATGAGAAAAAGCTAATATTGTTTCCATATACACTCAAAGATGCAGCCTTGTGCTGGTTTATGAGTTTACCTAGAGGCAACATTACTAGTTGGTCCCAAATGCAACAAGCCTTCAATGGCAAATACAAGGATTATTGTAGGTCCAAATAAACAAAGGAGACAATCTTTAGGATGACCCTTAGGCCTGATGAATCCTTCGTGGACTAGGAGGAAAGATTCCAACTCAATTATAGGAGTGCTAACTGTACTCTTAATCCTGAGTCACTCAAGATAGTTCTTCTTAGATTAGGGAGGATGTAATGGAAACCCTCAGCATGTTGTCTGGACAAGATATCTACCAATCACTTTATGATGACATCAAAACTATATTTATGAATCACTTTAGGGCTACTAGAAAAAAGGGTAGGTCTAGCCAAGGCTTGGTAAGTTCATCTCCCTCTATAGAAGCCATCAAACATGAGATAGGAAGTATTTTAGAGGATTTTAATAGTGAAATTTTCCATACCTTCCCCCTGCAAATGGATATTATAAAAATTAAAAGGAAGTGATAGGAAGCAGAAAGGGCATTAGCTATCTTTTTCCCTAGATGCATTAAGAGACACCCTATGAATGAGTTCCCACTGAATGTCATATAAGTTTTCTCAGTCTATGATGAGAACCATGTAATAAAAAAATGTCCCTCTCTTCCAAGTCTAAAGGTTGTATACCAAGGGGCAAAGGGTGGTTCATAGTAGCTTTATTTCATTAACCAAAGAAGGCCTCAAAGTCCTCGACCATATCAATAGGGCATGCAAGGTGTAAATTACAATAATTATAATCCAAATCAGGATGCACCTTTCCAGCCTTGGTACCCTTCCACTCATCCATCATGCCCCACACCTCCTCCTTGTCCTTATACTCTTCAATATCCTCCTCATCCTATTCACCATTCTTTCCATCCATATCCACCCCAATCTTCCCAATGGGGCAACCCATCATAGTGGTGGAGGCCTCAGACAACCCAATCTCCTACTCTATTTCATCCACCTCAACCTCAACCACAACTCCCTCATCATAACCCACCTAATCAACCTCAAATGTCTTCTCAACCCAATCTCAACCTGAGAAATAAGTAGGTACAATGTGTCTATAGTGGGGAGACATCCTATCTTGCTTATGTTATGGAAATCCAATAGATCAACCTTTGGTCTGGGAAGGTTCTCCCAAGTAATCAACCACCTTCTCCACCTGAAGAGAAGGAAGAGAGTGCCCCTCAATCAAATGCACCTCCTTATCCTGAAAGGTTGGTCCAACCTAAACAACACACCCTAGAAAATCTTTAACTTATGGGAGAATTAAAGAAATTGTGTGTCAAGATACCCCTTCTTGTTATCGGGAAATCTAGTGTCTATGCAGAGCTGCTAGTCCCACTAAGACGGGTATCTATCTTAGAAACAAACAGATTAAAGTTACTTTCATCTTCCTTTATGAAAGATAGGAGAGGATCAAAGAATACCAACCTTGATCTTTTGCTCAGTTCTTTTCTTGTTCCTTCTCCCCACCGACAGGTGTTTGCCGCTTCTCCCTTTACCGCTCCACTTCAAAGAGTACATGTAAAGTCAAAGCAGCATAATACCTTCAAAGTACAGAGATCTACAATCATAAGCAATATAGGACCAGATATATATTGACCACACAAATGCATATACTATCAAACATACAAGAATTTGGAGGAAAAATTGAATAGCTTTATTGATATAAAGATTAGAAGAGAGGATTACAACCCATTGTTCTGACCCAGCGTCATCCTCCCAGCATGAAATCCCTTCTTCACTTCATGAAAAGCTTAGATCACCCAACACTATGATATTCCACCAGGAAACCAACAGCACTTCCTTACAAGACACAAAATTCCAGCCTCCGGATCTCTGGGATGAGGGATCCATATATAGATGATTGCAGGGAGGTGAGTCAGCTTCTGGGATTTTGATTAGTTTCTTCTCTCTAATAGTTCTTGATTCCACTTGGAGATTGATGATATCTTACTCATCCCTGGGTGAATTCAGAGAGGCAAGTGTCACAGGAGAAGTTTCTAGAATATTCCATGATCATCCACCTCGCAAACTGTCTTTGCCATTTGTCCATTCTCACCCATTGCACCCTACAGAAGGGCTTTCCAGTATACATCACACCTTTTACACTAGGCAGGTGAGATGCATCGCACCCTTAGCACTGAGCAACCTGTATGGTCCAGTTTTGACCAACTCTGAGTAGTTTCCTGTGGAGAACTTCTGGGAGATGATGTAATCAGCTGACCTTATTCCTTTAGGGCATGAAACAAAACTTTTAGGGACTCAGAAGCCCTTGGTTTATGGACATATATGATTGGGGTTGCAGTGCCCAAAAATGTCCATAACAGTTGCCCCCTAAAGCATGAGGTCGTTAATCTTTTGATGTCAGGTGAAATGCTTTGTCATGAGGATCCGAGGTTTTTCGAGTTGGACGGCGACCTGTAATAAGATACAATACAATACATTATCTTCATAACATTTTAATGTTCTAACTAAGGCGGGCATTTCCATGCTCAGCTTTATAAATTCATTTTCATGTACATAGGATAGACAACCATCTGTGTGGCACACTGATGATTTTGATAGAGCCATCATCCTTTGATTCGGATGATCATCTGTGCAGTAATGATGTACATTTGATGTCTTTATTTTCCTGAATATATCGCAGCCCAGATGGATGAAACTAGATCTGGGGTCTTCAAACTTGTCCAATCTTCGCCCGAAGTACAAGTCGATCCATGTGAAAAAATGTTCTGGAGTCGAACATGGAAATACATCGCCTGATTACTAGCCAATGATGTAAGCTGTTAACAAGCGCGAGAGGAATCACCGATAATGATGATGACCCTCAAGGTACGACAGTACAATTTGCGTGGTGTGAAAATGGGACTTGGCATCGAACACCACGCAAAATCTCTCGGTCGAAGGCCATTGATGTAAACCTGTCGCCGAAAGTGAGAAACTTGCCATTGAGGCATGCAAGCTTCAAAGTACTGAAAGGGTTGTTCCTAGGTCGACTTCTTGGATAATGAGCTGATGTCGACAAGAAGTGACCCGTCGTAGGAGGGCCTTAATGAATCCCACATCTACGACACAGAACAGAGCAAATGACTTTTGGAGGTGAAAACGATCTGATGATACAGGGTTCAGGGTGGTGGTCATGAAAGAATGAAGCGTAAAGGTATTGCAGCGGATGAGACACAAAATGGGTTGGTGAATTCTCTGATCGACTTCTCTTGAACATATCGGCGACACTTGAAATGGATTGGTAGCGTTAACCCCAAAGATGGATGGTACAGTGGACCAATGGTAATATGACCGGTGAACAGAATAACCCAACCCGACTCAGACATGGAGTGAAAGTGTCATGTTCAAGAGCGACTCGCTACCAATAAAGTTTTTTCAAGATTTCTTCCCAATTTTTCCCCAGTCATTGCTGACCAGTACCTCTTTATTTTTAACAAGCTTGAGGAGGATAAAATATGATTGTTCTATAATTTTCTCTTCAGGAAAACCCGTCACTATGTTTTAATGAGCCTAGCGACAGTGAAACTCGTTCTTATCTATATGGACAAGTTTGTCGCTATTGGTTTTAACGAGTTTAACGACAAAGATAACTTGGTCCTTTTTCAATTTTAGAGAGTCTCAAAAGGGACGTAAAGGAAACTCCAATAATCCTTTTTCGTCATATAATCCTTTAAGTCCGAAAAAGTATAAAATAATACGAAAGGGATGAATTTTCGATAATTTTAATGAGCCAAACAAAACAAGCGCTCGATATTTTTGTGTAATAATCCCTTAGGTCCAAAAAGATTAAAATCTAGAGGAGGGATAGAACTCCCGGTAGCTTTAATGAGCTAGAGAGGCCAACTTCTCGGCAATCTTTTCATATTTTAAGAGTCAGACGAAATGAGCTTAAAGGAGACTCATTTTTGAGGAACAAGTGATAATTTCAAGTAGCAGTTGATTCCAGGTAAGGTTTGGAATTTCCAATCACGGCAGTGTCACAAGGATGGCTAACATAATCACTCTTCGCAGTTGTTCCTCAAAAAGGGTAAACAATCAAATGGATGCATATGATCGGTTAAAACAGAGTGGAGGTGATGATGAGAACACGACCAAGGCTCAAAAGCTGATGATAATGTATT
This sequence comes from Pinus tabuliformis, assembly GCA_031772625.1. NCBI lineage: Eukaryota > Viridiplantae > Streptophyta > Pinopsida > Pinales > Pinaceae > Pinus > Pinus tabuliformis. Next base: position 382,153,454 of record CM062814.1, read on the forward strand.
CACAATGGTTATTTACCGGAAATTGGTTCATTTTTTAATGAGCTTAAACTCTGGGGGGAAACATTTGCTCATTGCTTAGGTTTAATTTCTAACGAGCTTGAACTTCACATAAAAACTGTTTGTGATAATGGTCATTGATTATTTGATTTCACCACTAACACTTTGTTCCTTCAACAGTCGTACTGTCTGTTCAATTTCTTCATCAAACCGATTAGAAATGAACAATACATGCTTAAAAATGAGTTAAAACACTAATACTTTACTCGAATTATGCGAAAAGTAATTTAAAAGGGTTCTTACCCCTCATTTTACTATTTCATTTGAACTTTGCTTTGTTGGAGCTTTGGAGGTGCCTTCCCCCCTTGATTTTCACTAGCTGATTCCGGGAGATTCTGTGGATGATTCTCGGCGCCGTCTGGACCAGGTAGGAGCTAAACCTGAGTTCTTCAGTTGCATTCCTTCCTTTTTGAATTCTTAGCATGTTTCCCTATTTTTCTGAGCACCTGGGGTTTGAAAAATTCACCCTGGCTCCATCGCACCCTTCCTATATCGAAAGGTGCGATACATACTAGCCTGGCCATTGGCCAGTCAGTATGCATCTCACCCAGTACACTTCTGGGGTGCGATGGGCGTAAGAGGGGAAACTTTTGCACTGTTTTCTCATGGAATTTTTTCTTATTTTTTGCCAAATCAAGACCCTAACTTTTCTCTTGTTTGTTTTGCAGAGATTCATCAGAGCTAAATGGTTGTTACATGGTGAGAATGCGAGCATGAAGAAGAGGACATGGTTGCTTTACATGATCCGGGTACGGTAACTGCACTGCGGAACTGTGGCCTGCTCAAGTTTTTCCGTATCTCTAGCATGAGGCAACAAATCAACTTGTTGCAATATTTCCTCGATGCATGGGATCCTACCAACCAGGTGTTCCAGATCAAGGGCAAATCCATCCCCTTGACTGTCGTGGACATCTATTTTTTGACCGGTTTATCAAGGCGTGGTGCCCCTCTCTCATTATCAGGTTCCGCCCGTGGGGGTGAATCCGTGAGAGATTACATTCACCGGTACTACAGAGAGGGATCTCAGCCGAGTAGGGACGGCAAGATCAACATCCAAGATGTCACTGATCGGTCCTTGAGGACCATTCTATTCACTTTTGCTAGACTGGCTGGTAGTGTGGCTCTTCACGTGGCTAACAGGTCCTATATGCAGTACGCCTTGGAATGCCTTAAACCAAAGGTGTTCAACTGGTGTGACGCAGTACTCCCTGTGATGAAAGAACAACTGACCAAGGTAAAAAGCGGAAAATCCAATAATTTCAGCTATGGTTCTATTTTGACCACTTTTGACTTGGAAAAGATCCCACTGATGCATCCGCAGTACATTTCACTTGGTCTACCTCCACCGACTGAGCCACGGATGCAGAGATGGGTTGACCTTATGGCCCGACATGCTGGTCAGTCCCAGGTTTCTTTCTCTGATAACTTCTTCGAGTGGTTGAACCGTCAGGAGATGGTTTATGCCGAGTGTCCATATGATAGTATGGATTTCCGAGGTGACCCGAATTTGGTGTTGTTATCACTCAGGTTGTCCCTTGGCTCCTTAAGGGATACGGCCGAGGTAACCACAAACCAATCTTTGGGCTGCAGGTCCTAGCCTACCTGCAGTCAGAGAGGGCTCTCTCTTTATGATTTAACTTTGTTTTTGGTTGATTTTAGGCTAGTTATGGTGTACAAGGGTTTTGTTTTGATTTTGGTGGGAAGGAGATGTTTTCAAGTAGAGTTGGGATGCATAGTGTGAGAAGTTCAAACCATTGGGCATGGAGTCATGGATTAGGGCTTGTTGTTGCATTTTCTTGGTCACAAGAGGAATATAGAGCAGGATAGCTACACATAGAACAATATCAGGCTGGAATAAAGATGAAATGAAGGTCAGAAATGAAAGGCAACTAAGAATCTTTCATTAGCTAACATAGAAGGAAGGTGGATGAAAGTTTGTCTAGGAGCAGTAAAGAATTCCTAAAAAACAGTCATATATGAAAAAAACAGGGTAAACATGATCATTTAAGTATGCATATTCATAACCATTTCTGAGGAAAACATATAGAAATAACAAGAACTGAGCATAAGGTGCAGTCAAACAAAACCTAAGCTATTCTTTTTTCTTGCTATTTAGATGGTAACACAATTGTGCATAAACATAATAAAACTGTAAACAGAGGTAGAAAAACTTATTGAGACATGTAGTAGCACAGGAATTCCACAGTCACTCTTTAACCATTAATAACACAACAGTCATTTCTTCATCCAAAGCATTCCAGCAGTCTTTGATTACAGAGCTTCTCAAAAATACAACGCAAGTCCAGCATGAGGAATATCAACCAACCAACCCTTTAAACAATGAATTAGGGTGGTTTATATAGGGAAAATATCTAAAATATCTATTACATCAGACCTTAAACAAGTCTGAGGGAAATATCTTCTTTAACCTAATTTTGTCCTGAAATTAATGCAGGAAAATATCTTTGCTCTGCGCTGGAGGCGATGGTATCAAAATGAGTTAATATGGTGTCCTTTTGGCTCTGTGCTGTTCATTTAGCCATAACTGTGCATTGGGCTTTGATCCCCTGTTCTCGAGTGGCTTTGATGTGCATTAACTGTGATCTGAGAGTCTTAGATGGCTTCACCATTTTCTTTGACTTTGCTTTGGGGGCCTTTAAGGTTCACCTGCTTTCGTATTTCCTATCTGATACTCTTTGCCGCTTCACTGATACTCTTTTAATTTAATCTGGGTTTCGTCTTTCCTCTGATACTCTTGAATTCTGTCAAATTGCCTCTTTTCCGAACCTTCATGAAGAAATCCTGTCAAATTGCGCATTTTGAGGCCTGCTGATAGCCTAGCCACAGGCAGCTTTCCATTTTGATCATTTTTTCTTAGCGATGCACGATTAGCGCTAAGCGCTAATCGCGCATCAAAAACTGCCTCAGTTTTTCATTTTGTGCATCCTTCGCTGCGATTTCGCCCTTCGCGCCTTTTTTCGGTGATGACATCAGCATGATGTCAGCAGTGGATCCTGGTATGGTGGTGATGTGGTAGGGTGACGTCAGCAGGGTGACGTGGCAGTACGGCAGGGTGACGACGTGGCATAGGACGCAGTGGCGGGTTGATGCGGGGGTGACTTAGTGCTGCCGTGGCGATGAAGTTAGGGGCGGAGAGAAAGAAGGCGGTTTGTGGTTTCATCGGACCGCCTTCTGTATAAGAGTAGTAATTGTCAGAGGGGCTCTGACGCAATAAAAGGTGGACACCTGTCTTCTGTACGACGGAAAAACCGCTAGGCTATCGGAGGATAACCGTCGATCATCAGGGCGGATCCAAAATCGCCGAGAGTTGTTGGATTTGGGCGGTTGGATCGGAGGGCTGACGGAGTGCGGAGCTGGCGGCAGGTTTATATGCGGGGGCCCACCCGAATATTAAATTAATATTTATGTGCGGGGGGGTCAAAACTTTGGGAAATATAGGTTTTTGAGGCCTCGGAAGGGGTCCGATAACCTAAAAAGGAATTTCCATGCTTCGGAGGAGCTCAAAGGCACCTGAGAAGGGTTATATGTGTTTGGAAAAGGGTTTATGGCCAAAAAGGGGTTTATGCCTTGGGAAAGGTAAAGCACGGCCAAAGATGGATTTTATACATTTGGAGGGGAATTTTATGCATAGGAATGAGTCCAAATGCATTTTTTAGAAGATGGTTTGAGAGGCAAGCTGAGGGTTCTGGCTAAGTTTCAGGCAAACTTAGCGATTCCCAAGCATAGTCAAGGTTATCTTCCAACCAAAGGGAAGGGATATGTACATAGGGGAGCTATTTAGTGCTTTTTAGTAAGGAGAAGGGAAAATAGATAGGGATTTATATAATAATGTTAGAAGTTAATATGAAGTTGTGAGGTGAAGTGTAGGGGAGAGGCTAAGTTTGTGAACTAAAACTTTTAAAACATAGGAAGTGAATGAACTGTGGAGAAATGATTTTTACACAAGAAATGTGGCTTCTTTTCACTGACGAAAGTCAAAGCTTGACTTAGTATTTTACAAAAAATGAAGTGGTAACAGGACTGGTTGGGCAGATCCCAAGGTCCTCAAGGAATGTTAGTGAGTGATTTGGGGATAAAGAAGAAGGGGGAGTTAGACATGCCTCGCTTGAGTTGCTCCAAGGGAAAATTTCCTTGCACTTGTGATCTGAAGTAAAATAACACCTTGAAAACATGAAATGGATCACATAGCTTGATTCTACAACCACAAAACTACTTACCCAGCCTACTTGCCTAGCATTTTTTCTTCTTTTTGCATGAGTGCATTTAGACTTGCAGACCCTGATTATCTTCTTTTCTTTTGACTGCCCTCCTATCTAAATGTACCCTTATATCTTCCAAGGGCCCAGATTAAGTAGTTGGGCTCCTTCATTTCTCTACCTAGCTACTGATCTGCCAAGTTTAAGTTGTTTGGACATATATTCATTCTCTATTTTCTAAAACAAGTAATTTAAACCTAGGGAAGCCAAGATTAAGCTATTTGGCTTTCCCTTATCTGTAACACTCTTCAAAAATGGTGTGATTCTTCAAAATGGAACTTTTTGGAAATATGGAATCTTGCAGCATGAAAAGATGACATATTTGGCATGTAAAACAATCAATCATGAAATATGAAACCTATTGCAATAGGAGGCTAACAGGTGCTGCCGGCTGGTGAGAAGTGGGGTGCTATAGGTAAATTCTCTGACCATATCTCTGTTTATTGTCTTTTTTATAATGTCTTCATGCTTTCTTTTATCAAGACTAATCAAAACTCATGCGCTCATGTAGATATTGGACCAGTTCGACCAATAGTACGTCTGAGAGCACCAGCTGCCTTTCCAGCAGGAGAGGTTGTGGGGAGGGCTATCCTTTGCGACCTTGATGTGGCCGAGACTCTTCAGCATTGTAGGATCAGGATGAGGGTCTCACTCTTGGTATTCTGGATGTGAGGACCGATGAGCTGCCTCTGAGGTTGCAGCGACATACTACTGGCATGCCGAGTCGATGGACTAGGCTTTTACGCATGATTGCACAGGTGGTGACTTGTTATCACCAGCATCATTAGACTAGCGTGTCCCCTAGCATTTTGAGTTTTGGGTCATTTGACTGATTTTTTCTTGGTTACAGAACATTATGTATAAACCATAAACAATTATATATATATTTTTTTATTTTCGGAGCTTTATTTTGGTTAAGTTACATGATCTTAATGCAAATATTGATGAAATGCTTCTTTTATAAATGTTGCAAATGTCTATCTAACACATCATTTGCCAATGAGTCTATTAATGTGTTTAAGTTTATGGAAATATGTTGATATTGAATAGAATCAAACTGCCTTTCCAAAATCTTGACCCTTAGGAACATGCGATAGATAGCTGGATTCTGTACGGAGTAGATACCAGTGAGCTGTAGAATGACGAGTTGTGAGTCTAGCCTAACGACAAGTCAGTGTATGCCATGTGTGATGGCATCAAAGAGGAGTTTTATCAACGCGCTGTATTCAGCGATGTTGTTCGTTGACCGACCAATACATACCCCTCTGAAACTTACTAACTCGCCGCTTGGATCGAAGATGGCCCAGGCCGCAGAAGATAGGTTCCGCGAACTACGACTCGCTCCATCGGCATATCCAACAAATGATTCCAATAGGTCTGACATCTGCAACAAATTCTAAATTGGATCACTCAACCAAAATAATTACCCTTACCGAAAACAAAAATGTAACAAAAGCATAGGGATTACTATCTTGAGTCAATCATAGCAACGCTTAAGGTACAACCCATTGCGGGGTTGCGCCAGTGGAATCCCATCATAATCCACTAACTCGTAGTCTCCTTTTGCTAATACATGCTTAACGATATAGGGGCCCATCCATAAAGACTTGAACTTACCTGCTCCCAATTTATCGGACTCCTGGTCGTAAAGTAAGACCAGGTCTCCTTCTGAGAAGACACGGGGTTTGACATTTTTGTCGAACTGCACCTTGACTCGTTTCTTATGGGCTTCGTTAGCCAGAGCAGCATCACGATGGGTTTCATCCAGTTGGATTTGTTCCAAGAAACGAGCCTCCTCTTCTAAAGTTCCGGGGAGAAGGTCAACCGCGCGTTTGAGGGACGAGATTTCACACTGAACCGCTAGGATTGCTTCCAAGCCATACACCAGTTGAAAGGGTGTAAACCTGGTCTCATTCCTCATCGATGTTCGGTATGCCCACAAGGTCGAGTATAGGATCAGGTGCCAACTCCTTTTATGGACTCCAATCATCCTTTGCAGTATCCGCTTCAGGACCTTGTTGATTGCCTCAACTTGTTTGTTAGCTCGTGGATAATACGGAGTAGAGCTGTCGTGGGACAGCCCTAATTTGGTAGCCAACTCAACCATCATGTGATTGTGAAAATACGATCCATGATATGTAACTATGGCCTATGGAACGCCGAATCTGGAGACTACATGATTGAAAAAGAAGAGGGCAGCCATTTTGCCGCTGTTGTATAATGTAGGCATCGCCTCGGCCCATTTGGTAAAATAGTCTACTGCGACTATGATATACCCATGCCCCCCAGCCGTGGTGGGGTTACATGTCATGAAATCTATGCCCCATTTAGCGAATGGTCCAACAGCAACTACTGGTTGCAAAGGTGCGGGTGGTATTCTGGTTTTGCGATCGAAGATTTGATAGGCATGGCAACTTCTGACTGCGGTTATGCAATCTTTGAACATTGTTGGCCAGAAGTATCCTACTCGTAAAATATTTTGTGCTGTAGCGTAACTAGATTGATGCCCCCCACACGTGCCTGAATGGCAATCATTCAGGACTTTTTCAGCCTACTCGTGGGTGAGGCACCTCCGCAGAACTGTATCAACACCATGACGGTAAAGCGTATCACCGACGATCATGTAGTCTTTTTCTTGGTACCGAATGCGTCATTGTTCTAAGCGGGAGGTATTAGACCTATATTTTTGGGCTTGGAGATAGATTATTATGTCTCCATACCACGGATTGCTTTAAGATATCATAAACAAAGATTCATCCACGATCGCTTCTTCTGATGTTGCATCGTTGGACGACGAGGGGAGATCACATAGTAACTCCACAAAAACCAAGGCTTTCTTCGATTTGGATTTTATGAATTCCAGATCAAACTCTTGTAAAATTGCTATCCATTTTGAATATTTTCCCCCCAGCAACTGTCGCGACAATATATAAGTCACGGGGTTGCAATCTGACAAAATGGTAGTTTTTCAAAAGAGGATATAGTGTCGAAATCTCGGTATCGCTTGAACAGCTGCGAGAGCTAGCTTTTCAACGTAGGAGTATTTACTTTATGTATCATTTAAGTTTCTACTTAAATAATATATAGGATCCTCAATTCCATTTTCTTCTTGAACTAAAACCATTGCGATGGTTGTATCTGCTGCAGCCAGATACAGGTTAAAGTCTTTTTGATAATCAGGAGCATACATTAATTATGCTTTTATTAGGGATTCCTTTAAACCATCAAAGGAAGCTTGTGCGACCTGATCCCAGATGAAGGGTACTTCTTTTTTCAATAGACAAGTATAACCTTTATTGAGTTCGGCGTAATTTGGAATGAACCTCCTCAGAAATTTTGCTTTCCCTTGGAGTTTCTGAATCTGAAGCAAATTTGAAGGCGGAGGCAAATCAATGATTGCCTAACCTTACATGGATCGAGACTAATCCCATCCTTTGAGACCACAAAGCCAAGTAAATGACCAGAACTGACACAAAACAGACATTTGTGTGTATTGAGTCGTATCTTGTAGTGTCGGCAACGTAGAAATATCGCTCTCAAATGCTGCGGATGATCGGTCCGCTTTCGCAAATGAGCCAGAAGGTCGTCGAGATATGGTTGAACGATGTTCTTTATGTCATGGAAGGCATAATTCATTGCCCTCTAAAATGTTGCCCCTGCGTTATTTAAACGAAAGGGTAGCTTGCGATATGCGAATGTGCCCCATGGACAAATAAATGCAGTCTTTGACTGGTCCTGTGGGCGGATGTTAATCTGATTATACCCAGAAAATCCATCCATAAATGAAAATATTTCACATCTGGCGCATTCATCAATTATCTGGTCAATGAAGGGTGTAGGGTAGTTGTCTTTCGGACAAGCTTGATTTACATCCCTATAATCGACACACACTCTAATCGTTCCTTGTTTTTTCATTTAAGGAACAATATTCGATACCCAATCGGTTAGAGGAACCTGGTAAATAAAACCAGCATGGAGAAGTTTCTCAACTTCTGCTTGATGGCAGCGGCTTTCTTGGGGTGCACCTGCCGTAGCCATTGTCATATCGGTTTGACATCTGGATACATCTTAATTTCGTGTTCAACTATGCTCGAGTCAATGCCTGGAATTTCATCATACGACCAAGCAAATACATCTCTGAACTCACGAAAAAGAGTGTAATATATTTCCAGTTCTAAAGAAGAACAGGATTTGCCGACATGAATATTCACTACAACATCTGTTTTGGTCGAGATATTTATGGCGATAGTCTCTTCAATATTGGACAAGTTTCGTTCAGAATCCACCGTGTTTATAGTATTTGATAGAAAATAAAAAACTATGGGATGATGAAGGTCACTAGGAGTATCTTCCTTGTAATCGGGAAGATGGGAACGATGGTGGTAATCTTCCCATGGTGCCCCGTCAATCATCATTGACTGAACAATTCCTTTGTCTGTAGGATGTACTTGCAACCAAGGATCTGAAGGGGTGCCATATTCCTTAGACCTATCTATCCAAACGCTTGATGAGCGTTGATTTAGGTTTGCCTCCCATGTCGAAAACATTGATTGCTACAATATTTCTATTGGGCTTGGAGGCAATACCTGCAGATGATCCATGTTAATATCATTTCTGGACATCTTTTGAGTAAAAGATATCATATTGCAGGTTCCCACCCTTGCCACTTCTGCCAGATTTATTGGAGGTGGTAGGGCAAAAGTCCCCATTAATATAGGGTCTTTTAGTAGGCCTACTCTGATATTTTGAAGCGAATGAGGGCTTCCATGGATCATCGGAATGCTTCCCGTAACTTGTGAACTGTTGGGGAGAAATGTTTGCTGGTTGACGATTATAATACCTCCTTGGAAGGGAAATGCAATCTTCCTGAAGTAGTTCGATAAAACGGCAGCCATAGCATATATCCAGGGCCTTCCCTGTAGGATGTTGTAATCGAGGTTTCCTTCGATCACTTCAACATCAATTTCTACTGTTTTTCCCCCCAGTTCGACTCGCAAGTTACTTAAAATCCCATATGGGGTGTATGTTCGTCCATCAAATGCTTTTAATGTTGTCAAAGATCGTGAAAAGGGTGGAGATCCTAAATTTTTCCAGCAACTCATCAACATAATAATACATGTAGATGCCCCCTCATCAATAATTGTTCGATGAACAGTTTTGTTGAGGGCTTTCACTTGAATAAGGAAATCTAGTTGAGATGGTAACTGATCCTTTGTGATTAAAGGATACAAGATTGGAATCCGTTGGGTCAATCCCACCTATTGCTGATAATAAAGCCTGCTTTTGGGAGGGGCAATTTTGCAGTACCTCAAGTGTCGACATAGTGGACGGCGATTGGGCCAGATCCTCCAGTATATTATAATGTTGTGCTGCTCTGGCACAAGAATTAAATGTCGATTTATGTACTACTCCCTTTGGCAGCTTTATCGTTAGTTCAGGAATGATGGGTGGCACAACTTCGGTCGAAGTTGTTGTCGAACTACTAGGTTGATCATTAGCCTTGTTGTCCGACAGCTGTGGATTCCCGTAATCTTTATTCCTTGTCGATATTAAAGCATCATTTTGCTGCTTCAAAACAAACAGCATTAGCACTTGGGACGGGGAAGCATTGTCACTAGAAACCATAATTTTTCCTGGATTCAGAAACGGATCAGTCAATACTGCCGAGGTTTTTGAACTCTTTAAGAATTTTCTAAGCTCGGCTTTGTATGGACAATCTTTCGTCCAATGATCCTCATCACATATAAAGCATGGATGACTTGGTTTCCTATCTCCAAAAGGGTTTGCAGAATATTTTTCAAGAGATGACTCCTCCTATTTTTTCTTCTTCCCTTTATTTTTCTTCTTGCCCCTTGGTTGCTTTGGTTCTTGCCTTTGTCAGTTGAAATGGCATTTACCTCTGAGGCGAGAAGTTCTTCATTTGCATTTTGACTTGGCACCATATGAGCTTTCTTTGATGTAGCTTTTACGGTTTTCGTGCTAGTCACACCTATCACGCCATCTCCTGCATGAGAGTCTTTACTTGATTTAGGAGGGGGAGGAATGGAGAATTCCAGTCTATGAGCATCAGGGATTTTATCCTAGAGCGTGCCAGACTAAGTATATATCAAGTCTAGATATTGCGCACGAGCAATTACTTGCTCTTCAGTGATGACCCCTCCCTTTGCCACATCTTCCGTAATAGAAGGTAATAATGACTTAATAAACCATTTAGCTAGAAGCTGATCAAGAACATATGTTTTCACCATTCTACGACGACGTCGCCACTCATGAATATGATCAGATATCTGAGTGGTCGTTGTCTATTTCAAATTGGTCAGAAGCTATGTTCTTGTTTCGTAACTTATGGGTAATTGAAAATGGGTTAAAAAGGTTGTGGCTAGGGTGCTGAAGTTATCGAATGAAGCTCTAGGCAATTCGATATACCATTTTGTTGCTGGACCAGTTAACGTTCGCTGAAAAAGGTGAAGCCTGATCAAATCATCGTTTAGAGTGTTAGATGAACACCACAGACAAAAGGTCATCACATGATTCGATGGGTCTTCACCCCGATTTCCATTAAATTTAGGAATATTTCACGGAAGTTTATGAGGAATCGCTGGCCACCAAGGGGCGTAAGCAATTAGATCATTTGTCAGCCGATTTAGATCTGGTAACTCTAAAGTTGCCACGAAGGGAAACTGTTGATTCAAGTTTGGTGAAGCATACCCAGGATAAGATGGGATTGCCTGAGCAGTGGGTCTTTGCATTCTAGCATAATGCATTTGATGCTGATAACTTTGGTAAGGTTGATGGGCATAACCATTATGAAATGGTTGATTTTAACTGTTTTGAATATACAGCTGCCCATTACTTGCAAAGATTTGGTGTTCAGATCCTTGGTAAACTTGTTGGAATTGCGATTGTTGATATTGTACCATCCATGGTTGTGAAACCATTTGCTGTTGCCCAATACTGGTTGTTTGACCAAGATGAAGGGTGATGGTACCCGTTTGAGCCTGGGTCACTCCAGTTAAGGAGCCACTAATCGATGATTGTGGTGGCATCGTAGAGACAAGAGGCTGTTGAAATGCGAACTGAGAGACTTGAGGTTGGCATACAATAGGCAACGCTTGTACTTGCGACACCGTCACAATAGCCGGTGTAGTGGGAATATTTGACATAGGCAGACTTTGTTGCATTGAGTATACAACTCTTGGTTGTTGAGGCAGTATTGGCACCCAACCACTGGATGTAATTCCAATATAACCTGAATTCTGTTGTGAACTCTCATATGTCTATTCTCCCAGAGGAGATAATGAAAGGGTATATAGCCCCCCATACGGCGGTAATCCAGTGCTCAAAGGAATGATTTGCCTTTGAGGACCGGACTACCCAAATTGACACTGCGAAGGATCAATTTACTGAGACTCAACATAAGAGATTCCAGATATTATTCCGGATGAACAAACGGGAACAGACCATACTGTAAAAACAGTCGTTGGATGGATTCCATCCAGCGATTGAGAGCTAGTTGCGACAGACGGCACACCGGCGAACATTGTTGGAGTGACAGCAGGAAGTTCTGCCGCTGCTGTGTCAGATGACACAGTCCTAGATGTCGATGGTTGTTCAGACATATCTAGTATATCCAAAACATTTCCTAGCAATTCTACAGGAACTTCCGATAATGGTAGACTAATTTCTGGTGAAGAAGGATATAGGGTGATCCCAACTCCAAAATGCGATGGAGTACTAGATGGAGGATCCTCCACAATCTCTTCTATAGAAATCAATCTAGGTGGAAGAGGGAGACCGTCAGGTCCGTAAAATATTTCCGGTGCCGAAGAAGGTATAGATTCTGCAGCGATAGATGTTTGGGGAATAACACCTTCCTAATCAACTGTAGATGGAGCCGGTTCAGGGATAGAAATGTTTACCTTCACACTAGGATCAGTTCTACTGTTCTTTAGTGGCTGCGGAACTTCTTTTGTAGAGGCAAGGATACTAGAAATATTTGGAGTAACCGAAGTCTCTGAGGATGTCAGAACACTTGTTCCAACCAAACCAGGGGACTTTGAACTGGTTAAACAAGTTCGCTTTGTCCGGAATAGTTTTATTTTCGGAGACAAAGACAGTTGACTCGTAAGTCTCCACAAACGACAGGGTTTCGATTGACTTTCCTCCACGATTGCAGACTACTCGATCAACTACAAATAAAGTGGAAAATGTTTCTGAATTAAATGAATTTTAGACGCTTTGACACAACTTGCTTTTTCAATTTTTAAGAGTCGAGAAAAAACAAAAGATGACTCTAGTCACCTTTGATTTTTAATGAGCCTGAAGTGAAAAGTGCTCAGATGGACCTTTTCCTTTAAGGAGTCTGAAAAGGAACGAAAGAGACTACTCTGGAAATCTAGACAGAGGGATTACCAAACCAATCGCAAAACTACAGAATACTTTTTACGGTGTGGCAGTCAATCTTCCCGAATGCTGTGTTCAGTGCATTGCGATCGATAAGGCGGAAAACACGGCTTCCTATGGATAAAGGATACAGCCTATTGTGGTCTCCCAATATATACTCGATAGTACGTGGGAGCACAAGTCCATACTGGCACTTTTCGTCTCAAAGAGGAGGAATCACCCAACCAACAATGAAAGCGATAGTTACCAGGCTTTATGACGCCGGAATACGTCTCTAACCTAGACTTCTAAATGTTGTGCGTTAGGTTCCAAAGCGTTTTTATGTTCATTGAATTTATTTTACAGTTGATCTTTCTTAAGAAATTTGCCTTTCAGGTTCACCGTGTGATGTAGATATACAATTCCTAAAATGCAATCTAAGATGATAAACAATCGTTTAATCTTCTTTTTGCAATGAAAATCCTAGCTACTAAAGAAAGAGAGATGATATTCTTTCAACATAGAGCAGAGATCACACACTAGATGCGCTGTCCTAAATCAAACCAACAAGCAGTCTAAATGCAAATGCACATGCCTGTATTTGTTTTCAGCTTTCTTAATGTGTGAATGACAAGAAGAATGCTAAGTACAAATCTGAATATCTTTTCAAAGCGACCGTACTAACAAATTTCTCTTCAAAAACGAAAGGAAGATAATGACGACACTTTGCAACTTTGAATTGAAAATTGCTTTCGACACTTGAAAAACTACTAATTCAAATCAAATACAATAGTAACTGTATAATCGACCATCAAGAACAATAGAATTCTTTTCTTTGACTGAAAACGACATTTGCGACACTTCCAAATCAAAAGACGACAGTTTGATTACGCTACTTTTTGTAAAAGAGAACTGTAAATGGCACACAATACATAAAAACATTCACCATTCTTTGTACTATGGAGGCGGAATCATGCAAAGGAAGGGAGTTTCCACAGTGGTATACTGATCACATACAGCAAAACTCCTTAATAAAGTTGAAGAGAGTGAACAAAGAAACCAAAATTTGGATGCAGAGGAGGTCTTATCTAATCAGCGCACCTGCAACATAGGGAAAGTGCGATGCAGTGCACCTACAGCACACGAGAGGTGCAATGCATCCAGATTCCCAAGAGGAGAAAGTGTGATGGTCGAGGGATGAGACTTCAACTTGGTTCTTGGTCACAGTTTGCAGCTTAGTTCAGGGATTTAGGCCGAGCTAATGATAGTCAGTAAATAGAAATCACAGGGGCTGATCTAGTGAGGTTACTAGAGCCACCACTATGGAAATTAGGATGTTTGCAAATCAATTGTTCAGTTTATAAACAAAACCCGAAGATAGACTGAAGCAACATTGATCTACTTTGCACTTGCATAGCAAATGCAGTTCGAAGGCTAGCTGGCTTAACTTCAGGCTCCGTCTATAAGTTTATAAAGCAAACAAGTATAGACAAGCAAACAAGCTATTCACTCCCCAGCGGAGTCGCCATTTTGTTATCGGGAAATCTAGTGTCTATGCAGAGCTGCTAGTCCCACTAAGACGAGTAGCTATCTTAGAAACAAACAGATTAAAGTTACTTTCATCTTCCTTTATGAAAAGTAGATAGGAGAGGATCAAAGAATGCCAACCTCGATCTTTCGCTCGGTTCTTTACTTGTTCCTTCTCCCCAATGACAGGTGTTTTCCGCTTCTCCCTTGACCACTCTACTTCAAAGAGTACCTGTAAAGTCAAAGCATCATAATACCTTCAAAGTGCAAAGATCTACAATCATAAGCAATATAGGACCATATATATATTGACCACACAAATTCATATACTATCAAACATACAAGAATGTGGAGGAAAACTTGAATAGATTCATTGATATAAAGATTAGAAGAGAGGATTACAACCCATTGATCTGACCTAGCATCATCCTCACAGCATGAAAGCCCTTCTTCACCTCATGAAAAGCTTAGATCACCCAACACTATGATATTCCACTAGGAAATCAACAGCACTTCCTTACAAGACACAAAATTCCAGCCTCTGAATCTCTGGGATGAGGGATCCATATATAGATGATTGCAAGGAGGTGAGTCAGCTTCTGGGATTTTGATTAGTGTCTTCTCTCTGATAGTTCTTGATTCCACTTGGAGATTGATGATCTCTTACTCATCCCTGGGCGAATTCAGAGAGGCAAGTGTCACAGGAGAAGTTTCTGGAAGATTCCATGATCATCCACCTCGCAAACTGTCTCTGCCATTTGTCCATTCTCGCCCATCACACCCTACAGAAGGGATTTGTGGTATGCATCGCACCCTTAGCACTGAGCAACCTGTATGGTCCAGTTTTGACCAGTTCTGAGCAGTTTCCTATGGAGAACTTCTGGGAGATGATGTAATCAGCTGACCTTGTTCCTTTAGGGCATGAAATAATGCTTTTAGGGACTCAGAAGCCCTTGGTTTATGGACATATATGATTGGGGTTGCAGTGCCCAAAAATTTCTATAACACTTCTCTAGGCCATCAAGGATGTTCCCATTTACAACAAGCTTATTAAGGAAGAATGTTTCAAAAGGCCTGCGAGAAGAAGAAGAGATACCCGCACTATTAATGTTGTGGGACAACTATCTGATATGATGCTTGGAAGGGTAATCTCCCCAAAGTACTTGGATTCTAGTAGCCCAGTAGTGGATGTGCACATTGATGGCATGATGGTCTCTAATACCTTGATTGACCTTGGGGATGCAACCAATGTGATGACTAAGGAAAGCATGTTTAAGCGCAACCTCCAAGGGGCCTTGAGGAAGACCAATATAGTGTTGCATCTTGTAGATAGGTCCACAGTAGCTCCTGTGGTAGTTATTGAGGATATCATGGTCTCTATTAGCTCTGCTACAATTTTAGTGTTTAAAGGGTCAAATTCAGGTCTGATGGTTGGTTTGTGCTGAAAGGGTGCTTGGAGCAATCTTCTCCTCCTTCCTTCTTCCCCATATTCTCCTCATACTCTCTTAACTCCTTCTTAATCCCTTGAACCCTGTTATCCCTGTTCTACCCCAAAATTCAACCTAAACCTGTATTTACCTAACCCTCGCTGCACGCATTTCCCCGTTTCACTTCTGTTTTGTTTTGAAAGCCTACGTTCTTTAGGCCCTTAGCGTTAATTCTTAATCACCATGTGACCTGATCATATGACTCGGTGCTCCCTTTTAAACCCCGCCTTGATCTCCACCGTCGATCGCATCACGATCCGACGGCCTCCACGTTCTCCGCTTTCACGTTAAACATCGTGCATATTCCTCGCTATCTGATGTTTAACTTGCACGTGCATTAACCAGCAGGGGTGGTGGTTTTTGTCTGCCATGCGTCGTATTCTTACTGGATCGCGCAGTCATATATAGATACCGTCGTTGCTCCGTAAGCGGTGCAGGGAATGTCGCCTGCTCGCGAAACAGCCTATCCCTCGGCCGTTAACCTCCGCACTCCTTCCGCGTCCGATCGCCGTCGGATTTGCCCGACCATGATTCAACGGCTCACATTCATTTCACCCATCTGCTACCTCCCGATAACCCTCATCATGCGATCTCTGCCATTGATTTGTATGATCCGACGGCTAGGCTTCGTTCCGCCATTTAGTCCTGCCTCCTTGTTATAGACATTTTTGTGCCTTACAACATGAAGCATGAAATGTCGATAATCTAAGGGATCCAAAGTCCCTAAACATGTTGTTCCTACCCCTAGAGGAACAAGGTCAGCAAACCACAACACTGAAGATCAGTTCTCCACCTAAAAACACTCAAAAACAAGCTAATTCTGGATCATGTCAACTGCTCCACTGAGCATCTGCGCTGAATGTCAACTGCTCCACTCTGTACCTGCGCTGAATGTCAACTCTAATGAAGGCTACCTGCGCTGGGCGAAATTGGCCAAGTGGCACAGTCATTCTGCAAGGTGTCAAATGCCCTGGAAGCTTCCAAAATGACACTTGGATCAAGGAATTCGCCTTGTGATGAGTAAGAGGATCTAGATCTCCAAGTGGAAGCAAGAAACTCCAAGTGGACTCAAGAACTGAAGTATAACTGAAGTGGGAGAGGACACTAGTCAGCTTCATGCCAAACTCAAGCTGACTCATCCTTTCTCCAAATCTCCTATATATAGAGATCTCTCATGAGGTCTAAGGGGGCTGGAATCTTGTGAATGTAAGGAAGTGCTGTTGGTTTGAGTATAGAACTATTGGGTGATTGCTTTGAAGGAGGTGAAGAGGAGATTTCTTTCTGCTGGGAGGTGTTGCTGGATTGGGCCTATTATGGTTGTAACACTCTCAGAACTTTACTTCTTCCATTAATAAAGCATTTGAGGTTCTTCTATATGCATGTGTCTTTGTGGCGTATTGATGCTTGTATATTTGATTTATTCTAATCCTTGAATCAATTATGGATGTATGCTTCTTGTAGTTTCCCTTTCTTGTGCTTTTGCAGGATCTTTGTGTAGCTGGGCCAGTGAAAGAGCAAGGAGCTGGGAGCAAGCAGCAAGGAGAGAAGATTGGGTCAAACATTAGCAGAAGATAACGGTTAGTGGATCTCTTTCTCTCCTCTCTTACATCTCATAAAGAAGTAATCTTGAATAGCTTTGCATTCGGTTGTTGCTGAGGTACTATCACCCTTAGAGTGGGATAGGGTCATTCCATATTGGATACTTTTCCCTACAACAAATTGGCAACTCCACTGGGGATCGTATCTTGTTGGTTGTTTGTGTTTTTGCTATTCATTTCATAAACACAGGGAGTACCGAATCGAACTGCATTTGGATCTTTCAAATGCAAAGTAGAAGGCAGCTACTCTAGCTCAGTTTCTGGGCAAGTTTATGATTTGAAGAGCTGATCCACAAGGACTCTAATAAGCTCTTAGTGATAGCTTTTCATCCTCCTTGTCATCCCTTAGTGTGTCCTTGACTGATAGCTTCTGATTTGGCCAAAAACTGTGAATTTTTTGAGCAATCTGTGACCCGGAAACCAAGAGAAACGAAAGTTTCGTTCTTCAGTGCAACTGCTGTGAAGGCTGTCTGCATTTCAGCGCAGTTCCCGAAGGGGCTACCTGCGCTGAAGGTCAAACAGACAGTGTCCCACCTGCGCTGGACCAGTCTTGCCTTGTGCTACTGGGGTTTCCTGTTGTTTCTTGCCCTGTTTTCACCCTTGTTTTTGCTGCCTGTTACCAGTCAATGTGCCTATCTGAAACCAAATTTCCTTGCCACTATTCCGCCTCGGTTGTATAAAGAAACTGTGTTTGTTCTTTGTGTATTTCTTGTGTCATTTACAGTTTCCCATAACGAAAGTGAACTAGTCTTGCTGTGGCCTCTTAGATCTAGACCTGTGATAAAGTGTCGTTTTGGTCTTAAGAGTTATTTTGTTTGCTGTTCATAGCTGATTGAGCTTTTGCTTTCGTCATTTGGTTTGAATTTATATATTTCTAGTGTCGAAACAAGTAAATCTTAAGGTGTCTTTTGATTTTGGACAAGCTTGTTTGCTTTCACTTGAAATTGAATTCAAAGTTATACAACAGCTTTCTTTTTGTGTCGCACAAACATTAAGAAAGGGAAAAGAAATACTTGCATTGTGCATGTGCATTATGACAGTTTGCATGTCGATTTAGGAAAAAGTGCATTAGTGTGTGCTCTATGATCTGTGTGAAAAGATGTTGTCTTTCTTTTCCCTCAGTAGTTAAGATTTTCAAAGTTGAAAGATTGAAAAGCTTGCTTATCATCTTAGACTGCATTTAGGAGTGTTACTATACATCTCGTGGTGATCCATAAAGGCAAACTGCTAAACAAGATCAACCTTAAAATAAATTGAATTTACATAACAACGCATTGAAACATAACGCAAACACATAGAGGTCTAAGCTAGAGACGTGTTCCGGCGTCGTTAAACGTGATATCTTAGCGTTGAGTGGTTGGGTGATTCCTCCACGGTGAAGCGATAAGTATCAATACAGACTTGTGCTCCCACGTACCGTCGCGTATATATTGGGAGATCCCTATAGGAACAAAGCCTTTATCCAATAGGAAACCGTGTCGGCCGCCCTACTGATCGCAATGCAATGAACACAGCATTCACGAAGATCGACCACTCGTACCGTAAAACGTATTCTGTGGTTTTGCGAAAAGTTTGGCACACCCTCTGCCTAGAACTCCAGAGCAGTTTCTTTTGGCCTTTTTCAAACTCTATAACTGAAAAAGTCCATCCGAGCATTTGTCACTTCGGGCTCGTTAAAACATCGAAGGAGACTAGAGTCATCTTTAGCTTTTTCTCGACTCTTAAAAAGTGAAAAAGCAAGTTGTGTCTAAAGCGTCGTTATAAAATTTATTTTAAACGAAACATAATCACCTCCTATTCCTACGTTGATCTTTAGGTTGAGAACATGGAACACCCCAACCAAGGAACTCCACATGATGGAAATCCTAGTCCATTCTCCTCTTGGGGAGAAGTTGGTGCGCCCCACATGGCCACATTGTCACTTCCAGGACTGACAATTGGCCTGCCAATTTGGCTATTCTCAACCAATGTAGTTCAGAACACCATGGTTCCTGAACAGTCGAGTCAACAGTTAGATCAGTCTAGAGCTGCCCACCAGCCTTCTACTTCCTATAACTCTTCCTCCAATCCTTCATCTTCACAAGGTAGAGCCGGCAAAAGCCAAGCTCCCATGGAGAAGAAGGAAAAGAAGAAGAGAGAGAAGAAGAAGAAGGAGCCTAAGGCGACTAGGGGCAAGCAAAAGACATCTGACAAAAATCCACACACAGCACAGACCGGGCCTAAATCGCCATGTGTCATATGTAGAGGAGATCACTTCCATAGAGATTGTCCCTGTATTCCCCGGATACTAAGGGACTGGTCCCCTCGTTTGCACAATTCGGGAGCATTAACCTCTGATAGCCATGTTGAATGCTTACCGTCAACCAGCGAAAGTGAAGGTTCAAGACAAAGAGGGGGAGTAAGATCTCCCTGCAGACTGTGTGAAGGCGATCACGCCATCCACCGTTGTCCCTTCTTAGACGAAGCGAAAAGAGTTTTGGAAGATCGTCCAGTTTCACCGTTGAGACTTCCTCCTGGATACAAAAACTCGTGCCAAGTCCTTCGTTGGTCGAAAATACAGCTGGCCCGCTCAAGTGGTCGGCTGAAGCGTCAGTCACTGAAAATGAACCTACTGAATCCAGACCAGACGAAAGTCCAAAGGTCGAAATGGCAGTTGACCCGGTTCTCCCTTCAGAAGTTTCATCTTCAGATGACACCGTCATTGAAGATTCATCTTCAAATGACACCCTCACTGAAGAGAATAAGGATGACACCATCCAGATTCTTTTCATCAGCACAGACTCTGATGAGCATCAGGGCAATGCGCCTATTCCTTTATCGCAGGAAGGAACATCGTCAGGGTCATATCCGGCCGTATATTCGGTCCCACCACCAAGCAACCTAGTTGTGTCCTTTGATTGGAACCAACTAGGCAGACCCCGGTTACCAGCCAGTGTACCATTCAGAATCATAGTCCAAATCTACAGAATGGTAATGGCTGGCACTATCATTGATGAAGGGGCATCTGTGAGTATCCTTTCCTCTATTGCTTGGAAAGCACTGGGTTCCCCGACGCTTTTGCCTGAGATAAGAAATCTCTCGGGTTTTGATAAAGGAACCAGTCGACCATTAGGGATCCTCCCCAATGTGCCTGTTACATTGAGAGGGAAGACCGTTCAAATGAACGTGATGGTCGTTCAAGGACCCTTGGATTATAACCTACTCCTTGGACGAGACTATATATATTGCATGGGAGCAATAGTCTCCTCACTCTTTAGAGTAATGTGTTTTCCACACGAAGGAAGAATGGTCAAGCTCGTAGACCAACTTTCATTTCCGGGATCACGCATCGCAAATAGTCAAATACCAACCCTGAATGGTCTATTCAATCAAGAAATGTCTCCACCCCCAGTTCTTCTTCCCGATGAGTGCGAGTGATTCGGAAAGATGGGACTGGAACCCAGGGGGCATGCATCCTGGTCTGCTTCAGGCAGAAGAAACCTTGGGTAGAAGGTAGAATTTCCGCGGAAGAATATGACTAGTCCGTACCCCGTCCATATTTGGAAGAGGGGTTGTTCTAGAATAGGATTCTTTTGTCAAGGTTACGTGTTTGACAACAGTCATTCACCCTTGTCTATTTCGATAGACATTGCCGAGGAAGTGTTTTGTTTGAAAGATTAACGAGACAATCTTTGGGTAACCAGAAAGAGGTAAGCCTCACCCTTTAAAACAAATGTTTTATCGGATAAGTAGGGGCAACCTTGAAATTGTATTTTATACCTGGGGGCATGCAAACCTTTTGGAGTGCAAGCAAAGAGCGGTTATTTATCTGTTTTTTGGATTGGTCGTTTCCGAACTTGCATAAAGAAAGGATGAGATGGAGTAAAGCTTAGTGAAGATGAAACTCCTTAAAAAATAGAGATCTCACAGGAGACATTTCTTATCTTATGACTGGTATAATCGAGCAGTTTTAGCACATAGTTCATGCTCGTTAAAAAATAAACGCAAGATCCGAGCAGTTTTAGCACATAGTTCATGCTCGTTAAAAAATAAACATAAGATTGTGAGCAGGCTTTCCCTTAGAGTTCAAGCTCATCCAGAAAAAATGAACCGGTAAATAACCATTGTGATCGTAAATTTATTCGCCATGAAAAGCCTTGGTCGTGTTTGCACCCGTCACCTCCACTTTTCATTTGGCCGATCATTCACCTCCATTTGAGTGTTTACCTCTTTTGAGGGACAGCTGCGAAGAGTGATTTCACCTAGCCATCCTTGTGACACTGCCGTGATTGGAAAATTCCAACCTGTACCTGGAATCTGCTACTATCCCTGTTTATCACTCGTTCCTCAAAAGACGAGTCTTCTTTGAGCTCTTTTCATCTGACTCATAAAATATGAAAAGTTTGCCGAGTTTTGGCCTTCCAGCTCGTTAAAATGACCGGAAGAGCTATCCCTCCTCTAGATTTTAATCTTTTTGGACCTGAGGGATTATTGCACAAAAAGGTCGAGCGCTTGTTTTATTCGGCTCGTTAAAGTTATCTAAAACCCATCCCTTCTGTATTGTTTTATACTTTTTCGGACTTAAGGGATTAGATGACAAAAAAGGAATTTTGGAGTTAACTTTCTGTACCTTTTCAGACTCTCTAAAGATGAAAAGGACCAAGTTTTCCTTGTCGTTAGACTCGTTAAAATGATTAAATAGCGACAAACTTGTCTTTAGACGAGAACGAGTTTCCCTATCGCTAGGCTCGTTAAAACATAGCGATGGGCTTGCCCGAAGGGCAGGTTATAGAACAAGCATATGTTATCCTCCTCAAGCTTGACAAAAATAAAGAGGTACTGGTCAGAAATGACTGGGGAAAAATTGGGAGAACCTCAAAGCTTTAATGGTAGCAAGTCGCTCTTGAACATGACACTTTGTCCTCCGTACCACATCGGGTTGGGTTGTTTTCATTCACCGGTCTCATCACCATGGTCCTCGCCAAACCATCCACATTTGGGGTAATGCTACTGATCCATCACATCAGTGTCGTTATATGTTCAAGAGATGTTGTTCAGAAAGAGTCAACCGTGTCCCGTCCACTGCCATACATTATCCTTCATCCACCCGTGATCACCACCCTGAATCATGTTTCACAGATTGTTTTCACCTCCACTAAAATCATTAGCTCCGTTCCGTGTCACTAATGTGGGATTCATTAAGGCCCTCCTTTGACGGATCACTTCTTGTCGACTTCAGCTCATTATCCAAGAAGTTGATCTAGGAACAACCCCCTCAGTACTTTGAAGCTTGCATGCCTCAATGGCAAGTTTCTCACTTCCGGCGACAGGTATACATCAATGACCTTCGACCAGAAGATTTTGCGTGGTGTTCGACGCCAAGTCCTTTATTCACACCACGTGAATTGTACTGCAGTACCTTGAGGGTCATTGTCATTATTGGTGATTCCTCTCGCACTTGTTAACGGTTTTCATTATTGACCGGTAATCAAGCGATGTCTTTCCATGTTCGACTTCAGCGCAATTCTCACATGGATCGACTTGTACTTAGAGTGAAGATCGAACGAGTTTGAAGACCCCAGATCTAGTTTCATCCATCCGGGCTGCGATATATATTCAGGAAATATAAAGACATTTGATATGTACATCATTGCAGCAGATGATCATCCTACTCAAAGGATGATAATTTCAGCAGAGAATTATCAGTCTACCATCAGACGATCGTCTGTTCTATGTACCAAAATGAATTTATAAAGCTGAGCATGGGAATGCCCGCCTCAGCTAGATCATGAAAGCAGAATGAAAATAATGTATTGTATTGTATTTTATTACAGGGCACCTCTCAGCAATTGAATGAACTTCGGATCCTCCTGATAAAGCATTTCACCCGATAAACGACCTCATACTTTAGGGGGCAACTGTTATAGACATTTTTGTGCCTTACAACATGAAGCATGAAATGTCGATAATCTAAGGGATCCAAAGTCCCTAAACATGTTGTTCCTACCCCTAGAGGAACAAGGTCAGCAAACCACAGCACTGAAGATCAGTTCTCCACCTGAAAACACTCAAAAACAAGCTAATTCTGGATCATGTCAACTGCTCCACTGAGCATCTGCGTTGAATGTCAACTGCTCCACAATGTACCTGTGCTGAATGTCAACTCTAATGAAGGCTACCTGCGCTGGGCGAAATTGGCCAAGTGGCACAGTCATTCTGCAAGGTGTCAAATGCCCAGGAAGCTTCCAAAATGACACTCGGATCAAGGAATTCGCCTTGTGATGAGTAAGAGGATCTAGATCTCCAAGTGGAAGCAAGAAACTCCAAGTGGACTCAAGAACTGAAGTATAACTGAAGTGGGAGAGGACACTAGTCAGCTTCATGCCAAACTCAAGCTGACTCATCCTTTCTCCAAATCTCCTATATATAGAGATCTCTCATGAGGTCTAAGGGGGCTGGAATCTTGTGAATGTAAGGAAGTGCTGTTGGTTTGAGTATAGAACTATTGGGTGATTGCTTTGAAGGAGGTGAAGAGGAGATTTCTTTCTGCTGGGAGGTGTTGCTAGATTGGGCCTATTATGGTTGTAACACTCTCAGAACTTTACTTCTTCCATTAATAAAGCATTTGAGGTTCTTCTATATGCATGTGTCTTTGTGGTGTATTGATGCTTGTATATTTGATTTATTCTAATCCTTGAATCAATTATGGATGTATGCTTCTTGTAGTTTCCCTTTCTTGTGCTTTTGCAAGGTCTTTGTGTAGTTGGGCCAGTGAAAGAGCAAGGAGCTGGGAGCAAGCAGCAAGGAGAGAAGATTGGGTCAAACATTAGCGGAAGATAACGGTTAGTGGATCTCTTTCTCTCCTCTCTTACATCTCATAAAGAAGTAATCTTGAATAGCTTTTCATTCGGTTGTTGCTGAGGTACTATCACCCTTAGAGTGGGATAGGGTCATTCCATATTGGATACTTTTCCCTACAACACTCCTCCATTTTGTCCGCGCTTTTAGCCTGTTCTATGTTCCCAAAGGAAGAAGGCGGCTAGTGTTTCATCTCCCAGTGTAATAAATCCTTAGCAACCTCATTTAAATGACAAAATGGACGAAGGACAAAAAGGACTGCCTCGAGCAGTTAAAGCATTTATCAGTTATGGGTTTCTTTCAGTCAGCATTCCACCTGCTCAAAGAAGGACATCAGACTATCTAAAAAGGCTGATTTTGTTAATTAAAACACACAATTTGCAGCAGAGATCCATATCTAATTGTAAATGTGGTTGGTGGTCCATTATGACCCCTCCATGCATAGGTTAGTAGAGATTTTTTGTATTCAACCTCCATATATACCCACAAAGAATATGTAATGGGGTTGATGAATGTTATTTTGATGTAAGGTTCAACTTCTAGAGACTGTAACTACTGTGATACCTGCAGTGTCTGGTCTTCATTTTCAGCTAATGCAAGCTTCTTTTGCTGTTAATTGCTCACTTTCCAATTCTTCTTCTTTATTCCAGGTTGTGCCTGTTATGCATTTATTCATGTGCTGTAGATGTTTAGAATTAGAGGGGCTGTCATCCCACCTCTGTGTTTGAATCTAGCATGTATCATTGAATTTGTATGCAGGTTTCTGTTATTTTAATGCCAGAGAGTTGTCACCCTGTCTGTGCATTAAGAAATAGATTTACAAACCTTTTAACTGGTTGCATCTGGCCATCACAGAGTCCTGTGCATCTGCTGGTGTGATCAGTATTCTCCATTATCACATTTTCCTTAAACTGTGATTAATTGGTGGTCTAAAGCCTTGTGGTCTGGGGGTGTTCACCCATGTCTGGGGTTAAGCATAGTAGAAGTGGTTATTTGGCTTAAATATGCAGCATTTATTTCATTCATCCACCATTTATCCAACATTTTGTTGAGTTTGTAATGTTCCCAAGCATCTCTGAGATACAACTTAGGAGAGTTTCTTGGGGTGATAACATTAATTGGCGCCATTGCCGGGGAGAGGAGATTGAAGCTCAGCTTCCCTGGGAGAATGACACAGTTCCAGATTTTGATGATAGACAAGGTCTGGGCACATAATTTGGTTGTAATCATCTATCTGGTGACTCCACTAGAGGAAGACCAACTTTTGGCGACTCCACATTGAAGTTCTGGCGCAGTTGGTGAGGCATGCTTGGAGAAATCCTTAGAAACCATCAGCTGAACCAGTTCCTGATCTTGAGAAGATCATTAAGCAGAAGAAAATTTCGCAAGAAGGAGAAACAGGACCAAGTAAGCCTTAGAAATTCCATTTATCTCTGCTAGTGAAAGTCACCTTCAGAGATTCATAAAGCTCCTTAGTCATTCATTTCCCTTTCAGACCTCACTTCAAAGAAAGAAGCATCCATGCTGTCCATCATATTCCTTTGTTTCTATCATTCTTTTCATTGATTCATACCACTCAGTCTACCAATATCCTTCCATTTACCTCAGTCATGGCATGCCAGCAAGCTCTTACAAAGATAGAAAGAATCATTGCTACTAGGTATGGACCCTTAGTCTTTCCTACCCCTTTGAATGCCATGCCTGCAGGAGATTATCAAGAATTCATGCCTAGGTTTACTGGTACAGAAGGAATATCAGCTAAAGAGCACCTTGAGGCCTTTTATAGTTATGTTGATAACCTGGATATCAATGAAGAGGATGTCTGGATGAGGGTTTTTGTCCAAAGACTAGATGGGGAAGCTAGAAAATGGTTTAGAGATTTACCCCCTAGGACTATTGCAGACATTGAGGCCTTAGATGATGTGTTCTTAAAGCACTAGGGAACTAATAAAGATCTTCTCTTGCATCATACTAAATTTGGGAACTTGTAGAGAGAAGATGGTGAGCTGCTGTCTGAATTTAACATCAGATTCAATCATATGTACAGTAGAATGCCAGTTGAAGTAAAACCCACCCCTGCTTCTGCTATGCTTACTTATGCTAATGCCTTCGATTCTCGGTTTTGCCTGCCATTAAGAGAGAGAAGATGTACTTCTTTGGCTGATATGCAAAATGCAACCTTTGAGGTAGAAGCAAACATCATTGCTGCAGAAAGACTCGAAGGAGATGCTGAAAGGAGAAGACAGGGAGGTGAATCCTCATCATCCTATGATCCTAAAATAGATGAATTGGCTAGGATGATAGATTTTTTAGCCTCTGAAGTTTCCAAATTAAAGGCTGAGTAGTATTCTGAGCAAGCAGGAGCTCCTTGTTCCTTTAATCGTCCAAAGCCAAATCCATATAGAGAAACACAGGAGTAGTTACAGATTTTGCAAAGAAACAGAGATGCAAACAAAGATCAAAGGGTGAAGACCCTTTGTCAGAATATAGTCATGGAAGAAGAGCAATATGAAGAAGAGGAGGAGGCCCATGGTTTGGAAGACAAGGGTAGTGCCCCTTTCTTAACAAAGGCTGCTAATGAGAAAGCAATATCCAAAGGCACTGCTCGTGAGCTTGTTGTAGCTGCAGAACAACAAGCTGATCAGCAGCAGCAATCAGTAGCTGGCACCTTCATCCTCGAAGAATCTGTGCTTGAAGCCAGCCCATCTTCACATGGCTATGCAGATCTGCAAATTAGCCAACCTACTTTGTTCCCCAGTCCAGTGATTAAAAAGGGAGAGGAAAGCTCTCTATCATCTTTTGTCCCTCTGCCTGCTCAAAAGACAATCCCTCAAAGTTGCCCCTTGAACACTGAGGCAGGAAATAGCTCTATTCTCAAGGCTGAGACTGATCACCTCAGTTTTGATTTTCTGAAACTTACTCAGATGGCCTCCACACAGAATGAAAGGGTAGCTTATCAGATAACAGAGGAAGAGGATGCTCAGTCTTGGAACTCCTACTTGGATGTGGACTGTTTCAAGAAAAATGAAGGAGCAGATAATGTCTCTGTGTCCCCTGCACAAGAATACAATGGTGCATCTTTCATATTAGTTGTGCAGACTACAAAAGACACAGACAAGTACACAGCAGTCATGATTATTCAGCAGGTGTATAGAGGCTCCTGTGAAGAACATCCAAGGAGGAGAGCACATAGAAGGGAGATGAAAGTTGATCCATATCTACCTATTAAGCTCAAATGTCCTAATCTATTTGAGGTAGATGATCAAATCAATCTTGTTTTGCAGCTCTATGATGAAGGGGCCGATTGCAGGAGAAACAATTTTGATGGCCTATCAGTTGGCCAATTTTTGAGTAATTGTGTTGATTGTAAGCAGTTTCTTTTTCAGGTCTTAGTGTAGACTTGGTTTGACTCCATGCCCAATGGATACTAGGACATATTTTGGAAGTTGGTTTTGTATTAAGGCATTGTTCTATAGTTCTTGAGACCTCACAAGGAGGATCTCATCCCCAGAAGGAGCCAGTGTTAGCTCTGCTACAATTTCAATGTTTAAAGGGTCAAATTCAGGTCTAATGGTTGGTTTGTGCTGAAAGGGTGCTTGGAGCAATCTTCTCCTCCTTCCTTCTTCCCCGTATTCTCCTCATACTCTCTTAACTCCTGCTTAATCCCTTGAACCCTACTATCCCTGTTCTACCCCGAAATTCAACCTAAACCCGTATTTACCTAACCCTCGTTGCACGCGTTTCCCCATTTCACTTCTATTTTGTTTTGAAAGCCTACGTTCTTTAGGCCCTCAGCGTTAATTCTTAATCGCCACATGACCCGATCATATGACTCGGCGCTCCCTTTTAAACCCCGCCTTGATCTCCATGATCGCATCACGATCCGACGGTCTCCGCGTTCTCCACCTGCATGTTAAACATCGTGCATATTCCTCGCCATCTGATCATCCGTTGCACGATCGGACGGTAGTCGTAAGCCCCGATCACGTGACTTGTGCACGCGTTAACTCGCAGGGGCGGTGGTTTTCGTCCGCCATGCATCGTATTCTTACTGGATCACGTAGTCATATACGGATACCGTCGTTGCTCCGTAAGCGGTGCGGGGAATACCGCCCGCCCACGAAACTGCCTATCCCCCGGCTGTTAACCTCCACGCTCCTTCCGCATCCGATCGCCGTCAAATCTGCCCGACCACGGTCAGACAACTCAGATTCATTTCGCCCGTCTGCTACCTCCCGATAACCCTCATCATGCGATCTCCGCCATTGATTTGTATGATTCGACAGTTGGGCTTCGTTCCGCCATTTAGTCGTGCCTCCTCCATTTCGTTCGCGCCTTTAGCCTGTTCTAGTTCCCAAAGGAAGAAGGCGGCCAATGTTTCAGCTCCCAGTGTAATAAAGCCTTAGCAACCACATTTAAATGACAGAATGGCCGAAGGACAAAAAGGACTGCCTCGAACAGTTAAAGCATTTATCAGTTATGGGTTTCTTTCAGTCAGCATTCCACCTGCTCAGAGAAGGACATCAGACTATCTGAAAGGGCCGATTTTGTTCATTAAAACACACAGTTTACAGCAGAGATCCATATCTAATTGTAAATGTGGTTGGTGGTCCATTATGACCCCTCCACGCATAGGTTAGCAGAGATTTTTTGTATTCAACCTCCATATATACCCACAAAGAAGATGTAATGGGGTTGATGAATGTTATTTTGATGTAAGGTTCAACTTTTGGAGACTGTAACTACTGTGATACCTGCAGTGTTTGGTCTTCATTTTCAGCTTATGCAAGCTTCTTTTGCTGTTAATTGCTCACTTTCCACTTCTTCTTCTTTGTTCCAGGTTGTGCCTATTATGCATTTATTCATGTGCTGTAGATGTTTAGAATTAGAGGGGTTGTCATCCCACCTCTGTGTTTGAATCTAGCATGTATCATTGAATTTGTATGCAGGTTTTTGTTATTTTAATGCCAGAGAGTTGTCATCCTGTCTGTGCATTAAGAAATAGATTTACAGACCTTTTAACTGGTTGCATCTGGCCATCACAGGGTCCTGTGCATCTGCTGGTGTGATCAGTATTCTCCATTATCACATTTTCCTTAAACTGTGAGTAATTGGTGGTCTAAAGCCTTGTAGTCTGGGGGTGTTCACCCATGTCTGGGGTTAAGCATAGTAGAAGTGGTTATTTGGCTTGAATATGCAGCATTTCTTTCATTCATCCACCATTTATCCAACATTTTGTTGAGTTTGTAATGTTCCCGAGCATCTCTGAGATACAACCTAGGAGAGTTTCTTGGGGTGATAACAGTCTCCATTGAATCCTGGGAGTACCCCACTAACTTCTTGGTCCTCCGGACTAAAAATAATTTTAATGGCTATCCTCTCATCCTAGGAAGACCTTGGTTGGCCATTGTCGATGCCTACATTATTTATAGGGCTGGGAACATGACAATTAAGAATGGGCACCTATCAAAACAACTTGTGATGTATCCTCCTCCTCAACCTTCTATTGGGCATGATCTTCCCTTGTGGTTAGAGGATGAGGAAGAGGAAGAATTTTATTAGACATCCCTCTACCCAATCTGCACTCTAGATATTGTTATAGGGAGGGACAACTTGATGAAGATGATCTTCTTTACCATATCTTACAGAATCAGCCCCCCACTGCCATGCCAGTTGATGAACTAATGAAATAATATGAAAGTAATCCTTGGGTTGATGTGTTCTCTACTGACTCCAACCTAGAACATTGTAAGGTTGTGGATATTGGCCCATCCATAACTCTAAATATCAACCCCTCTCTCTCAATCAACTAGGAAGAAAAATTACGCAATGCATTGAGGCAACACCTGGATTATTTTGCTTGGTATTATAAGGAAATGAAGGGTGTGCATCCCTAAGTTGGTACTCATAATATCTACATAAAAAGAGGGATGTAAGAATGTGCACCAACACTAGATAAGGATCAACCCAGATCTTAAGGAAATTGTGAAAGAGGAATTACAAATATACTAGATGCAGGGTTCATATATCCCATTTCAAATAATGAGTGGGTTTCCCCTCTCATTTTAGTCCCCAATAAAAATGGGAAGTGGAGGATTTGCGTTGACTACCGAGAACTTAAAAAGGTGTTGATGCCTTGATATTTGTTGTGACAACATGGGGGATAACCACCCAGTCAAGACCTTAAAAGTAGCTCCTTTTCCGTTTGGTGTAGTGGCTCCGACTGGGGATAATGGGACCAGATTCCTAGAGAGGATTGATTTGATAATGATGTCAGGGTGATATAAGATTTAACTAAGAATGATTCAAGTAAAATGATCTAATATAAACAATAAACACATGCATCTATATTATTCTAACATTATCTTACTATAAATATACTTGGGAATAATATGCGATCTACAAAGATGTCTCAAAGCAATTGGCAATGAAGATTATTCAACTGCTAAAAGAAATTAAATTGTGAATGATAATTGTTTTGGCTAAATAGTTAGACAAAACAATTGAGAAAAATTTATCGCATACAGTAATTGTGCATGTATTCAATAAGGAATTAGAGCTGAAACATCATATAAAAGTCCAATAATGTAGAGCTATAACTCAAATTTCCTACATAACACAATATAAGAAAAAGTATTTCTAAATCATAAATAAAACACGATCATAAGACAAAATTACCATATATGAAAGGTCCTTCTCATGGGTTCAGCAATATTGATCTACTTTCATCCAATCAAATACACTCTAAGAGTACATAAGTGCCATCTCAGTAAAGTATGCTTCGATATTCAAGAAAATTAGATCATGTTCCAATTATTTCATAAAAACCTTCACACAGAAGTGCAATGTCTAGCAAAGTGTTTTTGATAAAATCATGGACCCCTCTCTAAATGCATGAGAGGGGTTTAAATACTATACTATGTGTTTCAAAAATAGATTATTACAAAAAAAGCTGAGGAGGTTTCAAACAACCTTCCTCAGAGTAAGCAAAACTAAAAATTAAAGATAGAAAATAATTGATGACAAGCTTCTTTCGATTTTGAATTATCTTAGCTTGCAACTTGATCCTTGAGATTGAAGATATCTGTAATTGGTTTGACCTGGGGCGGCTGGCCGATTGTAGATTTTAACTGTCCTGTAAATATGGCATCTGAGAGAGCTGGCACCATTTTTTGTGCAGAACTAGTTAAGCATCGTAGAGCCATCCACTAGCTATTTGGTTTTACTGATTACTGTCAGTATGTCTCCCAATCAAGTTTGGTCAGTTGTTTGATTTCTTCCTCTTTGGTTTGAGTTGTTTCTTTCCACTGTTGTTCTAGCTATTTGATATTTGGGAGAGCTCCTGGTATGCATTCTTTGACAAGGTTGGAACTGTGAAGATTTTCATTAATAGCCTCAATTATGTTGTTTGTTGTACCTGTTGTTGTCATTGTTTCCCTTTCTGCCTGCTTTAGCTGTGTATCCCAATCTACAAATAGAATGTCTTTATGGGATTCTTCTATATTTGGTAGATCATCCTTTATTCCCTCATCAGATTCCTTCCAGGAAATAAATTCTGAAATCTTTTTATGGATTTCTTCATATTCAAATCTTAGATCAATCAATTGATTTTTCAATTTATTATTTCTTTCACAGTAGGTATTGATCTGAGAGAGTTTCCAGCAGAACATCTCTTGTTTATGTTTTAATAGGGAATTTATCTTGATCGCCTCTTTAAAGAACTCATCTGTCTGAGATATCTTTGAATCTATCTACCATGGCCAGCATTTGGAAAATCTGTGAGTCTTTCTCTGACATGCTTGCCTGGTGTTGTAACCTAATTTGGTCGAATTCCCCTTGAAGTTGAGCTACCTGCTATTCTTCTTGCCGATTGGTACTTTGTTTCTCTTGTTCCAGTTGATGTTCCAACAGCTGTATTCTCTATTCTTTTTCTTTAAGCAATAGGCTGACCTCTATTTCTTTATCAATGGTTGTGATGGCATAGGCGCCTGCAAACTGTGACAACTTTGTAAGGTTCTCAGATGGATCAATAGGAGTGTCTTTCCATACTACTTCCATTCATTCATTCTCAATAGTTGCAACAGTTGTTGTGTCTAACTTCCTCTTCTTTCTTTGTCTTTTTACCATAGCCTTATGTGTAGGGCCGTAAAATATGTCGAGTGGAGGTATTTCTTCGATTTTTAAGGAAATTTTAGAAGTGGAGAAAGTCGGGATGACCTCAATATCTTGAGTATTTGTGGACCCTTGCTCTGTTGTCTCTAGATTTTTCCCTGTGGAGTCCATTTGGGGGTCTGAAATCCAGATGTCTCCTCAAGACTTGTGCCTGTTTGGAGCTTCTGATTGAATTGCTCCCATTCCTTGTCTAGGTCAATAGCTGGAATCTTCCCTATTTGAGTTGATGTGGAACCAACCTCTGTATTTTTCTTGGCCAAGGCTTGTTCGGTTGTTTCCTCAGTATTTCCTCCTTTATCTTTCTCAGAAACTTTATTGGGAATTTCTTCTCCATTCTGAGATTGTTGCTCTGAATGTTCTGACTCTTGAGTTGATTTTTCTTGCATTTCTTCATCAGAATTTTCCTTAGAACTTCCCTTCAAGCTTACGCTAGGAGTAGGTTCTCTTATTTGTTCAATTTGTAATAGGTCCAATGGGACCTTCAACAATATTTTATTCATGTATACATGAAAGGCATTGATATCATCTGGGCTTAACTGTAGTGATGCTAAATGTAGGACCTATGCAAATGATTCGGCTCCTTGAAAGAGGTCATCAAAGGGATCTTCTTCATGAGTAAACTGTCTAAATTTCACCATGGTAGTGAAGTATTTAGAAACTTGATTTGGGTCATATTGTCAACCTGGAATTGTGGCTAATTTTAGAGATGTAATATTCTTTATTTCTTTTACTGTGTGCCCATTGTCATGCAGATTGGAAGCACCACACTGCAGTGGAAAGGTTAGCCAAATAAGCTTTTTCATTTCCTTTAGGGCTTTGGTTAAACCATCCCCTGCTGTCTCGTAAGCTATCTCTCTTACTAGTAGTTTATCTGGAACATAATATGGGAGGACATGTGGAGTTGCATTGCTCCCAAAAAATATGATATAAGTGAAAGTTTCTTCACCAAACCATCTTGTGATTGGAAATATGTCTATCTTTCCTTCTTCAGAAAGCCTGGGGGGTCGTTTTATAAAAAATGGTTTTATAAATAGGCAACATAATACCTTCGCAAATTTGGTAAAAATGGGAAATGAATTGGGACTCCCACAAGATTTTATGATACACATGGATGGGGAGAGGGTTCTGTGCAGTCCACTTCCAACCCATGTTTGGAAATTGAGAGAAAAAACAAATGGCGTCCATTACATAAGCGCTCATATAAAAGGGGGAATAGTTCTTGATGAGATATTTCTCTTTTTCCTATATTCCCTGATAGCCATAGCTAAATTATTTGACAAAATATGACTCCAATTCATAATCATTGCATTAACTACTGCATCAATCAATGGAATCCACTCTATAGAAAATTTGGTACTATCAACCTTCCCAAATAATCTACACATCATCACAGCTGTGAAATTATGTGGAGCTGAGAGGGATGAAATTGGGTACATACCGGATTTCCCCCGTTTGAATTTGCTTGAGCCTAACCTCCAGTTATGTGTAACGTCCAATGGGTCCTCGTTCTCTTTGGAAAAATGTTCAAGGAAATCTTTATCATAGAGCTTTTAAGGCTCTGGTAGATGGTACATCTGGCGCAAATTTTCTGGCGTGAAAGATCCCATGACCTCATGTCTTGAATTTCTGAAATTTCTATCTGAAATATTCACATTATCAATCACCCATTTCACCATATCTGTGTATGGTAATATCTTGGGCCTTGCAGCTATTCTGTGTAAAAACGAACATGTTGCCTCAAAGTAGGAAGCATCAGATGATTCTGCGGCATCAGTTATCACCTTAGTTTCCAGTGGTCTCGGTTTCTCTTCTTCCAGTAAGTTATACATGGCTTCCCACGATGTGGTTCCTCCATCTTTATTGCAGGTGGTATCAGAGAAGAGTGGGGTCATGTCTAATTTCTCAGACATAGTAGCTTTTCCTTTCTTCGCCATCTTTCCAAATGATTTTTCCTTCGGAGGTGCCCTGAAATTGAGCAATGGAGATTATCGGATAAACACACAAAGCGAAAATGACAGTGAAAATGCAATGATACAGTTAATTCTGAAAGATGACAAGGAAGAAGATTTTATTTGAAAATATAGATGAAAGATATCAAATCATGTTGAGTCATTTTAAACATAAATTCCATTAAAACTTATTAATTACGCACCAAAGTCTTATCATTATTTCCTTTATAACTCATTTAAACCATCACATCACAAATTGGTAAGTAGTATTTCAATTTGATGCGATAGAGCATGTGATACCGATTATGCGATTGTGATAACATTATCACAGTGTCGCAACATCGCAATATCGGTTATGTATCATTCCGAAATTATTTAGTATTTTGTAATATGTGATGCGAGTGGCATACCTTTAATCCTTTTGAGTGCATTTCGTTTGAATGAATAATCATTGCATAAAGTGGCTTTTAGTATGTGCCGGACCTAATCTAAGTTACAACATTTTTCGCATAATTCTATCGGGTCTGGGTCATATCGCATTTCACAACTTTTCATGGTTCTCAAGTTTGGCCTTTGTATAAGAACTGCGATGTGATGAGCATTTGACTTTTCATGTCGCAATATCGCAAACTGCGTATCCTAAAGGTTTTGCTTGCTTGTGCTTTTATGAATGATGCTATGCGATTGCAATAGGTACTTTATTTTGTAAGAAATGCTTTAAGCCTTAGTTTTAATGAAAAGTTTAATAATACCATAAGTTTACTACGATGATCATTTTTATCGCAATTCGTGGATTTCGATTGTCAATTAACCTTTGTTATGCAAGGTTCATCGATTTGCGATAAAGCGAGAATTCCTAGTCACAAAGGGATTTTGGCTTGATATCTTGAGTTTTTCAAAATTTTATTTCTAATAATTCAAAAAAGAAAGAAGCATTTATTTGCTTTTTTTTGGGCGAATTTTAAAGGGTCCCAATTTATTAATAGAATATTAATTATTAAATCAATAAATAGGGGTGTGTTGAGCAGCACAACAATTTGTGATTCACTGGAAGAACCAGTTATCTCTGACATCTTTGAAACATCTAAAAATTCCAAAATAAAGATAGTTTAGGAAAGAGGAATTACATGAAATTTAAGATAAGTAACATTTATTTGAATAGGAAAAAAAAATCACCTAATTATCATTCACTTGATATCCTCTTCAAAATGAAAATTCATTTGTCTATATCAATCTTTACTTAGTTTAAATATAAAGTAGGGGTTTCTTGCAGATTAACTTTTAGATGTACTTATTTTTCACGGGTAGAGCCTCTGCTGCCAGCAGGCATCCATAACCTCGACAAGGTTACCTTTTAACCATCAATGATTTAGTATCACATCCAGATAAGAGTGCAATTTTTAGAGATAAATTCATACTTATATACTTATTCTCTTCTTTTTCTTTTTTAAACAGATTATTTTTCTTCTAAATTTTTTTCCTTTTACTACTTCAAAGTCATTTTCTTTGTCTGGTGGTGAAATAGTGACAATGCCATTCACTGGTTATAATTCAAGTAAACAAGTTGGCTTGTGATGAGACCCCTTGTCTTTTTATTAAAATAATCTCAAGCCATTACCCTATTTTGATATGCAGTATTGGTAATGTCTATATATTATTTCCCTATGAACATGGTAAGCTGACTCATAATGAGACTTCTTATCTTTTGAGTTTTAGTTTATTTTAGAATTATACTCTAAAAAGACAAAAGTTTACTAGATGGGGAGAATCATTGACTCCTTAAGATTTTATGGGTGACAATTATAGAGTTAAAGGTGCTGATTTGCAGAGTTTTTGCTTTGTTAGAGATACTTTTCTTGACTGATAACAGAACAAAAGGTCTCTTTATAAAGTTGGGGTTTCACAAAGAATAAATAATTTTGGTGGAAACAAGCAAATTTCAAAGAGATAGAACTTAGCTTATTTTCAAACGTCATAATTATTTCCTTAACAATCTCTACTTATACAAGCGAAAAATCAACATATTTGAAGAGATTTTTTATTGTAAGGCCAAAAGTAAATACTATTTAAATTTTATTTTCTTAGGAAAAGTAAGGGCGGTAGTTTACAAGGGATAGAAGAGGTTATCTTCTATGAAAATTATTTCTTCAAAATCTTCCCATTCACAAGCAAAGAATCTCTCTTGCCTGATAAATCTTGCAATAGAAATGTTGATGGGCTTATTTGTTCTGTAATCTGAAATGGGCCAAGACACATTCTTTGGAATTTGGTATGCTTACCTTTTTCCACGTGTGTTTTATCCCACTTCAATACAAGGTCTCCAAGTTGAAAATATTTAGGACTTATAAAATTTTCATCAAAGGAAGATTTAACTAATTGTTGATGATGTGCATGTATGATTTTGGCTCTCTCTTTCTTCTTTGAGTTTGAGGATTTGTGATTTCCTTAATTGCATAGAAGAGGGAGGGGTTTCTTCAATAAATTGAACTAGGGCTAGAGAGGTAAT
Organism: Pinus tabuliformis; assembly: GCA_031772625.1. Lineage (NCBI taxonomy): Eukaryota > Viridiplantae > Streptophyta > Pinopsida > Pinales > Pinaceae > Pinus > Pinus tabuliformis. Next base: position 382,190,246 of record CM062814.1, read on the forward strand.
AACTACATTTGTAGGAAGAAAAACTTCTTTCCCATAGACCATATTAAAAGGAGAAGTGCCTATTGAGGCCTTCTATGTTATCTGAACTGCCCATAGAGAAAATGTTAAAGATTTATGCCAATTTCTTTGACTCTGATCAATAGTTCATTTGATTATCCTTATGAGATTTTTATTTGTTGATTCAGCTAAACCATTTCCCTGAGGATAATAGTTAGCAGAATATTTAAGTTTAAAACCTCTTTTGAGAGAAAATTCTATCATAGCATTACCTATGAAATAGGATGCATTGTCAAACATGAGGGCAGATATTAGACCAAATCTAGTAATAATAAATTGATCAATAAATTCAATCACATTTTCAGAATTGGCTACCTTTAGTGGAATTGCTTCCACCCACTTAGTGAAGTAATCAGTTGTTGTAAGGATATATCTATGTTGCTTTGAAGAGTGAGGAACGATCTCACCTATTATGTCCAGTCCCCATTGCTCAAATGGTTGTTCAATGTTGACCGGTTGTAATGGAAATGCAGGTTTCCTTTGTCTTCCAGCAATTGTTTGACAAATTTTTCACTTCCTTACATATTCATGGGCATATTTGAACAAGGTTGGCCAATAAAAGCCAACATGCAGGATTTTATGCGTTGTTGTGTCTCCTCCAAAATTTCCACTAGCTAGTCCATCATGGAGTTCCTGCAGAACCTTTTCTGCCTCAAATTTTTCAAGGCACCTAAGTAAAATAGAATCATAATTCTTCCTGAACAAAACATCATTGATGATTTCATATTGCTTATCTTTTAATCTCAAAGCCCTTTTTCTTTTGTAACTGAGCTGCATAGGGGCATATCCATTTTTCAAATAAAAGATGATATCAGCATATTTAGATTCAGTATCATTGAGGCTTACCTCACATATTTGTATATCATCACCTGAATCTTCTGGTGCTGGTAAGTTGGATGCTCCAGCTAACATTCTACAAAAACCTTGACCTTTAACAATTTTAGCTGGTCTAATTTCAATGTCATATTCTTGCAGTGTTGTTACCTAATTTGCTCTTTTCTCACCTAATTCTCTTTGCATTAGTAAATTTCTCACAAATGAGAATAGAACTATTACTTTAGTGTGAGTTTTAAGAAGAAAAGGTATGAAATGTTTTATTGATTTGAAAACAATAAAAGCTTGCTTTTCAACATCTGAGTAATTCAATTCAGCACCTTGCAAATTGGAGCTAAAGAAAGAAATCGGTGCTTCAACTTTTTCGTCATTGACTTGTGTCAAAATAGTTGCATATGATGTTTCGGAAGCAAAAGTATATAAAATAAAATGATTATAAAACTTCAGAATTGATAAAGAGGGAGCATTTATAATTGCTTGTTTGATAAGATTGAAAGCTTCATGCTAAGTATGTCCCCATTTAAAAATAAAATTTTCCTTCATCATAGATTGGAGGGGTAAAACAATTCATGAAAATTCAGGGACAAATCTTTTAACAAAATTTATCTAACCCAAGAAATATTTCATGGATTTTTTGTTGTGATTCAAAGAGATTTTAGAAATTTCTCTTATCCTACCAGGATCTATGTGAATGCCATCTTTAGATACAATAAATCCAAGGAGCTCACCTTCACTTAAAGCAAAGAAAGATTTTTTTGGATTTAGATAAATTCCATATCTTTTACAATGTTCAAAGATTTGTCTTAAGTCCTTTAAATGATTATTGTGCTTTTTTGAATATACAGTTATGTCATCTAAATAAATGACCATTGTTTTATTCACCAAACCTTTGAAAACTATATCCATGGCTCTCTGAAATGTTGTGCTTGCATTGATTAATCCAAATGGAATCTTTTGATAAGCATATGTTCCCCATTTGGTTCTAAATGTGGTGTTTAGTCGATCATTTGGATGTACGAGAATTTGATTGTAACCTGAAAATCGATCCAGAAAAGACATTGACTCTAAGCCTGCAATTGACTATAGTATTTGTTCCATAGGAGGTAGTGGAAAGTTGTCCTTTTGACAAGCTTTGTTGAGATTGCAAAAGTCTATACAAATTAAATTATCACCATTCTTTTCCCTGATTGGAACTAGGTTAGAAACCCACATTGAATGTCTGACAAGAAAAATTATTTTAGTTTTGAGAAGTTTATTTAATTAAGATTTGATTTTATTTTCTAAATTTGGAAGAATCTTTCTCAAATTCTGCTACACAAGCTTTTCGTCGGATATCATAGGAATGGTATATGGAATGATGGAAGTATCTTATGTCTTAAGATCATCATAATTCCAAGCAAAAACATTTTTATATCTTCTCAACAAATGAATGAAGGCTAATCGTTCATCGGGTATACGAACAAGTCCTAGATTAATATTTTGTGTTTTAAGATCAGTTCCAAGATTTACTAATTCAAAACTCAATGTTGAACTTTGAAGTTTTGAGTTAGTTGGTTTCTTGAATCTGTCTTTAAGATCATACATATCTTCCAGCTTAACCACAGATTTAAGTATGGGATTTTGTTAGGTCCCTATATTACTACTAGTGTAACCCCTTATTGTTATTAGTGTAACCCCCTTATTATATTGTTGTGCCCATGTAGTCCCCATATTTTTATTATTGTGCCCCATAGAAGCCCACTATTGTTATTATTGTGCCCTTACATTATTATTGTTATGTCGGCTCTCATTATATTATGACCCCTTAGACTCCTATATATAGAAAGGAGGTCTTTTCATTTGTATCATCCAAGAATTATTCATTTTGTAATGTAAAGGAGGTTACCCCCTCAAAGAGGGTTATTTTGAAGGTGTTGATCTCTCTTTTCTATCTTTTTGTGAGTTGGTTTCATAACATTTGGTATCAGAGCTTTGGATTCTAGTGTTTTGTTGCTCCAAACAAGTCATCGTGGAATTTTCGCTATAACTATTTTTCTGCGATGTTTCAAAAGCTAACAAAAAAACGCATTTGTGACAAAATCTCTCTAAACCTCAGGTCTGAATTTCAGATCTTGTCTCGCTACATTTTTGGCGATCTAATCTGAGGAAGTTAGGGTTTTTGCAAGCTCCAAAATTCAATCTCAATCGGTCATCGTTGAATTTTCGCTATAATTATTTTTCTACAAAGTGGTAGGCTCTGAAATTAAAACCCATTTGAGCCAAAAACGTGGTGAAGCTAGGGCCCGAATTTCATATCTTATTTCTCTATATTTTTGGAGATATAGTCCAAGATATTTAGGGTTTCTACAAGCTCCCGAATTACATCCCAAACAGGCGACCTTGGGAAAATTGTCATAACTCTCTCTTAGAGCATTTAATTAAAATTCCTTAAAAAGTGACAGAAAGATGACGGACCTTAGTTTGTTGGGTACCAGTTTCCGAACCTAAGGTCGAAACAGTGACACATGGCACATCGTACAAGTTCAATCTACTGAACTAGTCTATAATTAGGTCATCGCGGGAGATTGGGCATAACTCTTCCTTGAAGAATCCAATATTGATCAGACTTGTGGGGTTCGAAAGAGAACTCAGAGGGTTACCATAAGATGCAATTTCAGACCTTAGAGATCTGAAATAATAGAGATACAGAAGATTCAATATTGAGCTCCTAAAATCAAGAAAAAAATGATATGAGGAAGTTTGATGGCAAAGATCCGGTAAATTGGATACTATAGATGGAGCAATATTTTGATATACATGAGGTGCAACTGTTACAAAAGGTACATATTGCATCTTTATATTTAGAACCGAATCAATTTTTATGGTATAAAGGGCTTTGTTCTCGTAAAGCACTTGTCACTTGGTCAATTTTCACGGAAGAAATGATAGCACATTATGAGGATACAAATGAGGATACAAAGAGTAACACCTTCTTTAGCCAATTAATAAATCTCAAAAAAAAGAGTTCAATGGCAGAGCACATTGAGGACTTCCAAAAATTGAATATAAGGGTAAATGATATTCTATAGAAGCAAAGGATTGATGTCTTCATAGGGAATTTAAAGGATAACATTCAACATGAGGTTCGTGTTTGGGAACCTGATTCATTGGAGAAGGGATTCAGGTTGGTAAGAAAAATTGAAAGCGGAATTATGGAAACAAGGAATCCTACCACTCACAACTATAAATACGGAAGTGTTTTTTCTCCTAGCCTTCCACAACCTACAAGGTTTACACGACAACAATTGGAAGAAAAAAGAGAAAAAGGGCTTTGTTACAGTTGTGATAGCAAGTACACTAAAGGTCATAAGTGTGCTGAGAAGAAATTATTTTACATAGCTTGTGAAGAGGACGAAGAAAAGGATCAAGAAACATCAAAAGAAGAGGATATACACCAGGAACCAACCCCGAGAAAGAAGAAATGAATCCGACCATATCTTGTAAAGCATTGGCAAGAATTACCACTCCTCAAACTCTCAAGATAGAAGGACATATCAAGAATAAAAAGGTTCAAGAAGCGAAAGATCACATCAAGCATCAAGAAATGAATCTGACAATATCTTGTAATGCATTGGATGGAATTACCACTCCTCAAACTATCAATATAGAAGGACATATCAAGAATAAAAAGGTAATAGTGTTGATTGATTCGGGAAGTACCCATAATTTTATTCATTGTAAGATAGATAATGAGTTGAATTGCTTCCTATATCCAACACCAGAGTGCCAAGTGATCATTTCAAGTGGAGGAACCATAAATTTCTCTGGAAAGTTCCATAATATCAATCTATCCATGGGAGAATATGTATTGAATAGCCCAATGCTTTCCATTCCAATAGGTGGTGTTGATGTTGTACTAGGGGTCAAATGGCTACAATCCTTGGGTACAATAGCTTTTAATTTTCAAGAAATTTTCATGAAATTTTCTTTGGTAGGAAAGGAAGTTGAATTAAGGGGTATCACAGGGAAACCAGGAAAGATAATCAACTCTAACAGAATGACAAATCTTCTAAATAGAGAAAAACGAGGCGTAATTGCACAATCATGTTCGCTAGAGGTTCCCACATCGAAATCATCTATTTCTCAAATCTCCAAAAAGTCTTGGACAATCATTCAAAGGTATTTGAGACTCCCAAAGGCTTCCCACCTATTCGTGATCATGATCATTCTATTCATTTGATTCCAGGAAGTGTTCCTCCAAACATTAGGCCTTACAGATATCCATATGCCCAAAAGAGTGAAATTGAACGTATGGTTGCAGAAATGCTAGAGGCTGGTATAATTCAACCTAGTCAAAGCTCTTTCTCTGCTCCAGTAGTATTGATGCAAAAGAAGGATGGGTCATGGAACATGTGTCTGGATTATAGAGAGCTCAACAAACTCACTATTAAGGATAAATTTCTCATTCCTGTCATTGATGAATTATCAGATGAATTGCATGGATTAATTTACTTCACCAAGTTGGATCTTCATTCAGGATATCATCAAATAAGAATGAATACTGAAGACATTCTGAAAACAACATTATTGAAGAAAGGTGCATTTTCATGGACTCCAGAAGCAATGAAGGCGATGTGCCAAGCACCAGTCTTAGCTACGCCAGACTTCACAAAAACCTTCATTGTGGAATATGATACATCAGGAAATAGAATTGGTGATGTTTTAACGCAAGAAGAAAGATCCATTGCTTTTGAAAGTCGTCCAATCAAAGGAAAGTATTTACACAAAGCTATTTATGAGAAGGAATTTTTGGAAAAACTACATGCACTTAAGAAATGGCGACCTTACATAATGAGAAGATCCCAGTTCAAACAATATTGCCAGAACTTGACAAGGAAGGAAAAATCATATTGGATCCTAGAGCAGTCACAGAAACAAGAACCTAACAGCTACGAAATTGATCAATTTCAGAGTATCTCATCAAGTGGAAGTACTTACCCACTGAAGATTCCACATGGGAGGACAATAATTTTAGGCAAAAGCGTCAAGAACTACTCAAGCACTGAGGACAACACTTTTTGAAGGAGAGGGGCATGTTAGGTCCCTATACTAATAGTGTAACCCCTTATTGTTATCAGTGTAACCCCCTTATTATATTGTTGTGCCCATGTAGTCCCCATATTGTTCCTGGATTTAAGACTTCTGTGATTTATTACTTTCGACTTAGTTACCGGAGAATCCACAGTAAGAACCATTTTCTTCCAACGTTTCAAATCCCAACCGGGATCCATCATCAGCACAACTTGAATGCTTGATAGAAGAAGAGCTTAATTGAGAGATTAAATAGTAATGAGGAGAGTAAAATGAGATGAATGTCGGCTCTCAATTTTTGAATAATAATTTTTGATGAGATGTCAATTGTCTCTGATTAATTAAGTTTTTTTTTTTTTTAATGGAAGAGTTAATTAATTGATTTAAATTAATATAAATTATTATTATGTTTGATCATTATCATAATTAAAAATTAATATTAATTTTAATTTTAATTAATTAATTATAATCTTTTAATAATTAGTTACTTTTAATTTAATATGATAGTTATTATTAATATTAATTGTAATAATAATAATTATTATTATTATTATTATTATTATTATTATTATTATAATTAATAATAATAATTAATAATAATTAGCATTAATGATATCATATTGATCATAATTAATGTTAAAAATATTAATCCTAGTATATTGTATTAATATTTAATATTTATTATAATATATGTTTGATCATTAATATTTATTATTATTATTATTATTATTATTATTATTAATTGTAATTATTATTATTATTATTATTATTAATTATTATTGTTAATATAATAATTAGTATTATAATAATTAATAATAATAATTAGTATTAATGATATTATATTGATCATAATTAATGTTAAAAATATTAATCCTAGTATATTGTATTAATATTTAATATTTATTATAATATATGTTAGTACAATTTTTATTAATATATTTTAAGAATAGGTTACTATTTAGTTTAATAAAGAAATTATTATTAGTTGTAAATATTATTGTTATTAATAATTATTATTTATTAATATAATAATTAATAATAATAATTAGTATTAATAATATTAATATTGATCATAATTAGCATTGATAATATTAATCCTAGAATATTGTATTAATATTTAATATTAATAATATTAATCCTAGAATATTGTATTTAATATTTAATATTTAATATTAATTATATAAAAATATGTTAGTACAATGTTATTTTAAAATAGAATTATTATCAATATATTTTGATATTTTATGAGAAGTATTATTAGTGTAATGGGTTAATATTAGAATCAGTTAAAATTATTTAAAATGATTAGATATTAATAATTATTATTATTATATTAAAATTGATATTTTAATATTAAGAATCAATATAATTAATATTGATAATTAAAATAGTAAATTTTTCAATTTTATAAATAGTTTAATTAATTAATGATAATGGTCATTATCATAATTAATATTGTAAATGTTTAATTGTGTACTAATTATTATTATTATTATTATTATACTTAAATTATTAAAGCGAGGTTACTAACTTCCTAAGATTAGAAAAAAAAAAAGAGGGGGGGGAAGGGGCGGGAGGAAGAGGAAATTCCACCACAGAATGCTAAACTTGAAAAGTATTGGTGACCTTAATTTCTCTGATTAGGGGAAGCCAGCTTCCACTAATCTCCATACCATTAATTATGATCAATATAATATCATTAATACTAATTATTATTAATTATTATAATACTAATTATTATTATTAATTATTATATTAATAATAATAATAATAATTACAATTAATATTAATAATAACTATCATATTAAATTAAAAGTAACTAATTATTAAAAGATTATAATTAATTAATTAAAATTAAGGGCGGGAGGAAGAGGAAATTCCACCACAGAATGCTAAACTTGAAAAGTATTGGGGACCTTAATTTCTCTGATTAGGGGAAGCCAGCTTCCACTAATCTCCATACCATTAATTATGATCAATATAATATCATTAATACTAATTATTATTAATTCTTATAATACTAATTATTATTATTAATTATTATATTAATAATAATAATAATAATTACAATTAATATTAATAATAACTATCATATTAAATTAAAAGTAACTAATTGTTAAAAGATTATAATTAATTAATTAAAATTAATATTAATATTAATTTTTAATTATGATAATGATCAAACATAATAATAATTTATATTAATTTAAATCAATTAATTAACTCTTCCATTAAAAAAAAAAAAAAAAAAACTTAATTAATCAGAGACAGTCGACATCTCATCAAAAATTATTATTCAAAAATTGAGAGCCGACATTCATCTCATTTTACTCTCCTCATTACTATATAATTTCTCAATTAAGCTCTTCTTCTATCAAGCATTCAAGTTGTCCTGATGATGGATCCCGGTTGGGATTTGAAACGTTGGCAGAAAATGGTTCTCACTGTGGATTCCCCATATTGTTATTATTGTGCCCCACAGAAGCCCACTATTGTTATTATTGTGCCCTTACATTATTACTGTTATGTCAGCTCTGATTATATTATGACCCCTTAGACTCTTATATATAGAAAGGAGGTCTTTTCATTTGTATCATCCAAGAATTATTCATTTGTGTAATGTAAAGGAGGTTGCCCCCTCGAAGAGGCTTATTTTGAAGGCGTTGATCTCTCTTTTATATCTTTCTGTGAGTTGGTTTCATAACAAATTTACACTTGTTTTTTATTTGAGCCATTTATCGTGTTGGTCTTCATCTATTATCTGGTCATCAAATGAGCCTTTGGATGTTAGAAAATTTATGATATCTGAATTATCATTAAAAACTCGCTAATTGGTGATGTTATAGGGAATAGAAGGTATACAAATTAATTCTATATAAAATCGATCAGGACTATAATCTCTTGGTGGTATGAGCTTGGATGCAACATTCGCCAAAAGATCAGCACTTGCATTTTGAAGTCTTCGAATTGGAGAAATGTTAAATTCTAGGAAATGTGAGGTGAGGTCCTAGACTAATGATTGATAATGTTTTAAATGTCCAGAAAGACAATGAATAGTAGTCCTTACCTGTTTAATTACAATGTCCGAATCTCTAAAGACTTGAAGGTATTTAATATCAATGCCTATGGCTTTATACAATCCTTGAACTAATGCCTCATACTCAACAGTATTATTCGTGCATTCAAATTCAAGTCTGCATGCCAACATAGTTTTCTCTCCTTTGGGGCTAACCAATATGCAACCTACCCCATCTCTATCACTAGATTTAGATCCATCAAAAAATAATTTCCAAAATAAATAATTGACTAAAGGTTTATCTACAAAATTAATGCATTTAGAAGAATCTGTTTGCGAAAAATTTTCGATCTGTGAAGTAACAAAATTTTCCAAAAATGGTGAAGTGTGTGCATTAAAATTTCCCAAAAATGATTCAACTGAATAATTTCCAATGATATTATTATTGTGTGCAACAGGTTCATTTTCTCCTTCCAGTTCAGTCACGATATACTTTAAATGTTTCTCACGGTCGAATCTTATTTGATTTGGCTTACCATTGTAAGGAAGCCACATATGAGACTAGTCTGTTGCGAAACAACCATGAAGCTTTCTGAACCAATATCTAATAAGGATCAAGCCGTAGAATTCAAGAATATACGCGACAAGAACGTCAATCACTTGACATACTTTCAGGTTAGATGAGAGTCTAATGGTATCCTGATTGATTTCTCCTATGACTTTGACTTGCATTCGATCTAACTGTACAATGCAGACAACATATTTATGGGGTACAACATTCAATTTTGCACAAACCGTTTTTGGGAAAATGTTGGATGAGGCTCTAGAGTCAACTAAACAATTGTGCAAATTCTTATTAAATACTTCAAAAGTCAAAATAAAAGGAGGAGTATGGGATTTAAATCTACCACCAATCAAAGCAACATCAGTTGAACACATTTTATCTGATGAAGTACTGGGAGGCCTACCCATTTCTTGAGCAGCCTGGGAAATAAAAGCAACAGGGAGAGGAAAAGTGCGGACTTCTTTTAATTCTTTGAGCAATAGCTTTTGCTGATGTTTTAACTTTCTAAGCTCATAAAATGTGATATTAGCTCTGGTCTTCTTCATGTCTTCGACGATGTTGTATTCGATATCATCAGAAACTAGCAAGGTTTTGGTTGGAGGCAAAGAATTGGATTGAGGAGGAGATGTTTGAGTAGATTTGGGAGAATATTTCCTACCTATTTCTTTATCTTTGACAGCAGGAGTTGATGATTTCTATTTTTGATTTGTTTGTGGCAAATCAACAGTGCTCTTGCTTCTGGTAGCGACAGGTAAATCTTCTTCTAATTCTTCATTATCTGACAAAGGAAGAATGAAATCCCACATTCCATGTACTTCAACTATATCTTCGTCATCAAATTGTTCTTTAGTTGTTGATACTTCTTCTTCATCTGCATCTGATTCAGCATTAGATGTATTTGTAGGTTTAGGATCAGAGGGGGGATTTCTTTTAAATGGTCTAAAATATTTCTTAGAATTTTCAGCTACCTGCTTTTTAATGTTGACCATTTCATTGGACATGGTTTTAAGTACCTTTTGTAGACATTCAATATCGAAAAGGTCTTTGGGTGCTTTCTTCTTTCATTCATCCTTGAAGGTGACCTTTTTGGATTTTCTTTCTTCTAATTCATTTTTCTTTTCTAAAGATAAAACTCATTTTTCCACAGCTATAGCTTCCTTCATGTTTTTAGCCAAGTTTGGCTTGGAAGCTCTATCAACATGTTGTAGTGGCTACAACCACCCTCCACAATTTTGTCTTAGCTTCGTTTTGGAGCCTCCCTACTAACAATCCTCAGCAGCATGTCTTGCACTGTCAAGTACATGAGCCTCTGTGGTTTTCTAGCAGATTTCTAGCCTGTGCATGATAGCTTGTTGCATCCCCCTCACATGTTGTTTCTCTAGACTTGGTCCAACTACAGGAAGAGAAGCTCCCTCAAGAAATTGTGCAATTCTGGAGAGGAACCAACCTTCCCTCCAAAAATTGTGCAATCCTAACTGGCAACCTGCTGAGCCTTAGAATTGTGCAATTCTACATGTCAAGCTTCACTGGAAAAACTACGCAATTTGTCCTAGCATGACTGCTCAGTCTAGAAATTGCGCAATTATGGGCAACAGTCAGCTGCTCAGCCCAAAACTTGTGCAATCCCTTTGGACAACAGGGAGCTGCTCAGCCCAAAAATTACACAATCCCTCTGGGTGGCAGTCAGCTACTCAACCTAGAAATTTCTTAATCCCTCTGGGCATCCAGCCTAGCTCCCTCCTAGAAATGCGCAAATTTTCCCATCAGTCAAGCAGGTTGTTGCATGTGCCTTCAGGTTGATCGGTTCCCTCCGTGACCAAGAAAAATTGATTTTCATGCATGGGCTGATTCTCCCAAAGTAGCATGCAAAGGCATCCCTTGATTCAGGGATTTAATTTTAGCATTTGGAGGTTACATGTGAGGATCATTTCAGAAACATCCCGCCAAGTGTCGTTTTTCCTAGATTTGTTGCATGCATGTCACAATCTCGATTTTATCAAAAACTCATCAACTAGAAACTGCAGAGCTCATTCCTCACATCGACCTTGCATCTTTGACATCCCACATTGCATCTAGGAGTCGGCGGCACATCATCTTAGTTGTTTCGGGCTAAGCCCACTTTTCATGTCTCGTGCTACATTTCTGTCACTTTTTGTGCTTCACTTTGTGTGAGTGTTTCCTGCTTGATTTCAATCAGCGCTTACTATCATTTTGATGCATGTTAGCCTGTAGAAGCACCGTTTCAGTTTTTGTTTGCATTTCACTGTTGTCGCATGCATGACACTACTTTTGCACGGATGTTCACCGTTGCGACGACTCGCTTCACACACATGCATGCTTTCCTGTTTTCTGAATCTCGCACTTGTTGTTTGCATGTATGATCATTCACTCTTGTTTGCACTCATGCATTCAGACCTCTCATGTTTTCAGTTGCCCATCGGCCTGTCTGGGCTGTCTTGGCCTGGACTGCGCCTTGCTCGGCTAGCACTGTGCATTTCCGGAAGTGAAGGCTCTACCTTCCCTACAGAAATTTTGCACATCTGGCCCAACACTGACCTCTAGGCTTGCATTGCGCAATTCTTAGAGACAGTGTCCTACTGGCACCAAAAATTGTGCAATGCAGTTTGCTGGTTGCATGTCACTACTTACTGAAATTGCTCATTGCGCAGTTTCAAAGTACACTTGGGGATGCATTCAATCAAGTGTCTATGAACTTGCCTACCCACGAAGACATCAAGTTTTTCATGGACAAGAACATAAAGATGATATGGTAGTAGCATTACAACGAGCAACGCCATTAGCGACAACAGAAGGCAGCACACCTGCACACGACGAATGCAATAGGAAGGTTGTTGACAACATAGAGGTGGAACAAAGCTACAAGTTCAAAGTACATCCACTCATGACGAAATTAGATTTAGAGATTAAGACTATGAGGTGACAGCGTGACAAGATGATAGTGTGAGGGCAGAGAAATTAACAGAGAAGGAGTTGCATGTGCTAAAGCAGCAACTCAAGGAAAACGAGAGAATGAGTTGCAGCAGGAATAGGTACAGCAGGGGGTTCAACATGCACACAAGAATGAAACTATTCCCATTCAAGTTATAGATCCATCCCAGCAACTAGCACAGAGCAGACAAGGTGAGTGGTGTTGTTGATCGCATGCAAGGGAATTCAACAACATGCTTGTCATTGTGCGCACCCATGCGATCCCACCCATTTGGCACACTCACCGGGGCAAAGAAAAGAAGCAATTCCGACTGGAGCTGAACATGTATCTTGACAAGTTGATGTGCATGGTCACCAACACACACTCGAAGATCATCACAAACACCATCCATCAGTGTTTTGTTGATCCAGCTGCACCAAGACAGTGATGCGCATATTGTCAGACGAGTTGGAAGGATAAGCCATAGCAATGTACTCGAATGCAATGGAGGCAAGAGTTCACTTTCAGCAGGATGTCACCATTGAGCACACGAACACCATCACAGACGACCAAGCTTGGCATCAGTTTGCCACCATCGACCATCACAAGGATGTCAAAGAGTTGGTCTCACCACAATGGTCTGAGTCTTAGTGATGTCTTGCATGGCTTGGTCAAGCCATTTTGTCTCACATGGGTACATGTGCATTGTAATGTAACGTCTTGTCAAGTGGAAGTTCAAGTGTCGATTGTTGAATGTAACAGTCATAGAGTAGTTGAAGAGTCATGAGGATAGATGAATGTTCACAAAGGGGAATGTCAAGGGTCACCCCACCCTTTGCTATAAATAGTCCCTCATAACTCATTATAGATGCTTTTGATCAGCCAAGCTTCCGATAAGACTATCTTAGAGAGAGCTTGTATAGTATTGTAATGCGATTTGGCTTCTTCGTTGCGCAGAGCTAGTATAACTCTTTGGAGGAGCAGGTGGTTGTGGCTGTAACGTTCTGCTATCGGAACTAGTGGTCAGACATGGATGTATTATATGACTGGAACTTACACTTCTTAATATACTAGAGCCAGCACGTTTCATGCATATGTCATATTATATTCCAGCTATCTCGTTTACTCTAAATGGTATATGTATCTATTTTCTTACGCATGCATGTATGGACTATTCTGTATAAGTATGTATGAATCTTATTGAAATGTGTTGATTGGTTTAACCATCACTTTGGATTGTTAGCTAACTTACTTTCCAGTTTGTGATGCATCTTTGCTCATGTGTTCCTCCAAGTTGCATACTATTACAGGTTTCCAAGGGGCGCACTCACTTGACTCTCCATGTGTTAGAACCATCCATGCACCTTCCTTGTCTTACTACAACTGTCACACCCTTTCTACCAATAGGGATATCTTACTTGCCTCTGTGAGATATCGTGGTCAAGTCATTACCGTACGACCCACTGCTAGGACTCCTACACCAAACGGTCTGATGTCTAATTGGGACTTCAAACTGAGGATATCCCTTGACATGTTGGCAGGTCCAACACCATCAACACAACAAAAATAGTTGCATTTGATGGAGGATCAGAAATGTACCATTCATTCTAAACTTCAGTGCTTGGCCTAGATGCCACTGGAATTTTGTTTAATAATTTCTTAAAACGGGAATTGAAGTCCTTAACTGGTTCTTTAGATTCAGCTTTCAAGTTGGAGAGATCATTAACAAGAGTAGTCGTTGAGCGGTCATCTCCAAACTTGGTTAGGGACTGTTCCCGAAATACATTCCAACTATCAATGCAACAGATGGTAATGAAAAGTACTAAGATCCTTGCTGATCCTTGTAAAGTATAAGAGAATAATCGTACAACTGTGTCTTATTCTACAACTCCATTTAGATTTATGGACAGCATGAAGGTGTTTATGTGTTCTTCGGTAGGAAGACCATCAAGTAAAATGATCTAATCTAAACAATAAACACATGCATCTATATTATTTTAACATTATCTTAATATAAATATACTCTGGAATAATATGCGATCTACAGAGATGTCTCAAAGCAACTGGTAATGAAGATTATTCAACTGCTAAAAGAAATTAAATCATGAATTATAATTGTTTTGGCTAAATAGTTACACAAAACAATTGAGAAAATTTTATCACATACAGTGATTGTGTGTGTATTCAATAAATAATTATAGGTGAAACATCATACAAAAGTGCAATAATGTAGAGCTATAACTCAGATTTCCTACATAACACAATATAAGAAAAATTATTGCTAATTCATAAATAGAACACGACCATAAGATAAAAGTACCATATATGAAAGTTCCTGCTCATGGGCTCAACAATATTGATCCACTTTCATCCAATCAAATACACTCTAAGAGTACAAAAGTGCAATTTCAGTAGAGTATGCTTCGATATTCAAGAAAATTAGATCATGTTCCAATTATTTCATCAAAACCTTCACAAAAATACAGAAGTGCAATGTATAGAAAAGTGTTTTTGATAAAAATCCTGGACCCCTCTCTAAATGCATGAGAGGGGTTTAAATACTATACTATGTGTTTCAAAAATAGATTATTACAAAAAAATTTGAGGAGGTTTCCAATAACCTTCCTCAGAGTAAGCAAAAATAAAAACTAAAAATAGAAAATAATTGATGACAAGCTTCTTTCAATTTTGAATTATCTTAGTCAACCACTTGATCCTTGAGATTGCTGATATCCGTCATTGGTTTAACCTGGGGCGGCTGGTCGATTGTAGATTTTAATTGTCCTGTAAATATGGCATCTGAGAGAGTTGGCACCATTTTTTGTGCAGAACTAGTAAAGCATCGTAGATTCATCCACTGGCTATTTGGTTTTACCAAATACTGCCAATATGTCTCCCAATCAAGTTTGTTCAACTGTTTGATTGCTTCCTCTTTGGTTTGAGTTGTTTCTTTCCATTGTTGTTCTAGTTGTTTGATATCTGGGAGAGCCCTTGGTATGCATTCTTTGACAAGGTTGGCACTGTGAATATTTTCATTAACGGCCTCAATTATGTTGTTTGTTGTACCTGCTACTATCGTTGTTGCCCTTTCTTCCTACTTTAGTTGTGTATCCCAATCTGCAAATAGAATGTCTTTATGGGATTCTTCTATCTTTGGTAGATCAGCCTTTCTTCCCTCATCAAATTCCTTCCAGGCAATAAATTCCGAAATCTTTTTATGGATTTCTTCATATTCAAATATTATATCAATCACTTGATTTGTCAATTTATTACTTGCTTCACAGTAGGGATTGATCTGAGAGAGTTTTCAGAAGAACATCTCTTGTTGTTGTGCTAATAGGGAATTTAGCGTGATCGCCTCTTTAATGAACTCATATGTCTTAGGGTTATCTTTGAGTCTGTCTACCATGGCCTGCATTTGGAAAATATGTGAGTCTTTCTCTGACATACTTGCCTAGTGTTGTAACCTCATTTTCTTGAATTTCACTTGAAGTTGAGTTACCTGTTGTTCTACTTGCCAATTAGTACTCGGTTTCTCTTGTTCCAGTTGTTGTTCCAGCAACCGTATTCTCTGTTCTTTTTCTTTAAGCAGCAGTTGAACCTATGTTGCTTTATCAATGGTTGCGGTCGCATAGGCACCTGCAAACTGTGACAACTTTGTAAGGTCTCTCAGATGGATCAACAGGAGTGTCTTTCCATACTACTTCCATTGATTCATTCTCAACAATTGCAATAACCATTATGTCTCTTATTTCTTTGTCTTTTTACCATGGCCTTATGTGTAGGGCTATAAAATATGTCGAGTGGAGGTATTTCTTCAATTTTTAAGACAATTTCAAAAGTGGGGAAAGTCAGGATAACCTCAATATCTTGAGTATTTGTGGCTGCGTGCTCTATTGTCTCTAGATTTGTTCCCCGTTGAGTATGTTTGGGGGTCTGAAATCTAGATGTCTCCTCAAGACTTGTGCATGTTTGGAGTTTCTGATTGAATTGCTCCCATTACTTGTCTAGGTCAATAACTAGAATCGTCCCTGTTTGAGCTGATGCGGAGCCAACCTCTGTATGTTTTATAAAAAATGGTTTTATAAATAGGTAACATAATACCTTGGAAAATTTGTTAAAAATGGGCACTGAATTGGGAGTCCCACAAGATTTTATGATACACATGGATGGGGAGAGGGTTATGTGCAGTCCACTTCCAACCCATGTTTGGAAATTGAGCAAAAATAAATGGCGTCCATTACATAAGCGCTCATATAAAAAGGGGGAATAGTTCTTGATGAGATATTTCTCTTTTTCCTATATTCCCTAATAGCCATAGCTAAATTATTTGACAAAATATGACTCCAATTCATAATCATTGCGTTAACTACTGCATCAATCAATGAAATCCACTCTATAGAAAATTTGGTACTATCAGCCTTCCCAAATAATCTACACATCATCGCAGTTGCAAAATTATGTGGAGCCGAGAGGGATGAAATTGGGTACATACCGGATTTCTCCCATTTGAATTTTCCTAAACCTGACCTCCAGTTCTGTGTAGCGTCCAATGGGTCCTCGTTCTCTTTGGAAAAAATTTCAAGGAAATATTTATCATAGAGATTTTGAGGCTCTGGTAGATGGTACATCTGGCGCAAATTTTCTGGCGTGAAAGACCCCATGACCTCATGTCTTGAATTTCAAAAAGTTCTATCTAAAATATTCACATTATCAATCACCCATTCCACCATATCTATGTATGGTAATATATTGGGCCTTGCAGCTATTCTATGTAAAAACGAACATGCTGCCTAAAAGTAGGAAGTGTCAGATGATTCTTCGGCATCAAGTATCACCTTACTTTCCAGTGGTCTTGGTTTCTCTTCTTCCAGTAAGTTATACATGGCTCCCCACAATGTGGTTCCTCTGTCTTTATTGCTGGTGGTATCAGAGAAGAGTGGGATCATGTCCGATTTCTCATACGTAGTAGCTTTTCCTTTCCTCGCCATCTTTCCAAACGTTGTTTCCTTTGAAGGTTCCCTAAAATTGAGCAATGGAGATTATTGGATAAACACACAGAGTGAAAATGACAGTGAAAATGCAATGATACAGTTAATTCTGAAAGATGACAAGAAAGAAGTTGTTATTTGAAAATATAGATGAAAGATATCAAATCACATTGAGCCATTTTAAACATAAATGCCATTAAAACTTATTAATTACACACCAAGTCTTATCATTATTTCCTTTATTACTCATTTAAACCATCGCATCACAAATTGGTAAGTGGTATTTCAAGTTGATTTGTTAGAGCATACGATACCAATTATGTGATTGCGATAACATTATCGCAGTATCGCAAATCGCAATATCGGTTATGTATCATTTTGAAATTATTTAGTATTTTGTGATATGTGATGCGAGTGGCATACCTTTTATCCTTTTGAGCGCAATTCATTTGAATGAATAATTATTGCATAAAGTGACTTTTTACTATGCGCCGAACCTGATCTAAGTTATAAAAATTTTCTCATAATTCTATCGGGTCCAGGTCATATCATATTTCACAACTTATCATGGTTCTCAAGTTTGGCCTTTGTATAAGAGCCACGCTGTGATGAGCGTTTGACTTGTCATGTCACAATATTGCAAATCGCATATCCTAAAGGTTTTGCTTGTTTGTACTTTTATGAATGTCGCTATGTGATTGCTATAGGTACTTTATTTTGTAAGAAATGCTTTAAGCCTTTGTTTTAATGAAAATTTTAATGATACCATAAGTCTACTACGGTGATCCTCTTTATCACAATTCACGGATTTCGATTGTCAATTAACCTTTGTTATGCAAGGTTCAACTATTTGCGATAAAGCAAGAATTCCTAGTCACGAAGGGATTTTGGCTTGATATCTTGAGTTTTTCAAAATTTTATTTCTAATAATTCAAAAAAGAAAGAAGCTCTTATTTGATAATTTTTTTTAGGTCAATTTTTAAAGGGTCCCCATTTATTAATACAATATTAACTATTAAATCAATAAATAGGGGGGGTTGTTGAACAGTACAACACAAGCTTACAAAGAAGGACCATTTCCCTTTTCCCTTCATTGACCAAGTCCTATATGGCCTTGCAAGGGATAAATTCTTCTCCTTTCTAGATGGATTTAGTGGGTACATCCAAATACAGATCAGCCTTGAGGACCAAGATAAGGCCACATTCACATGCCCTTGGGGTATATTTTCCTACAGGGCCCTTCCATTAGGTCTGTGCAATGCCCCTGGTACCTTCCAAAGGGCAGTTCTAAGTATCTTTGTTGAACTTGTTCAGGACATTATTGAGATATACATGGATGAGTTCACTCCTTAGGGATGTGACTTCTAGGAAGCTCTTTCTAATCTGTGTAAAGTCTTAAGGAAATCCATTGAAATGAATCTTTCATTAAGTCATGAGAAATGTAAAGATTTTCATGAATGCAGGGACTCTCCTTAGCCATTCCATATCCAAGGAATGGATACAGGTTGACCCAAACAAAATTTCCATCATCAAAAGGGTCCCTATCCCTAAAAAACAAAGAGATGTTTGAAGCTTCCTTGGATTAGCTGGGTATTATAGAAGGTTCATTAAAGACTTTAGTAAACTAAGTTCACCTTGTTTTGGACTGCTGGAAAACGATTCAGACTTTTGTTGGACAAATAACTGTCAAGAAACCTCTAAAGTGCTAAAAGAAAAGCTAACCACTATACCCGTCCTTAGAGGTCCCAACTGGGCATTACCTTTCCATATACACACAAATGCATCAAATAAAGTTGTAGGGGCTGACCTAGGACAAGTGGAAGACTAATTTCCTTATGCTATCTATTTCATCACTAAGAACTTTTCTAAAGTTGAGTTAAATTATATAGTCATTGAAAATTAACTCTTGGTTGTGGTACATTCCTTGGACAAGTTTAGGCATTGCATCACTGGTTATCAAACTTTTGTTCGCACTGATCATGTAGCCATTAAGTATTTAATGAATAAACCTGATGTCAATGCTAAGATAATTAGATGGTTATTATTATTGCAGCAATTTGATTTGACGATTATTAACAAACCACGGAAAGAGAATGTGGTTACAAATTTCTTGTCAAGACTAACATTTGTCTACAGAAAAGGAAGAAGTTGTAGATGCTCAACTCCCATATGAAAATATATTTTCCATCTTAGTGATTTCTCCTTGGTTTGTTGATATAACCAACTACTTATTTGCTAGGAGGTTCTCTCCTAATCTCTCCTCCAAGGAGAAAAGCAAGATTGTTAGGAAAAGTGCCCCGTTCACCTGGATTGGGGGAAATATTTTCTTATTGGGGCTAGATCAGATCCTAAGGAGATGTGTGAGGGAAGAGGAGGTATTTGACATCCTCTTAGCATGCCATGATGGACCTTGTGGAGGCCACTTTGCTTCTAAGAGGACAACCTTCAAAGTTCTACAAGCAAGTTACTACTAGCCCACTTTAAATCAAGATGCATGGAGATACACTACCAAGTGTGATTAGTGCCAAAGGATGGGTAAGCCCACATCTAAGGATGAAATTCCCTTATAACCTCAAGTGACTCTGGAGCCATTTGATAAGTGGGGCATCGATTTCATTGGGCACATTGATCCCCCATCAAGACAAAATAAGTATATCATTGTATGCATTGATTACCTCACTAAATGGGTTGAAAAAAAATAAGTTAAGGCAAAAACTGAGCAGAAGGTGGTTGAGTTTCTATGGGATAACATATTCTACAAGTTTGGTTTTCCAAGAGAGTTGGTCACTGATCATGGGACACAATTCACATCAAATATGATCGAATATCTCATGAAGCAACAACACATCAGGCACAAGGAAAATTGGATACTACAGATGGAGCAATATTTTGATATACATGAGGTGCAACTGTTACAAAAGGTACATATTGCATCTTTATATTTAGAACCGAATCAATTTTTATGGTATAAATGGATTTTTTCTCATAAAGCACTTGTCACTTGGTCAATTTTCATGGAAGAAATGATAGCACATTATGAGGATACAAATGAGGATACAAAGAGTAACACCTTCTTTAGCCAATTAATAAATCTCAAAAAAAAAGAGTTCAATGGAAGAGAACATTGAGGACTTCCAAAAATTGAATATAAGGGTAAATGATATTCCAGAGAAGCAAATGATTGATGTCTTCATAGGGACTTTAAACGATAACATTCAACATGAGGTTCGTCTTTGGGAACCTGATTCCTTGGAGAAGGGATTCAGGTTGGTAAGAAAAATTGAAAGCGGAATTATGGAAACAAGGAATCCTACCACTCACAACTATAAATACAGAAGTGTTTTTTCTCCTAGCCTTCCACAACCTACAAGGTTTACACAACAACAATTGAAGAAAAAAGAGAAAAAGGGCTTTGTTACAGTTGTGATAGCAAGTACACTAAAGGTCATAAGTGTGCTGAGAAGAAATTATTTTACATAGCTTGTGAAGAGGACAAAGAAAAGGATCAAGAAACATCAAAAGAAGAGGATATACACCAGGAACCAACCCCGAGAAAGAATAAATGAATCTGACCATATCTTGTAAAGCATTGGCAAGAATTACCACTCCTCAAACTCTCAATATAGAAGGAAATATCAAGAATAAAAAGGTTCAAGAAGCGAAATATCACATCAAGCATCAAGAAATGAATCCGACAATATCTTGTAATGCATTGGATGGAATTACCAGTCCTCAAACTATCAATATAGAAGGACATATCAAGAATAAAAAGGTAATAGTGTTGATTGATTCGGGAAGTACCCATAATTTTATTCATTGTAAGATAGACAATGAGTTGAATTGCTTCCTATATCTAGCACCAGAGTGTCAAATGATCATTTCAAGTGGAGGAACCATATATTTCTCTGGAAAGTTTCATAATATCAATCTATCCATGGGAGAATATGTATTGAATAACGCAATGCTTTCCATTCCATTGGGTGGTGTTGATGTTGTACTAGGAGTCAAATGGCTACAATCCTTGGGTACAATAGCTTTTAATTTTCAAGAACTTTTCATGAAATTTTCTTTGGAAGGAAAGGAAGTTGAATTAAGGGGTATCACAGGGAAATCGGGAAATATAATCAACTCTAACAGAATGACAAATCTTCTAAATAGAGAAAAACGAGGCGTAATTTCACAATTATGTTCGCTAGAGGTTCCCACATCGAAATCATCTATTTCTCCACATCTCCAAAAAGTCTTGGACAATCATTAAAAGGTATTTGAGACTCCCAAAGACTTCCCACCTATTCATGATCATGATCATTCTATTCATTTGATTCCAGGAAGTGTTCCTCCAAACATCAGGCGTTACAGATATCCATATGCCCAAAAGAGTGAAATTGAACATATGGTTGCAGAAATGCTAGAGGCTGGTATAATTCAACCTAGTCAAAGCTCTTTCTTTGCTCCAGTAGTATTGATGCACAAGAAGGATGGGTCATGGAACATGTGTCTGGATTATAGAGAGCTCAACAAACTCACTATTAAGGATAAATTTCCCATTCTTGTCATTGATGAATTATTGGATGAATTGCATGGATTAATTTACTTTACCAAGTTGGATCTTCATTCAGGATATCATCAAATAAGAATGAAGACTGAAGACATTCTAAAAACAACATTATTGAAGAAAGGTGCATTTTCATGGACTCCAAAAGCAATGAAGGCGATGTGCCAAGCACCGGTCTTAGCTACGCCAGACTTCACAAAAACCTTCATTGTGGAATATGATGCATCAGGAAATGGAATTGGTGATGTTTTAACGCAAGAAGAAAGATCCATTGCTTTTGAAAGTCGTCCAATCAAAGGAAAGAATTTACACAAAGCTATTTATGAGAAGGAAATGCTGGAAAAACTACATGCACTTAAGAAATGGCGACCTTACATAATGAGAAGATCCCAGTTCAAACAATATTGCCGGAACTTGACAAGGAAGGAAAAATCACATTGGAACCTAGAGCAGTCACAGAAAAAAGAACCTAACAGCTACGAAATTGATCAATTTCAGAGTATCTCATCAAGTGGAAGCACTTACCCACTGAAGATTCCACATGGGAGGACAATATTTTTATACAGAAGCATCAAGAACTACTCAAGCACTGAGGACAACACTTTTTGAAGGAGAGGGTCATGTTAGTTCACTATACTAATAGTGTAACCCCTTATTGTTATCAGTGTAACCCCCCTATTATATTGTTCTGCCCATGTAGCCCCCATATTGTTATTATTGTGCCCCACAGAAGCCCACTATTGTTATTATTGTGCCCTTACATTATTATTGTTATGTCAGCTCTGATTATATTATGACCCCTTAGACTCCTATATATAGAAAGGAGGTATTTTCATTTGTATCATCCAAGAACTATTCATTTGTGTAATGTAAACGAGGTTGCCCCCTCGAAGAGGCCTATTTTGAAAGCGTTGATCTCTCTTTTATATCTTTTTGTGAGCTGGTTTCATAACAGATTTACACTTGTTTTTTGTTTGAGCCAGTTATCGTGTTGGTCTTCATCTATTATCTAGTCATCAAATGAGCCTTTGGATGTTAGAAAAATTATGATATCTAAATTATCGTTAAAAACTCACTAATTGGTGACATTATCGGGAATAGAAGGTATACAAATTAATTCTATAGAAAATCGATTAGGACTGTAATCTCTTGGTGGTATGAGCTTGGATGCAAAATTAGCCAAAAGATCAGCACTTGCATTTTGAAGTCTTCGAATTGGAGAAATGTTAAATGCTAGGAAATGTGAGGTGAGGTCCTGGACTAATGATTGATAATGTTTTAAATGTCCAGAAAGACAACGAATAGTATTCCTTACCTGTTTAATTACAATATCCGAATCTCCAAAGACTTGAAGGTATTTGATATCAATGCCTATGGCTTTATACAATCCTTGAACTAATTCCTCATACTCAACAGTATTATTCGTGCATTCAAATTCAAGTCTGCATGCCAACATAGTTTTCTCTCCTTTGGGGCTAACCAATATGCAACCTACCCCATCTCTATCACTAGATTTAGATCCATCAAAAAATAATTTCCAAAATAAATAATTGACTAAAGGTTTATCTACAAAATTGATGCATTTAGAAGAATCTGTTTGCGAATAATTTTTGATCTGTGAAGTAACAAAATTTTCCAAAAATGGTGAAGTGTGTGCATTAAAATTTCCCAAAAATGATTCAATTGAATAATTTCCAATGATATTACTATTTTGTGCAACAGGTTCATTTTCTCCTTCCAGTTCAGTCACGATATACTTTAAATGTTTCTCACGATCGAATCTTATTTGATTTGGCTTACCATTGTAAGGAAGCCACATATGAGACAGTATGTTGTGAAACAACCATGAAGCTTTCTGAACCAATCTCTAATAAGGATCAAGCCGTAGAATTCAAGAATATCCGCGACAAGAACGTCAATCACTTGACATAATTTCAGGTTAGATGAGAGTCGAATGGTAACCTTATTGATTTCTCCTATGACTTTGACTTGCATTTGATCTAACTATACAATGCAGACAACATATTTATGGGGTACAACATTCAATCTTGCACAAACCGTTTTGGGGAAAATGTTGGATGAGGCTCTAGAGTCAGCTAAACAATTGTGCAAATTCTTATTAAATACTTCAAAAGTCAAAAGAAAAGGAGGAGTATGGGATTTAGATCTACCACCAATCAAAGGAACATCAGTTGAACACATTTTATCTGATGAAGTACTGGGAGGCCTACCCATTTCTTGAGCAGCCTGGGAAATAAAAGCAGCAGGAAGAGGAAATGTGTGGACTTCTTTTAATTCTTTGAGCAATAGCTTTTGCTGATGTTTTAACTTTCTAAGCTCATAAAATGTGATATTAGCTCTGGTTTTCTTCATGTCTTTGACGATGTTGTATTCGATATCATCAGAAACTAGCAAGGTTTTGGCTGGAGGTAAAGAATTGGATTGAGGAGGAGATGTTTGAGTAGATTTGGGAGAATATTTCCTACCTATTAATTTATCCTTGATAACGAGAGTTGATGATTTCTATTTTTTTATTTGTTTGTGGCAAATCAACAATGCTCTTGCTTCTGGTAGCGACAGGTAAATCTTCTTCTAATTCTTCATTATCTGACAAAGGAAGAATGAAATCCCACATTCCATGTACTTCAACTATCTCTTCGTCATCAGTTTGTTCTTTAGCTGTTGATACTTCTTCTTCATCCGCATCTGATTCAGCATTAGATATTGTATTTGTAGGTTTAGGATCAGAGGGGGGATTTCTTTTAAATGGTCTAAAAGATTTCTTAGAATTTTCAGCTACCTGCTTTTTAATGTTGACCATTTCATTGGACATGGTTTTAAGTACCTTTTGCAAACCTTCAAGATCGAAAGGGTCTTTGGGTGCTTTCTTCTTTCATTCATGCCTGAGGGTGACCTTTTTGGATTTTCTTTCTTCTAATTCATTTTGCTTTTCTAAAGCTAAAACTTGTTTTTCCATAGCTATAGCTTCCTTCATGTTTTCAGCAAAGTTTGGCTTGGAAGCTCTATCAACATGTTGTAGTAGCTACAACCACCCTCCAAAATTTTTTCTTAGCTTCGTTTTGGAGCCTCCCTACTAAAAATCCTCAGTAGCATGTCTTGCACTGTCAAGTACATGAGCCTCTGTGGTTTTCTAGCAGATTTCTAGCCTGTGCATGATAGCTTGTTGCATTCCCCTCACATGTTGTTTCTCTAGACTTGGTCCAACTATAGGATGAAAAGCTCCCTCAAGAAATTGTGCAATTCTGTAGAGGAACCAACCTTCCCTCCAGAAATTGTGCAATCCTTATTGGCAACCTGCTGGGCCTTAGAATTGTGCAATTCTGCATGTCAAGCTTCACTGGAAAAACTGCGCAATTTGTCCCAACGTGACTGCTCAATCCAAAAATTGCGCAATTCTGGGCAACAGTCAGCTGCTCAGCCCAAAAATTGTACAATCCCTTTGGGCAGCAGGGAGATGCTCAGCCCAGAAATTACACAATCCCTCTGGGTGGCAGTCAGCTACTCAACCTAGAAATTTCTTAATCCCTCTGGGCATCCAGCCTAGCTCCCTCCCAAAAATGCGCAAATTTTCCGATGAGTCAAGCAAGTTGTTGCATGTGCCTTCAGGTTGATCAGTTCCCTCCATGACCGAGAAAAATTGATTTTCATGCATGGGCTGATTCTCACAAGGTAGCATGTAAAGGCATCCCTTGATTCAGGGATTTAATTTTAGCATTTGGAGGTTACATTCGAGGATCATTTCAGAAACATCCCGCCAAGTGTCGTTTTTCCTAGATTTGTTGCATGCATGTCACAATCTCGATTTTATCAAAAACTCATCAACTGGACGCTGCAAAGCTCATTCCTCACATCGACCTTACATCTCTGACATCCCACATTGCATCTAGGAGTCGACGGCACATTCATCTTAGTTGTTTCGGGCTAAGCCCACTTTTCATGTCTCGTGCTACATTTCTGTCACTTTTTGTGCTTCACTTTGTGTGAGTGTTTCCTGCTTGATTTCAATCAGCTCTTGCTATCATTTTGATGCATGTTAGCCTGTAGAAGCACCATTTCATTTTTTGTTTGCATTTCACCGTTGTCACATGCATGACACTACTTTTACACGGACGGTCACCGTTGCGACGACTCGCTTCACACACATGCATGCTTTCCCATTTTTTCAATCATGCACTTGTTGTTTGCATGTATGATCATTCACTCTTGTTTGCACTCATGCATTCAAACCTCTCATGTTTTCAGTCGCCCGTCGGCCTATCTGGGCTACCTTGGCCCGGACTGCACCTTGCCCGGCTAGCACTGCACATTTCCGGAAGTGAAGGCTCTACCTTTCCTACAGAAATTTTGCAAGTCTGGCCCAACACTGACCTCCAGGCTTGCATTGCACAATTCTTGGAGACAGGGTCCTACTGGCACCAAAAGCTGTGCAATGCAGTTTGCTGGTTGCATGTCACTACTTACTGAAATTGCGCATTGCGCAGTTTCAGTCCTCAGTGGGCCAGGTTGGACTGTGCATTTCACAGTTCCAGTAGTCAGTCAGCCTCCTGACAGCTTGGTTTGTGCCTTGCACAATTTCGGCAGTCAGTCTCCCAGCTTTCAGGTGAAAATTATGCAACCTTCATGATTAGTCACACAGGTATGTTGCATGGTAGTCCTTCAGTTTGTTTTGGTTTTCGACTGACATATTGTTTTTCATGAGTGTTTCTATGTCTCCAGGTATCACAGGTGTTTTTCTGCCTCTCAACAGCATAGGTACAAAGGCTTCTAGGAGAGCAGAGTCGAAGACACCGTTCAAAGCACACTTGGGGATGCATTCAATCAAGTGTCTATGAACTTGCCTACCCACGAAGACATCAAGTTTTTCATGGACAAGAACATAAAGATGATATGGTAGCAGCATTAAAACGAGCAATGCCATAAGCAGCAACAGAAGGCAACACACCTACACGCGACAAATGAAATAGGAAGGTTGTTGACAACATAGAGGTGGAACAAAGCTGCAAGTTCAAAGTACATCCATTCATGATGAAAGTATCTTTGGAGATTAATGCTATGAGGTGACGGCGTGACAAGATGATCGTGTGAGGGCAGAGAAATTAACAGAGAAGGAATTTCATGTGCTAAAGCAGCAACTCAAGGAAAACAATAGAATGAGTTACAGTAGGAATAGGTACAGTAGGGGGTGCAACATGCACAGTAGGATGAAACTACACCCATTCAAGTTATAGATCCATCCCAGCAGCTAGCACAGAGCAGACAAGGTGAGCGGTGTTGTTGATCGCATGCAAGGGAATTCAGCAACATGCTTGTCATTGTGCGCACGCATGCGATCCCACCCATTTGGCACACTCACCGAGGCAAAGAATAGAAGCAAGTCTGACTGGAGCTGAACATGTATCTTGACAAGTTGATGTGCATGGTCACCAACACACACTTGAAGATCATCACAAACACCATGCATCAGTGTGTTGTTGATCTAGCTGCACCAAGACAGTGATGCACATATTGTCAAACGAGTTGGACAGATAAGCCATAGCAATGTACTCGGATGCAATGAAAGCAAGAGTTCGCTTTCAGTAGGATGTCACCATTGAGCACACGAACACCATCACAGACGACCAAGCTTGGCATTAGTTCGCCACCATCGACCATCACAAGGATGTCAAAGAGTTGGCCTCACCACAACGATCTGAGTCTTAGTGATGTCTTGCATGGCTTGGTCAAGCCATTTTGTCTCACATGGGTACATGTGCATTGTAATGTAACGTCTTGTCAAGTGGAAGTTCAAGTGTCGATTGTTGAATGTAACAGTCATAGAGTAGTTGAAGAGTCATGAGGATAGATGAATGGTCACAAAGGGGAATGTCAAGGGTCACCCCACCCTTTGCTATAAATTGTCCCTCATAACTCATTATAGATGCTTTTGATCAGCCAAGCTTCCGATAAGACTATCTTAGAGAGAGCTTGTACAGTATTGTAATGAGATTTGGCTTCTTCGTTGCGCAGAGCTAGTATAACTCTTTGGAGGAGCAGGTGGTTGTGGCTGTAACGTTCTGCTATCGGAACTAGTGGTCAGACATGGATGTATTGTATGACTGGAACTTACACTTCTTAATATACTAGAGCCAGCACGTTTCATGCATATGTCATATTATATTCCAGCTATCTTGTTTACTCTAAATGGTATATGTATCTATTTTCTTACGCATGCATGTATGGACTATTCTTTATAAGTATGTATGGATCTTATTGAAATGTGTTGATTGGTTTAACCATCACTTAGGATTGTTAGCTAACTTTCTTTCTAGTTTGTGATGCATATTCACTCGTGTGTTCTCTTCCAAGCTGCATAATATTACAGGTTTCCAAGGGGCGCACTCACCTGACTCTCCGTGTGTTAGAACCATCCATGCACCTTCCTTGTCTTACTACAACTGTCACACCCTTTCTACCAATAGGGACATCTTACTTGCCTCTGTGAGAAATTACGATCAAGGCATTACCATAAGACCCACTACTAGGACTCCTAAACCAAATGGTCTGATGTCTAATTGGGACTTCTTAGTAGGGATATCCCTTGACATGTTGGCAGGTCCAACACCGCCAATACAACAAAAATAGCTGCATTTGATGGAGGAGCAGAAATGTACCATTCATTTTGAACTTCAGTGCTTGGCCTAGATGCCACTAGAATTTTGTTTAATAATTTGTTAAAACGGGAATTGAAGTCCTTAACTGGTTCTTTAGATTCAGCTTTCAAGTTGGAGAGATCATTAAGAAGAGTAGTCATTGAGCGGTCATCTCCAAACTTGGTTAGGAATTGTTCTTGAAATACATTCCAACTATCAATGGAACCAGATGGTAATGAAAAGTACTAGGATCCTTGTTGATCCTTGTAAAGTATAAGGGAATAATCATACAACTGTGTCTTCTTCTACAACTCCATTTAGATTTATGGACAACATGAAGTTGTTTATGTGTTCTTCGGTAGGAAGACCATCATCGAGATTGAATTATGGTAACCATTTCAATGGATGCAATGGTCCTTCCATTTGAATGGCTCCTAGATTTGTCCAAGGTCTTTGAGTCATTATGGGTATTTGTGTGGGAGAAGGTGCACCATTGGTTGAAGGTGATTGGGTAGGGGAAGATTGTGCTCCTCTACCAGTGTAAATCATGATCTGAGATGGTGAGGTGGATGATTAAATTTGTGATGAAGTATTTGGAATGAATGAGGGAGTTTGTGGTGATAATGAAAGGATCTCACTATGAGTTTCAGACTCTGATTTATTATTTTTCATCGAGGAGGAGGTAGAGGAAATTCAAATGGAGGAATTCCAAAATTTTCACTCTATGCTCTAGTTAATCTTCGAGAGGAACGAAAATGTGAAGAAACATTGGTTTGAGATAATTCAGATACTTCTTAGGATAGATAAATCCCTTGTAATTTATGAATTAAAGACTGAACTTTGGGAGTTCTGCAGATGAATGGTGATCTGATTTCTTTGAAGAAACACTATTGGATTGTAAGGATTTTTTCACAACTTCACGTTTAGGATTTGGTTATTTGGAATGTGACCGAGAAGTTGGATGTGATGGTGAGGAAGTTTTACTCTTAAAATGGATTTCTGATTTATATTTTCTTTCC
Source organism: Pinus tabuliformis (assembly GCA_031772625.1). NCBI lineage: Eukaryota > Viridiplantae > Streptophyta > Pinopsida > Pinales > Pinaceae > Pinus > Pinus tabuliformis. The sequence continues at coordinate 382,219,932 of CM062814.1, forward strand.
ATTCACATCCATGGACCTCCTTCTACCACCAAAATGTTGGATGACTTGAAATTTGGTGCGGAAACAAGGGGGTTAACCACCCAATCCGTACCTTAAAAGAAACTCCTTTTCCATTTGGTGTAGTGGCTTTGACTGGGGATAATGGGACCAATTTCCCAAAGAGGATTGATTTGATAATGATGTTGGAGTGATATAAGATATAACGAAGAATGATTCAAGTAAAATGATCTAATCTAAACAATAAACACATGCATCTATATTATTTTAACATTATCTTAATATAAATATACTCTAGAATAATATGCAATCTACAGAGATGTCTCAAAGAAAATGGTAATGAAGATTATTCAACTGCTAAAAGAAATTAAATCGTGAATTATAATTGTTTTGGCTAAATAGTTACACAAAACAATTGAGAAAACTTTATCACATACAGTGATTGTGTGTGTATTCAATAAAGAATTATAGGTGAAACATCATACAAAAGTGCAATAATGTAGAGCTATAACTCAGATTTCCTACATAACACAATATAAGAAAAATTATTGCTAATTCATAAATAGAACACGACCATAAGATAAAAGTACCATATATGAATGTTCCTACTCATGGGCTTAGCAATATATTTCCACTTTCATCCAATCAAATACACTCTAAGAGTACAAAAGTGCAATTTCAGTAGAGTATGCTTCGATATTCAAGAAAATTAGATCATGTTCCAATTATTTCATCAAAACCTTCACAAAAATACAGAAGTGCAATGTATAGCAAAGTGTTTTTGATAAAAATCCTGGACCCCTCTCTAAATGCATGAGAGGGGTTTAAATACTATACTATGTGTTTCAAAAATAGATTATTACAAAAAAATTTGAGGAGGTTTCCAATAACCTTCCTCAGAGTAAGCAAAAATAAAAACTAAAAATAGAAAATAATTGATGACAAGCTTCTTCCAATTTTGAATTATTTTAGCCAGCAACTTGACCCTTGAGATTGCAGATATCCATCATTGGCTTAACCTGGAGCGGTTGGCCGATTGCAGATTTTAACTGTCTTGTAAATAAGGCATCTGAGAGAGTTGGCACCATTTTTTGTGCAGAACTAATAAAGCATCGTAGATTCATCCACTGGCTATTTGGTTTTACCAAATACTACCAATATGTCTCCCAATCAAGTTTGTTTAGCTATTTGATTGCTTCCTCTTTGGTTTGAGTTGTTTCTTTCCATTGTTGTTCTACCTTTTTGATATCTGGGAGAGCCCTTGGTATGCATTCTTTGACAAGGTTGGCATTGTGAAGATTTTCATTAACGGCCTCAATTATGTTGTTTGTTGTACCTGCTACTATCGTTGTTTCCCTTTCTTCCTGCTTTAGTTGTGTGTCCCAATCTGCAAATAGAATTTCTTTATGGGATTCTTCTATCTTTGGTAGATCAGCCTTTCTTCCCTCATCAAATTCCTTCCAGGCAATAAATTCCGAAATCTTTTTATGGATTTCTTCATATTCAAATATTAGATCAATCACTTGATTTGTCAATTTATTACTTGCTTCACAATAGGGATTGCTCTGAGAGAGTTTTCGGCAGAACATCTCTTGTTGTTGTGCTAATAGGGAATTTAGCGTGATCGCCTCTTTAATGAACTCATCTGTCTGAGGGTTATCTTTGAATCTGTCTACCATGGCCTGCATTTGGAAAATATGTGAGTCTTTCTCTGACATGCTTGCCTGGTGTTGTAACCTCATTTTCTTGAATTTCACTTGAAGTTGAGTTACCTATTGTTCTGCTTGCCAATTAGTACTCGGTTTCTCTTGTTCCAGCAATTATATTCTCTGTTCTTTTTCTTTAAGTAGCAGTCAAACCTATGTTGCTTTATCAATGGTTGCGGTGGCATAGGCACCTGCAAACTATGACAACTTTGTAAGGTCTCTCAGATGGGTCAACAGGAGTGTCTTTCCATACTACTTCCATTGATTCATTCTCAACAGTTGCAATATCCATTATGTCTCTTATTTCTTTGTCTTTTTACCACGGCCTTATGTGTAGGGCTGTAAAATATGTCAAGTGGAGGTATTTCTTCAATCTTTAAGACAATTTCAAAAGTGGGGAAAGTCAAGATAACCTCAATATCTTGAGTATTTGTGGCCGCTTGCTCTGTTGTCTCTAGATTTGTTCCCCATTAAGTCTGTTTGGGGGTCTTAAATCCAGATGTCTCCTCAAGACTTGTGCATGTTTGGAGTTTCTGATTGAATTGCTCTCATTACTTGTCTAGGTCAATAACTGGAATCGTCCCTATTTGAGCTGATGTGGAGCCAACCTCTGTATGTTTTATAAAAAATGGTTTTATAGATAGGTAACATAATACCTTGGAAAATTTGTTAAAAATGGGCACTGAATTGGGAGTCCCACAAGATTTTATGATACACATGGATGGGGAGAGGGTTATGTGCAGTCCACTTCCAACCCATGTTTGGAAATTGAGCAAAAATAAATGGCGTCCATTACATAAGCACTCATATAAAAAGGGGGAATAGTTCTTGATGAGATAATTCTCTTTTTCCTATATTCCCTAATAGCCATAGCTAAATTATTTGACAAAATAGACTCCAATTCATAATCATTGCGTTAACTACTGCATCAATCAATGAAATCCACTCTATAGAAAATTTGGTACTATCAGCCTTCCCAAATAATCTACACATCATCACAGCTACAAAATTATGTGGATCCGAGAGGGATGAAATTAGGTACATATCGGATTTCTCCCATTTGAATTTTCCTAAGCCTAACCTCCAGTTCTGTGTAGCGTCCAATGGGTCCTCGTTCTCTTTGGAAAAAATTTCAAGGAAATATTTATCATAGAGATTTTGAGGCTCTGGTAGATGGTACATCTGGCACAAATTTTTTGGCGTGAAAGACCCCATGACCTCATGTCTTGAATTTCAAAAAGTTCTATCTGAAATATTCACATTATCAATCACCCATTTCACCATATCTATGTATGGTAATATCTTGGGCCTTGCAGTTATTCTATGTAAAAACGAACATGCTGCCTCAAAGTAGGAAGCGTCAGATGATTCTTCGGCATCAACTATCACCTTAGTTTCCAGTGTTCTTGGTTTCTCTTCTTCTAGTAAGTTATACATGGCTCCCCACACTGTGGTTCCTCTGTCTTTATTGCCATTTGTATCAAAGAAGAGTGGGATCATGTCCGATTTCTCATACATAGTAGCTTTTCCTTTCTTCACCATCTTTTCAAATGTTGTTTCCTTTGAAGGTTCCCTGAAATTGAGCAATGGAGATTATTGGATAAACACAGAGTGAAAATGACAGTGAAAATGACAGTGAAAATGCAATGATACAGTTAATTCTGAAAGATGACAAGGAAGAAGCTTTTATTTGAAAATATAGATGAAAGATATCAAATCACATTGAGCCATTTTAAATATAAATGCCATTAAAATTTATTAATTACACACCAAGTCTTATCATTATTTCCTTTATTACTCATTTAAACCATCGCATCGCAAATTGGTAAGTGGTATTTCAAGTTGATTTGTTAGAGCAAGTGATATCAATTATGCGATTGCGATAACATTATCGCAGTATCGCAAATTGCAATATCGGTTATGTATCATTTTGAAATTATTTAGTATTTTTTGATATGTGATGCGAGTGGCATACCTTTTATCCTTTTGAGCACATTTCGTTTGAATGAATAATTATTGCATAAAGTGACTTTTTACTATGCGCCGAACCTAATCTAAGTTATAAAAATTTTCTCATAATTCTATCGGGTCCAGGTCATATCGTATTTTGCAACTTTTCATGGTTCTCAAGTTTGGCCTTTGTATAAGAGCCGCGCTGCGATGAGCATTTGACTTGCCATGTCACAATATTGCAAATTGCATATCCTAAAGGTTTTGCTTGTTTCTACTTTTATGAATGCCGCTATGTGATTGCTATAGGTACTTTATTTTGTAAGAAATGCTTTAAGCCTTTGTTTTAATGAAAAGTTTAATGATACCATAAGTCTACTACTGTGATCCTCTTTATCGCAATTCACAGATTTCGATTGTCAGTTAACCTTTGTTATGCAAGGTTCAAGTATTTGCGATAAAGCGAGAATTCCTAGTCACGAAGGGATTTTGGCTTGATATCTTGAGTTTTTCAAAATTTTATTTCTAATAATTCAAAAAAGAAAGAATCTCTTATTTGCTAATTTTTTTGGGTGAATTTTTAAAGGGTCCCCATTTATTAATACAATATTAACTATTAAATCAATAAATAGGTGGGGTTGTTGAACAGTACAACACAAGCTTACAAAGAAGGACCATTTCCCTTTTCCCTTCATTGACCATGTCCTATATGGCCTTGCAGGGGATAAATTCTTCTCCTTTCTAGATGGATTTAGTGGGTACATCCAAATATAGATCAGCCTTGAGGACCAAGATAAGACCACATTCACTTGCCCTTGGGGTATATTTTCCTACAGGGCCCTTCCATTAGGTCTGTGCAATGCCCCTGGTACCTTCCAAAGGGAAGTTCTAAGTATCTTTGTTGAACTTGTTCAGGACATTATTGAGATATACATGGATGAGTTCACTCCTTAGGGATGTGACTTCTAGGAAGCTCTTTCTAATCTGTGTAAAGTCTTAAGGAAATCCATTGAAATGAATCTTTCATTAAGTCATGAGAAATGTAAAAAATTTCATGAATGCAAGGACTCTCCTTAGCCATTCCATATCCAAGGAATGGATACAGGTTGACCCAAACAAAATTTCCATCATCAAAATGGTCCCTATCCCTAAAAAACAAAGAGATGATTGAAGCTTCCTTGGATTAGCTGGGTATTATAGATGGTTCATTAAAGACTTTAGTAAACTAAGTTCACCTTTGTTTGGACTGCTGGAAAAAGATTCAGAGTTTTGTTGGAGAAATAACTGTCAAGAAACCTCTAAAGTGCTAAAGGAAAAGCTAACCACTATACTCGTCCTTAGAGGTCCCAACTGGGCATTACCTTTCCATATACACACAGATGCATCAAATAAAGTTGTAGGGGCTACCCTAGGACAAGTGGAAGACTAATTTCCTTATGCTATCTATTTCATCACTAAGAACCTTTCTAAAGTTGAGTTAAATTATACAGTCATTGAAAATGAACTCTTGGTTGTGGTACATTCCTTGGACAAGTTTAGGCATTACATCACTGGTTATCAAACTTTTGTTCGCACTAATCATGCAGCCATTAAGTATTTAATGAATAAGCCTGATGTCAATGCTAGGATAATTAGATGGTTATTATTATTGCAGCAATTTGATTTGACGATTATTAACAAACCAGGGAAAGAGAATGTGGTTACAAATTTCTTGTCAAGACTAACATTCTCTGCAGAAAAGGAAGAAGTTGTAGATGGTCAACTCCCATATGAAAATATATTTTCCATCTTAGTGCTTTCTCCTTGGTTTGTTGATATAACCAACTACTTATTTGCTAGGAGGTTCTCTCCTAATATCTCCTCCAAGCAGAAAAGCAATATTGTTAGGAAAAGTGCCCCGTTCACCTAGATTGGGGGAAATATTTTCTTATTGGGGCTAGATCAGATCCTAAGGAGATGTGTGAGGGAAGAGGAGGTATTTGACATCCTCTCAGCATGCCATGATGGACCTTGTGGAGGCCACTTTGCTTCTAAGAGGACAACCTTCAAATTTCTACAAGCAAGTTACTACTAGCCCACTTTAAATCAAGATGCAAGGAGGTACACCACCAAGTGTGATCAGTGCCAAAGGATGGGTAAGCCCACATCTAAGGATGAAATTCCCTTACAACCTCAAGTGACTCTAGAGCCATTTGATAAGTGGGGCATGGATTTCATTGGGCACATTGATCCCCCATCAAGACAAAATAAGTATATCATTGTATGCATTGATTACCTGACTAAATGGGTTGAAACAAAATAAGTTAAGGAAAAAACTGAGCAGAAGGTGGTTGAGTTTCTAGGGGATAACATATTCTACAAGTTTGGTTTTCCAAGAGAGTTGGTCACTGATCATGGGACACAATTCACATCAAATATGATCGAAGATCTCATGAAGCAACACCACATCAGGCACAAGGCATCCATTGCCTATCACCCTCAAGAGAATGGGAAAGTGTAGGTCACAAAGAGAGCATTAGAGAAAATTCCAACCAAAGTTGTTAGCAACAATAGAAAGGATTGGGTAGAAAAACTTGTAGAAGTCACTTGGGCCTACAACACCACTTGGAAGACCACCATTATATTTACTCCATTCAAACTACTCTGTGGGAAGAAGGACCTATTGTTAATTTAATTTGAATACAATACCTTAAGGATGGCAGCTCAGTTAGAGAGGCTACTGTAACTTAATGGTCTAGATTAATTCAGTCTACAAGCTCTCTTACACACTAAGGTAATCTAGCTACAGAGGAAGATTTGGCATGACAAACACATTAGGGAGAATACTTTTCAAGAAGGTGATTGGGCCCTTCTCTATGATTCAATATTCAAGGATTTGAAGGGTCCATATCTAGTGGAAAGATATCATGAGAATGGGTTTGTCCAAATCAGAACAATTGAAGATGAAGGCATCCCCTTACTTGGCAATGATTACAGGTTGAAGTTGTAAAAAAAAACACCTATCCAAGGAAGAGTTTATCAGTTCAATCAGCAAGGAATTGAATGTGATTGTGAGGCTCACATCCCTAAGTCCAAAAAGCTTCTAAAATATATATATATATATATATATATATATATATATATATATATATATATATATATATATAGATATATATAAAGGGCCTAAATGAAAACCTTCATGAGGCATCTAAGGTTAACTCCAGGTTTGAAAACCTCTATGAGTCATCCCAAGAGAAAAACAAAAAAAATATAAAAAAGAGAAGGAAAATAAGATGAAAATATCCCTAGGTGAAAACCTCCTCTAAGGAACCTAGGGCAGGCATGCAAGTTGAAAACCTCTCTAGAGGCAATTTGCATGTCTCAAAAAAAAGAAGAGAAAAGAATAAGACACAAGGGGGGAGTCCTTACATCCATTTTGTTAACATTTCTCTTTTGTGGGACTCCAGACAATCAGAACGACAATGGTTACAGAACAAGTTCCACAGTTTATCCCTCCATATTTCCTAGCCATAAATTTCATTTTCGTTCTCTTCATCCACCTCCCTACCTCTCTCCACCATCTAGCCAGCAATTGAACCATGTTTTGACTCATTTTTTAACTACTACAAGATTGTCCTGAATTGCTACAAGAGTAACCTGAGATGCTACAAGAGGGAAATCCACTTGGAAAAAGAGGCCCAAAATATCATGTTTTCATTTGGAGATATTGGGAGAGGTCCACCAAACATTCTTTCATCACTCATCTACTCCATTCAACCAAATTCATCCTCAAAATTCCACTTCTGCCACTCATAAAAAAAAAAAAAAAACAGTGAGAGGACTTTGCCTTCACCTTTTTCACCACCTTCACCACCCTTTGATGATTCTAATCCTATCCCTATACCACTTATGATTTTTCCTAATCCCTGAATGTAATCTGAGGTCTTGATGGGGAACTAAGTGACTGCTACAGGAAAGATATCAGTTCTGTAGCAGATTGTGCAGTTCCAACAATATCTTGAATGCCATTTTTTTTTCCAGCTCGAGAATAGAAGATGCAGCCACCCCGAGGAATCATGAGTCCATTTCTGAAGCTTGTAAAGGTCACAGCATCCCTGAAGACCAGATGTAAGGTCACTCCAATAGCAGCAAATCAGACACTGGAAGGAGGCCTACATGGAAGAAATATTTCATCAGTCGACTACATCATCATGTTGTGAAACCCTGTGCATAAGTAAGAAAGGAAAGTTAGCACCTCTAGAGGTCAGTTAATCAATCATCATCTCATCAGCAACTTGCATGCATCTCTAACACTTTGACATCTCAAGTAGGCTCAGGTATGCCACCCCTCACCTCTTCCCTATGCTCATTGTTATCACTCAGGTTGTTCCCTTTGACTCCGAAGGGAATACGGGCGAGGTAACCACTAACCAATCTTTTGGCCACAGGTCCTAGCCTACCTGTAACTAGAGAGGGCTCTCTCTTTCTGATTTATCTTTGTTTTGATGTGGTTTTAGGCTAGTTATGGTGCACAGGGTTTTGTTTTGAATTTGTTGGGATGATGATTTCAGTCAAAACAGGTATGTTTTTGCAGGATGATCTAGGCCATTGGGCATGGAGTCCATGATGTTTAATTGCTGGAAGTGTCCTTTTGAGGAAAAAGTTATGCTACAGAGCCAGACAAGTGTCTATGGAACAATTTTTCAAATCTGTAATATGATGGGATGAAATCAGGGAGTGAAAGGCAACTAAGGATCTTTCAGTAAACTGATATGGGGAATAGTGGAAACATTACTTAGGAGCATTTAAGAATTCCTGAATAACATTCATGTTGATAGAACAAATACAAACATGAGCAATTAAGAATTCATGTTTATGATTAATTCTGAAGAAAACATATTCAACAACAGAGATTGAGCATGGGGTGTAATCAAACAATTCCTATACTATTCTTTTTCTCTATTGCTAAGCTAGTGAAACACATATATGAGTTAAACAAACATAAAAGACAAAACATAGTTCAGGATAACTTATTGTTCCATTAGACACCACAGGAATTCTGTAGCAGAACGCAGATCATCATTTAGACATCAAACAGTGCAGAGATAGTGAACTTTTCCAGCCTTTTGTATTAGATAATCTGAAAATATACAAAATAGTGTCTCAGAGAGAAAATCACCAACCCCAAATACGTTGTGAGGGGAGGTATATATACAAAATTTAGATACAAAAATATCTAGCTGATGAGTTAATGGCTCATAAATTCTATGCCAACCCCTGAGGAATTACAGCTGAGAGAGTAAATGCTGTAATAACTATTTAGTGCATTAGTTGTCCATCTTTGTCAGAAAATATTGACTTTTGTGACCCATTGAGTCGGCTGGAGCCGTGCTGTCCAAAATTTGCGCGTTTCCTTTCTTTGGCTTGCTGTCGCAGTATTATGCTGAGTCATTACTTTCACCCGCCCTGCCTGCTGTCTTCATGTTGCTTTTGACTTTGGTTGACCTGAAGCTGATTAGAAGAGACTAAACCGAGATTATTGAGGCAAAATTTGCAGCATTGCCTGCCACCAATCTTCCTTGGGCAGTTGGTGTCTTCGTATTTTTATTAAAGTTTCATCTGCCTCTGTATACCTGTAAAAATTTGGTGGGACCTCAAACAAGTGATTAATTTCATGCTCAATGTAGAATAAATTTTCTAGCTTGTTATAGAGGCTCTGCCCTGATGGAGGTCCTGCTTCTTCAGAAGTGCTGGTGGATGCTGTGATCTGATTTGCAATAAAATTTGTCATCCTAGTGGCATATTGCTCACGGGTGAGCAGTCTTCCTGTGCCGGTCAATAGGCTGGGAAATCCTTTGTCTTGCAATGCTCCCATTCTAAGTTTGTAGTCATCTACCTCAGCCTGCATTTCCTGGCATTTTCTTTCCACAGTCTGTACAAAATTTCTGAGGGTCAGCACTTTTTTAGCTGTTAGAACAGCATCTGTTCTGCTGCTGATGTTTAGGGCTGCCAACTCCTCCTTGGTGTGATTGTTGAGGAAATGTATCATCCTGTTGGCCTGCTCAGGCTTATTCCCTAGTGCTGCTCTGGCCTTCTGGCTTTCAACTTGTGCTTGGCCTATTAATTCCATCTGCTCATGCACTGTTTTGATTGACTTCCACTGTTTGGTAATGGAGTGGTCAATCCGGGTCCACAAAATCTTCTTTATCTCTGCCAGAGTATTCTCTAAATTTAGTTCCTTTTCCAAGGCCTTTATTTTGTCCTTTAGGGCCTTAATCTCTCTGGTCTGCTCTGCTACTGTCATTTTGGATTTATCATACTTAGTTTCCAGCTCAGCCAATTTCTCTTTGGCTTGTTTGATCTCTGTTGCCTGAAGTTCCAGTTCTTTGACAGCTTTGGTCAAATCATCCAGGCTTATGCTAGCCTCAGGAGCTGTTGTTGTTGCCGCTGCGGCATCTGTAGTTGTTGTAGCCGTTGGAGGGGTCGCTGCTGCCTCTGTAGTTGCTGCAGTAGTTGGGGCAGTTTGAGGAGGTTGGGAGGTTGATTCTCCCTGTTTGTCTTGGAGTGCTTTCTCCAGCTCCCCTTCCAGATCAATTACTCTTTGGTTCAGTTTCATCATTAGATCCAATTGATCCTCAGCTTCCTTTTCTTTCTGCAATTCTCCTGTTTGAGGGTGCTCAGTAGGAAGCAATTTCAATCTCTTCTTCAATGCAGCAATGTCATCATCTTTCTTTTTCATAAGGGCCCTCACACCCTTAGGATCCTTAGGATCATGTCCTAAGTCCACAATAATGTCCTCCAATGTTTTGATTCTGTTGTCTTTGGCTGTGGAGGACATTCTCTCTAAGTCAAGCTGAGTGTTGGTGTTCTTCAGAGATTCTTTTAATTCATGGGCCATTGTGGCCCTGTCTACCAATGTGGCATAGACCATTTCCCCTGTTTTCTTATGCAGTTCTATCTGATCCATGGGGTGAATGTCTTTTGCCATGACCTCCAACTTTGTTCTAACAAAATCTGCAGCTGAGTGAGGCTGCAGTATTTTGGGTTTAAAATGGCTGAGGATTATCTTTTCCTCTTTGATATCATATGCTGCCATCAGCCTTTCTTGTTTGGCCGGTGTTGCCTTAAGAAATTGGTCATATAACTGCACTCTTAGCAGCTCATTTTGTGCCTTAATTTCTTTGAAGGTGGCCTTGGTACTAGATGGCTTCTTGCTTTGCTGAGTGGAGGAGGACACCTCCATGCCATGCTGTCTTTCCTGCTCTTGTTGAAAAGAGCTTGTGGTTGTTTGTTGGCTATCTTCTTTTTCTTTCCTTGGGCTTCCAAGGATCTCTTCACTGATTTCTTCTATAACTGGAGAATCAACCCTTTGCCTTTTGGCTTCGGGTTGCTGAGTGGATCCACTAGCAGGTGTGGACTCCTCTCGGTCTCGTTTTTTGCCTCTTTCCTCATGTGCAGGGGTCTGTAAGGCAGGCACTGTTGGTGCCTCTGTTTGCAGTGGAGGAGTCTGTTCTTGCTACTGCCCAATTGAGGAGGCATGCTGCTCTGTGACTACTTCTTTTTCTGCACCCATTATCCCTTGCCCTTTTCTGTACCTGCTGCTGATGTAGATGGCCCCTGGGTGGCTGGTGCGGTTGCAGCAGTGGATGTACCTTCCCCAATTTGATGTGGCTATTTGAAAGTTACCTGCTGCATAGAATCTAAGTCAAGAGTTTTTTTTAAATCCTTGACATTTTTCTCCATTATTTCTTATTGAGTTAATTCCTCAACTAATGTGCCTTGCAACCATTCATCTTGGTTGGCATACTGCTCAATTTGTGGATATTTATAGTGATCATACCCTAGCAGCCTGTATTTGACTCTTCTAGCACTGATGAAGCCTTCTGGGTCATAAGGGACCCACCAGAAGCTTCTCTTTAGTTTATATTTATCCCTGAGAATTTGATCAGCCTCTTGCCAACCTTCTTTCTTATTCATGATAAAGGGGCCCAGATGGTCTTTGAATTTGAGGTGGGCTTTCTTTTTGGCACTATGAAAGTGGGTGAGGTCAGAACTAATGAGTTTCCTATAGTATTCCAAGGCGAACAATCTCATCGGCACATACCTTGGGAGCCTGTAAGGACAGAGCTCACAGCCATAAATTCTGATGACTGTATGGTTTTGATATAGGTACCAGTCACCTATTTTATAACTCTTGGACAGCTGCAAAGTTTTCTGGATTTCAAATGACAGTCTAGGAGGAGGGGATCTCATCAAGAGGCAAGAGACTGGGTAAACAAACTGGTCAACAAACTCACAGTAAGAATATGGAGAGTCTTGAACTTGGTGGAAAACTGATGACCAGAAGATGACAGACCTCTTTTCACCCCTAGAATCCAATTTCTTGATGGGGCATTGGAAGACCTCAGACTGATAATACATGAATAAGTGGTAGATATATGATGAATATTTAAACACTCCCTCCCTATCCACTTTCAAAAGCTGGTCATGTATTTTATTGGCTATAAATTTGGCAAAGTTATACTTGTAAGCAGGGGGCTGGCCTGGACTATATGCAGCTAATAATACCAACACTGTCTCATCAATGTGCTCACTGGTTTTGAAGCCCAGCACATAGGAGATCATATCAACTAGGAGCTTGCCTACATCATTGAAGTGGACATATAAGAAAGGAGGTGGCCCTGTAGGCTGGCGGTCTGCCCTCATGAATGTCTTAGTGACCTTTTCAATGTCAGCACTGGAGAGTTTGGCGCCTGCATCCAGCAAATAGTTCATGGAGAATGGAAACAACAGCTGAGTCTGCTTGAAATTAAGCATTTGGTTGATGGAGTCAGGATTAATGTGGAAAAGTATGCTCCCAGATGGAGACTTAATGGTTCTCTGAGTTGGATCATAGTTCTTAGCACATAAGCGGATGATTTCTAGAAAAATATTAACAGATGGGAGGAAATAATAAGGCAGATTGGACTCCCATATACCATATGTGTCATTGTTGCTCAGGTAGCTGTTTCTCAATTGGCAGAAGGTCTGTAAGTGGTTCCTGTCACCAACAAGATCTTGGATAAGGTAATCTCTATCAGCAAGAGGCATGGCTTCAAGCTCCTTGTTTGGTGGATTCATAGGAGTGACACTGAGAGCTGATGGTGTAGCCATTGGAGAACTTTCAGGTGTTAACTTTAGAATGCAGTTTTTGAGTATAACAGGCTGAATATGATAGCTTATGAGGATTAGAAGAGAAGTGGCAGAATGAGTGCAGCTGGAGCCAAAGTTGCCTTTGAAAAGAACAACTTGAAGAATTTGATTAGAACTTTAGTTTCTTCTGGTGAACTCTCAGAATTTATAGACAGTGAGGGTAATTGCAGAGGAAAAAAAGGATTGCAGCTTAGTATAATGAGAGCTTAAATCAAAACTCGGCAAAAGGGAACAATGCCGGGCAGGTGTGAGAGTATGTCAAATTTAAGCCCGAAAACGATTGTGCAACAGTGAAATTGTGTATGGTGCGCGACTATCTTAAACAGGGGGTGCTTTAGATTGTTTTAGGCCAACATTAACAGGACAACACCATTAATTTAGGAGTTCTTAGGCAATTCAGTGGAAAAATTTGCAGAGAATGGGAAGAACACAGGCAAACGGGTTGGATTTGGCAAATACCTGGATTAGCCAATGCCGAGGGTTGTCGAATTGATTGGAGGATGAAGACTGTCGTTGAATTGGCAGGTGGCGGCGTCCGAAGCAGTGAATTTTGAAATCTGGAGGTAGTTGGAGGTGACCAGCAGAACAGCGCAGCTGCGTTTGTATAGTGAAAATGACAAAAAACGGTCACTTTCGGCCTTTTTAACAACAAATTTGGCACATACGCGCTTTTGGCGCTTTCCCGCGATGACGTCAGCATGACGTCATCAGCGGGCCCCGGTACGGACGAGTGACGTGGATGCTGACTGGGATGACAGCGTGGCGGGACACGGTGGCAGAATGCGGGGGCGTCAGGACAGCGTGGCGGGCGACGTGGGATAGTGGCGGGGGCCTGGGCGTGACGTCACAGTGACGAGGGCGGTGACGTGATGGGGGTGGCCGGTTTGCGGGAGGCGGTATCCGGTTTCCCCGCACCGCCTTTGGGGAGAGGTGGTTTCGGGGGGGAGGCCTCCGAACACCCCGGGCTGCCGACACGTGGCGGGGGTACGGCGGCAAAACCGCCCATCCCCCGGACGTTAAAGGTCGGCATATCGGCGGCCCATATCACCCGCCCACCGTTGGATCAGGCGTGGCGGGAGATCAACGGCTGGCGGGGCCTGTTGTATGGCGTGCAGGTTTGGGAGCGGGACCCGCCCATTATTTAAATGGTATTTTATGGCGCGGTTTCAAAACCTTAGTTCGGGTGGGTTTTTGGGGTTCAAATTAATGTATGCGATGGGGCCACCATGTCTAATATAAAGTATTTAAACTTTTTAGGATTGGGTTTAGACTGCGGGGTGACTTTCAAGGTTTTTTGGGGGAATGGGGGTTTAGTTATAGGCTATTAATCTTAACCAGGGGTTAGATTAATTCCAGGGTAAGGACGCAGAAGGGTTGACTATAGTCCCAGATGGACTAATGTCTCCCATAATATGTTACTTAGCTATAATGCTAAGGGGGGGGGATATTTAATATATTTTTGGGAATTTTCTATAGTTTTTGTAAGAAAATAGGGGTGGGGATGTACTAGGGAGCTATATAATAGGGTTAGAAGTTAATATGGGTATGTGAGGTGAAGTGGGAAAACAGAGATGGATGAAGTATGAAGTGATAGCTTTACACAAGAAATGTGGCTTCCTTTTGAAGAAGAAGGTCACAACTTGTCTTGATTTTGTCGAAGGAGAAATGCAAGGAGGACTATTTAGGCCGATCCCAAAGTCCTCAAGGGGATGTTAATAAGAAATCCTTTGAAGGGAATGAGGGAAGTTAGACATGCTTTGATAGTTTTTCCATATAGACCATTGTTCTTGCCTTTCTCTTATTGGTGAGATCAGATATGATTCTGCATATATCATGTGGTTAGACCTTGTTTCTGCAACCTCCAACTGCCTACCCTGCCTAATAGACCTAACATTCTTTCTTCTTTTGGATGGGTGCACTTAGCCTTGCAAACCCTAATAATCCTCTTTTCTTTTTGCTGCCCTCCTATCTAAATCTACCCTTATATCTTCCAAGGGCCCAGATTAAGCAATTGGGCTCCTCCCTTTCTCTATCCAGCTAATCATCTGTCAAGCTTGAACTGTTTGAACAGGTATTCATTCTCTAGTCTAGAATAGGCAATTTAAAACATGGCATGGCCCAGCTTGAACTGTTGGGTCATCCATCAAGATAGCAGTGGCATTTTGGTTGGCCACTTTCCTGGTCTCTCTTTGGGGTTCATTTCAATTATTTTTTCTGACCAATTCATTTTCTTGCCTTTTGATTATTCTTTTAAGGCATACCCTCTTTACATTTTTTAACTGTCTGCTTCTTTCACAAAAGATGGAACCTTTGTATCACCAAAGATGAACATTTTTGGCATTTCCACTGTCAATCATGAAAAATGAAACCCTATTGGTATAGGAGACTAACACTCATAATGGAAAAAATGTGTTTAATGATTGAGAATGGAGTTTTTACGGGCTGGATGTGGATAGTAATCTTGGAAACCTTCAATTAGTAAACTACAGTTCCATCATCCATCCATCCAATGTGGAAAATTCAACTTAAGTGGGGTGATTATTACGAGGAGTGGGGGCAATAGTTAAAAAAGGAAATTCGTGCAAAATCCAAGTCACCAAAGTGCTCTAAGCCATTACCACAAAAGGGAATAAAGTTTCAAAGGCTCAGTTCCATTTGCACAATTATTCGAAAATAGTTGGAGAGACCCACCAAGGTACTGAATGATGAGCTAGATGCTACCAAATATTGCATAGGGTGCCATAGAACTGCTACAGGCTGAGTTTGTAGGTGCTACAGGAAGATCTGAATTTCTACAGGAGCATAGGAATGAAGCTACAGGGATGAATTAAGGACATAAAGGGAGCCAAAACCACTAAATATTTTCCGCAAACACTCATGCACATGAGAAAATCATCTTCGAAATGGTAAGTGGCCTCCTCCCTCTCTAATTTCCATACACCTACATGAAGAATTCTACTTAAATCAGGTACCCTATAGCAACCATTGTGCAGTAATTTCCTTTGAAAAAATTATCTTATAAGAAGGAAAGCTAGGAATAGAGAAAATTTTGTTTCATAGTAAAAAATATCGTCCTTCTCCCCCTCTGTCAAGAAGAAAACTAGCCACAATATTTTCACCTAAGATTTCTCTGGGAAAAATATTGAAAATACACCTAAAATAACGTAGAGAAGGAGCAGTAGGAGAAATGGGAGGGGGTTTCAACAGAAGAGAACCCACAGACATAAAAAAATCCATCATCATCCCCCTGTTGTGGAAATTTTTCTAAGATATCAATGGATGGGATTTTTTGAGAAATTATAAGGATATGACGATGAAATAACTCAAGAAGTTTCCATGGCCATCAATTCTGAGGGGGAAATAGTGCCACTACTATTGTTAGAGGACTTTCCATCCCTCTAAATGCAGAAATCATAAGCAGAGTAACCACCCTACCCTTAGAAGTTTGATGGAGCAAGGAGGATAAGGCAGTCGGTGTTACAACCAAGAAAAACTTCTTCCTTCATAGAGAGAAGCCTATAAAAGATAAAAATGGAGTAAGAAGAGAGAGCCTCCCCTTACCTTGGGATATGAAGTGGCCTATCACATCCTGAAATACATATCTTGTGAGGGGAGGTTAAGAATTGTGTATTCCTATCACTTTAGACTACTCCATGAGCTAAGTTTTCAGACAAAGTTTCTGATTCCACAGAGACTCAGTGTTCCACATTTCCTCTTACACTCCATCATTGAAATGAGCCAAAAAGTAAGGAAGGGGAAGCACTAACACATTTCCCATCATGGCCTCATCAAGCTAATTATCATGGATGCGTTAAGCCACCTAAGGAACCTTGTGTTGTGGACTAACTTTGTAGAAATCGAAAGGGAGGTTTTCATTGAAACACAAACCATCACCTCCACACAGCAAGAAGAAAAACCAGCATCTAGTACTAGTGGTAGGGAAGAGAAGGAGAAAGAAGAAACGAAGGAAAGAGAGGGAGAGAAATAAGGAGAATAGGAAGAGAAACCTGAGGAGCCTCCAAACCTTAAGGGATAGAAAGACAAGAGAAACAAATAATTCTCTCACCAGTAAACACAAAGCAATAGATGGCTGCCACATCAGCCACACTTGGCACACTAGTCAATTCCAAAAGAATGCAACCAAGGCAAGGCCCCTTGTACTTGAAAACAAGGAAGAGCACTAGGATAAGGCAATGGAAGCCATAGCCTCCTTCAAAATCCCTTATCACCATTGATAAATCAACAAGAAAAAAGGAAGAAGTGGGACCTAGTGAAGGGAATATTGAAGAAGTTACCTCTCCCAAATCCAAGAGTAAACCACATGTGCCACCCATAGGGAGGCCCACATCCAGACCAGATAATTCTAAGAGGCTCAAAGCACAAGATTCCCTACTATAGGAGAAACAAAAGTTGCTCTAGGAGAAACAATGGTTGCTAGAGGAGAAATAGGGACTGATATAGGAGCAACAAGAGATGTTACAGGAAGATGCAACCACATCAAAAGGAAAGGAGGAAGATCTCCAAGAACTCTAGGAGCTTGATCCACAACTTAACCTTGAATCTTATTACAAATTTTTTGAAGGAGGTAGGATTATACCTAAGAAATTTTCTATACCACTCTTCTTTGAGTTGGAAAAGAAAGAGGTCGAACTCATAGATGGATACAAATTTCAAGGTCCAAAACGGTGGAAGCCTCATGGAGGAAAAAGTAAATGAAATGAGCATGGAACTAAACAACTTAAGTTTGATGGAGTCAACCATGAAGGAGAAGCTACATGCAGAGAACAAAATGCTAAGAGAGCAGCTGCAAGAAAAAGAGGTACAACTTTCCACTATGGAAATTTTATCCATGGAAGCCATACAATGCAAGCAACCATCCAAATCCTATGCCATCTTCCTCAAGGAGAAGTGGCTACAATTCTAGATAAAGACATTAGCACAATATGGCTCTTTACCTTTCCAATACTACAGAAAGTTCATTGAATTTTGCAAAAGGGCAAGTATTGAGGATAGAGACAAACTGGTTGAGTTTTACATGCACAATATGATCCTCACAGACATGAACTTCTGGGACCCCAACTCAAGATTAGGGGACATGAAACTAATGGCATTAGCCTCTTGGTTGACCCATGAGGAAACAAGAGCTAAAGAAGTAAAGAGGGTGATGACAAAAGAAGAGAGGGATCCCTTATACATCAGAGCATAATTAGTGAGACCTAAGGTTATCATCAATAACCACCACCTCATCTCCACTGATCATGAATTGGTACCTCTGTATATGGAAGACCAAGAAAAAACTATCCTCCATTTTTAGGACACCTTTAGGATGTTTGGGACCAAAAGTTTGTAGGCTTTCCAAAGAAGATAGCATGCCCTACTTCATAGTTTGAAAATCAAAGAGTATCACTCTCCAGAAAAACAAAGGAATTCCTTGGAGAGAACCCCACTATACAAGAGAATCATGTAAAGGTTTAAGATCAAGTGTATAGAACTCAAACTTAGTCCTCCCTTACTGTTTGGCCTACAAGAGAGAAGAAACCGGGGAGAAGAAGAAAAGGAATGGACAGACATAGAAGCAATTGCAACTTTCTATCCACATGAAGGCACACCATTTGAGTTTCCTTGGGATGTCAGAGAGGCCACCAGGGCCATGAATGAGCTCCACATCAGTGGTTGAGTTGCTCAAAGGATGAGAAACACCTTCAGAAAGGGGTGATGATGGGTCCCATCAATAGGTATATTTTAAGGTCCATTGTGTTATCCGCCAAAACTTAAAACTCTCCTTTTCTCACATTAATTCACATTTTTAGCAATAATATGCTTAATAAGAAGACTAGAGGGTTCTTTTCATATTGCATGGCCTAGTGTGATTAATATGCAGGTAAAAGAAGAATTTTTGGAGATATTTATTATGCAGGGGCTTGGTGGAGACATCCAAAGAGAATATAGGGGGATTCTCCACTTCATTAACTCTCCAACTCGGCTTGAGATAAAATATTCCTTACCAATAGCTCGAATTCACTAGTAGCTAAGGAACTCCAGTGCATGTGAAGATGAAAGGGAACCAAATCCACCAATTTTGAGATTTTGGAGGGGAGCATTCCTCCTTTCAAGGGAGATGCCCCTCAGCAACTTTTTGTATAAATAAACCAGCCTAAAGGCTCATTAGGATTCAAATTTTGTTGAAGATAGGAGTAGCTACTGAGAGCCTCATGCTTGGTATTGTTATTTCCATATTTAATATGATGTGTGTGACTCTTATTTTATGTCAATGAGAAGTTCATTGTTGGCCTCCACCTGAGTTAGTTTTGGAGGCTTGGAACCCTTGGGTTTGGACCCAATCCAAAGGATTTAGTCCCTCTCTTGTATTATTTCCTTTTTTTTCTCGTTCAATTCATTTCAATTCTTTTCTTGTTTAATTAGGAACTACATAAAAAACATGTGTAGTGGAAAGATTGGTTGGAATATCTACAACAACAACTCAAAAACATGTGTTTATGATTTCTTGGAAATTGTTAAGTGTTGGTTTTTCATCCTTCTGCATGCTTGGTTTCCGCAACTTAGAAGTTAGAATCACTTATTTGGAAATTAGAGTTGTTTTGTAGGGTAGAGTATATTTTAATAAAATTCAACCCATATTTTCCATGTTAATTTATTTTGTTGTAATATTGATCATTTGATGCATGTGCTTGATTGGTTTGCATGGATTATGTTGACTTGCAGGGGTGGGCACACTCTTCCACATCCACCTAAATCATTCCATATCTCTCCCAAAAATTATCATCCTCATAAGCCATGAGAAGTCTGTAATCTTTTCTAGTTTCATCTTCATCACTATTAGATAAACCATCGCTATCTTCATGAGTATAGTAACTCCTTTTATTCACAACTTGTTTTCTATTCCCTTTTGCATATTCCTTTCCTTTTTCAAATTTATCTTTATTAGAACATCTGGCAGCATAATGATCGACTCTGCCACAAAAAAATCATTTGAAGGGTAACTTACCTCTAAATCTTCCAGAACCCCGTTGAAGCTTTTGGACGAAGTTTACCTCATCAATTCTTCTGAAATATGTCCTTATTCATTGTGTTCTTCCTTTCCTTTTGCTAAAGCTTTCAATGTGGCTTCTCTCATATCTGATGGTCCTCCTTTTCTCATCTCAAAGGCAGTTAAGATTCCGTGAAGCTACGTCATAGTGAGAGATTTTGAGAGAATTCGATGAGAGATTTTGTTATGCAAATAAACAACTGTGTTGCATGCTTCAGCCCATAAGTGCAACAGTAGGCCTTGATCATGTAACATCACCTATGCCACTCCCACAATACTTTTGTTCTTCCTTTCATCCACCCTATTCGTTGTGGGTTATGAGGTGCTATTAACTCTCATTGAATGCCTTCTGATGCACAAAATTTCTTGAATTCATTTGAAACATATTCTCCACCGTTATCGTTTCTGAGAGATTTTACTTTCCTACTAGTATGTTTCTCGACAAGTGCTTTAAAGTCACAAAATTTAGCGAACGTATGATCTTTCTTCTACATGAAGAAAATCCAACACTTACGAGAAAAAACATCAACAAATATTACATAATACCTCTGCTTGGCCGTGGATGTTTTCGAGAATGGTCCACACACATATGAGTGAACTCTATCAAGGATAGCTTGCGCTCGACTATGTCGAATATATTTTATAGATTTGATTCTGTAAAAATAGAAATCCTGATCTTCATTCGAGAAGGTCAATGTCCATTGTTCTTTTAAAATCTAGTTCACCTATTTCATGTTTAATAGGATCATCCCTACATGTAGTGGGTGCTAGCCCGAGGCAATTTCTGCCATTGGAGGACTCAGATTGACTATATTTGTGTGAATGTTCTTTTCATATTTGAAGGAAATGTCAACAACAGCATTGTACCATGATTGTAGGTTGGACAGTGATCCGGATTTAAACAGGAACGCAATAAAATACAGAGATAACCATAAAGACAAAGATGCAGCGGAAATAATACTTCATTTCATTACTGTAAAATACTGAAATATGCTTACAAATAGAAATGGAAATAACCCAGCTAGGGCGATGGTAGCTTATCTCTGAGAAGAGATGTGTCGGCTACATGCCTCTGAACTGTTCTCCAAAAACTGTGTTACAATGAGGCTCGAGGGCCTATTTATTGTTGAGAAACAATGGAAAACCCTTCACATTCCAAAACCTAACCCTAGAAGATGAAACGCCAAATTGTGGGCCCCGTTTTTGGGTAAGTTGGTACATCAACTTCCCGAGGTCGCGAATTGGTCGTACTATCTCCGTTTGACGCGCATGATAGCCCGTTGGAAAGATCTCTCCGAGGACTACGACGGAAAAGACGATTTTTAGATAGAAAAATCGCTGGCGGTGGATTTCCAAAAAAACGTCGTTTAGGGCCTCAAAACGGCTCCGGAAGTTTAGGACCCGAAAAACTGCTAAAAATAGTAAACTGTGCTATAATTAAGGAAACAGAAAAACTGAAAGAGACAGTTGTGGGGGTCCAAATGGGATAGGTGGGTGGCCACCAACATCCACCTGGATCAGACAGTGTTCCAATGTTTGAACTTCATGGTGGTAATTCTTTAGCAGTATAATCTACTTTGGGTATTCACTATTGAAAAGAAAGCACATCAGTTTTACTTTGGGTATCCACTATTGAAAATAAAGCACAACAGTTTTGCTTCAGACTACTTCTATTGCAGGATAACTGGATTGGATTTATCCAGTCCTTATAGCTTTTGTATATGTAACTACAAGTTTCCAAATGAGGTGTTTAACCATATGGCATATGGCTAGCATTAACTTGTGTTAGTATTGTAAGGATAAGTGAATATATCTAGTGCACTTTTATGGACATCCAAGAACTGTAGTATTGCAACTTGCATGGAAATTTTAGCATGGAATAAACAAGCAAGGTAATCTAATGCGTGTTAAGATCACTAAGAGTCCAGAAACAACATTTGCTTCTGTATGGTAAGTTTTAGAGTAACTCTGGGTTGTGGGATAAATAACTATTGTTGATGAAAGATTAGTATTGAAGAAAAACCACACTTCTTGTTTGAGGCATCAGTATTTATGAGCATCAACATCTGTAACAAGTTCTTCTATTTAATACACAAAATGGCTTGAAGCAAGAAATACTAGATATTAAACACACCCAAATGCAAGCTTCTAGTGGTTCTATTGATCAGTTTGCACATATCTTTTTCCATATCCATAGCTATTACTTTATCCACTGTAGGTCATTATGACTTCTGGAAATGAGTTGAACAATATACATACTTGTACATTTGCTGAAAGTATTTATGTACTATCCCAACAAATCTCATATGCATGTTATCTTCTTCATAACTACGTCATTGATAGGCTTACTCATCTCGATTCTTATCTCAATGTGTTCGAGCTCTACTTACATATGCACATTTACATATTCCATATAGCTATAAATATTATGCATTCTTCTAATGTTCTGCTATTCCAACGATTTTTACTCTTGTCCTGCATGTTGAACAAGTGTCATTATGACCTCTAGCACTGAGCTGAACAATATACATACTTGTACATTTGCTAAAAGTATTTTTGCAGTATCCCAACAAATCTCATATGCATGTTATCTTCTTCATAACTGCGGCATTGATAGGCTTACTTATCTCGATTCTTATCTCAATGTGTTTGAGATCTACTTACATATGCACATTTACTCATATTCCATATAGCTGTAAATATTATTCATTCTTCTAATGTTTTGTTATTCCAACAATTTTTACTCTTATCTTGCATGCTACTAGCCACATGCTACATGAGGAATACCTAAATTTGGTGCATGGTTAAAGATTCATATTCACAAATATTAAATTTTATCTTAGGTAAAGATTCATATTCACAAATTTTATTTTTTGATGTTTAATTCTAAGTTAATAAACTGAAAGCTTAAGTATCTTATAATAGTATAACTAGCTTAGATCCATATTAACTCCGCATCAAAACTTTCTGCATCTTAAGATATTCACATCTTAAGAGATTTGATCTCTGGGTGTTTGGTAGATCCGGAGTTAAGATGGATCCACTGGTTTAATTCCCCCTTTAAATATGTTATATTCCACACGAATACCATGGGCAATACCATGGGTTCTCAAAAAACGTGGAGCTCAAAAACCACCCTAACTTGACCAAGTCAAGCTTACCTTAACTAACCAACAAAGATTAATTAAAAAAATAATAACTTAGAATTTTTATTTTAATATAGAGTTATTTTTATTTTTATTTTAGATTTACCTTAACTACTCACTATAATGAGTATGTCATTTTTCCTTGAAAATATTAATAAATTTTAACTTTACAACGTGCGTTGAGGAGGATCAATCTCTTAATGTGCAAACCTTCTACCCAGTGCTAAGAGAGTGAGTGAGTACTTCTAATGATTGTTTTAATATTAATTATATTTTATATACTTTAGCATTTATTTTTTGTTTCGTTCCAGCCCACATTTTTTATTAACTAAATATTTATTTTTTTAATTTTAAAAGAACATCTATCAATTCCAATTTGAACATGAATGGAATCACACATTACCCTCTTGCACTGCGCTGTATCACCCCTTGGTACGAGAAATAGAATGCACCTCTCAACACACCAAACCAAATACACAGAACTATAAAAATGGATTATAAATATGTTATATAAGCCAATGATTTTTTTAAGAACTAAGTTACCTTCATGCGTTTTACTTAAAAACTTCATTTCTATTGCGTACTTGAGCCTCATATATTAATGGTGGCACAAAGCAAGGTTGGACAATAAATCTACCAGCGAAGAGCTGCCAAAGGATGATAGTTGGCCTCACTGCTAAAATTATTATGAAAAGACCTTGCTCCAATAGGGGAACATTTGATATTTATGTTAAAATTATGATGAAAAAGGTTACTTTAACACGGTGAACCATTGATATTTAATCTCAACGGGAGGGTTTGTTCCATACCTTTTAATGATATTTAATCTCAACGGGAAGGTTTGTTCCATACCTTTTAATGATATTTAATCTCAATTTAATTTGATCTGAGGTTTGATCCTTTGTTATTTTATTTTTGTCAGGGAGTTGGTGGCCGTTAAAGGCTACCTTATAACTGTTGGTATTTAATGTCAATGGAGGTTACTTCCTTTATGTCCTAGTGTTGTGAATGGGTTAGTTTTAATGTTATTAATCAGTGGGTGGGCTTTTATGTTCTACGGTTGTGAATGGGTTGGTTTTAATGTTAATGTTAAATGATAATTTAAAGGGAAATTGATATTATTTTTATTTTATTTTATGAAATTTATTATTTTTATTTATTATTTTATTGTTTGTATTATGATTTGCAATACATGTTTAAAATATGATACAGTTATGTTGATTAAGTTTTTTTGAGTTTATAATGGATTGTTTATTGATATATATATATATATATATATATATATATATATATATATATATTAGTCTTAACATTGTATTGTTTTATTTATTGAATATAAATTTGAAATATGTATATATATAAAAGGAAGGTTGATTAGGTGGATAAGAATATGTATGGTAAGAAAGAATAAATAAGAAGAAATGAAAGAGTATACACAATGAAATTTATAAACAACGAAAAATTAGAAAAAAGAAGATATATGTTTGGATTGTATATTGCCTTATATTCTTCATTAATATATTTTAGATAAGAGTAGGTTACATTTTTTATTAGTTTCATTTAAATAGACTTAGAATACATAAAGATCACTCCCAATTTTGTGAATTTCTTGGGCTTAAAACTTCTGATTAAACATTGGTTAATGAAAAATCAAATAAAAATTTTACAATATGTATACAACAAAAAATTTACACTGTTTTTAGCATTTAACCAATTGACTAAGTCAAGCATTGGTTAATGAAATGGACAATATAATATTCCAATATGTTTGCATCATTTTAACCACTTTGACTAAGTCAAATGACATAATGCACAAAACATGTTCTCATCATTTTTGTTGGCATGTGATAACAATATCCACCTTGGTGGTTCAATTTCTTAGGCCAACGAGAGTTCCGCAACTCTTGGTTGTTCAGATTCCCCAAAAAATTGTGTCAGGGAATTATAATGATGTGTGGTGTAGACTATGTGGATCAAACCAACAAATCTTGAGCAATAATAAAGAGATATCTTGCCCTAAAATTCTGTGTATGAATTGTTTTTCATTGTTCTTCAGTTGTGTATCTAAAATTTCTTAATTTTAGTTGTGTGCAGGCACCTCTGCAATTTTTGTTGAATGGTTTGTGTAGGCTCCTTCCCAACAAGTGGTATCAGAGTGTGGGGTCGAGATTCCATCCAAATTCTGAGGGTTTATTTTTAGAGCCACGCAAAGGAAGGTGTGTCTGTCTAGCAATTTGCAATGATTTTTAGGAGCAAATCGATTTTGTGTTGAGTTGGTGTAATTGTGTGGGTTGATTGCACATGGAGGTCGAGTGAGGAAGCAACCCCAGAGGTTAAATTTAGAACTTATCTGTGTGAAATTACCTATGTTGATCATGTGATTTCCGTCAATAAATTTTCTAGATGCAGTAGGAGAGACTTTGTCCATGTGAGTCTATCCAGTGTTAAGGAGGACACATTTTTCAATGGAATGGCCCACAGATTCCTGTGAAGTCGAGTTATGACTAAGCATTCTATCTACACACAAAACAAGTTCCAGAGGATGCATAATTCTATGAAGATGATTTTGTGAGGCAATCAAGTCCATGTACTCTGGTCCAAGAGGTATATTTTTTGTTAATTTCCAAATATTTCAATTTGAAAGAATATTTGGAGGGAGCCTATGTGTAGAGAATGGAAAAGATAATGAATACAAAGTTTGAGGTGGAGAAATTCAATGGGAAGAATAGCTTTGAGTTATGGAAGCTCAAGATGCAGGATTTGTTTGTGCAACAAGGATTGCACAAGGCCTTGGATAGCAAGAGAAAGAAAATGGTGGGTATGTCTAATGAAGATTGGGAATATTTGGATGTGAGAGCTCTCAACACCATTAGCTTGTGTTTAGCAGACAATGTCCTTTTCAATATTATGGAGAGGAGATAACTTTAGTGAATGGAGCGAAAGGGAGATCCTCTACATGATGAAATCCTTGACAAACCGAATCTACTTGAAGAGGCAATTATACAATCTATAGATGAAATAAGGTACCAAAATTGTTGATCATTTGAATGTATTTAATACTCTTATATGTCAGTTAACTAGTATGGATGTAAAAATCAATGAGAAAGATAAGGTAGCAACATTATTGTGTTCGTTTCTTGAATATTGGGATCATATAGTTACTTCCATTATCTCTAGTGCAATTTACTCTCTTGACTATGATTTTATTGTGGGGGCATTGTTGTCGAAGGAGTTGTGGAGGAAATTCCACATAGGAACCTCCACACTAGAAACAATGGTGGCTAGAGGCCAATCCAAAGAAAGAGGGGAGATATCAAGAGGTACATCAAGATATAAGTCAAAATGGAAAGAAGGCTAAGAAAAAATGTTATTGTTGTGGAAAAACAAGGCATCTCAAGAAAGATTGTTGGAAGGGACAAGAATCCAAGGAAGACTCCAAGGTAGAAGTAAATATGATTCGGTTAATTTCAGGTATGGTTGATGAAGTTTTAGAAAATATATAATGAATCCCAATATCATGAAGAATGGTTATTAGATTTGTTTCTTCACACCAAATGTGTCCACATAGGAGTTGATTTTCCTCTTATCAAGTTTTTGATGGTGGTATTGTTCTTATGGGGAACAATGTGTCTTGTAAGACTATTGGGGTTTGGAGCATTAAGATTAAAATGTTTGATGGTATTGTAAGGATGTTCTATGAGGTAAGACATACATTTGACTTAAAAAGAATTTAATTTCTTTGGGATTTTTGGGTTTTGACAGTTACAAGTTTACAGGTCAAAGTGAAGCACGGAAACTATCAAAGGGCACCTTAGGGGTTATTAAGGCTATTTAAATGACCTTTACAAGTTGGAAGGAATCTTCCAAACAAATGAAACATCGATGGCATATGAGGAAAGACATGTGGAACAACTAGAAGTTGTTGTTCAATATCGCAAGAGAAGTTTTGTTTTCCAACTCAAGAAGTCATTACATAGCCTGAAGCAGTTTCACACACAATTGTACAAGAAGTTTGATTCCTTCATGGTGAGCCAAAATCTTACTAAAAGTGAGTATTACCATTGTATTTCAAAACATTCATTGACATATTCATTATCTTGTTATATGTTGATAATATGCTTGTTGCAAACACAACCATGGTTGAGATCAACAAGTCAAAGGCTCAATTGGCTAGGACTTTTGTTATGAAGGATTTGGGAGTAGAAAAGCAAATTTTGGGCATTGAAATACATAGAGGCGAGAAAATGGTAATATTTGGTTATCACAACAAAAGTATGTGGAATGTGAAACCTGTAAATATCCCTTTTGCTTTCCATTTTAAGCTTCCTTCAAGGTTATGTCCTAGTAGTAAAGATAAAAAGGGTTATATGTCTCGTGCATCATATGCCAGGATAGTAGGACATTTAAAGTATGCGATGGAATATTTCACATGAAGTTGGTGTTTTCAGTAGATACATGGAAAATCTATGTAGAGATAATTATGTAACAATAAAATAGGTTCTTTGGTATATTAGAAGCACAAGTGATCAATGTCTCACCTTTGATGGAGGAGGAGTAGATGTTGAGAAGGTTCATACTCAAGAAAGTTTTGTATACATGTGCTTCTCTTGGCTTATAAAAAAAGGTGATGAATGGGCTTGTGCAAGCTATCAGGAAAATTGTTGTCAAGGTGGAGATTGTTGGTATGTGACAACAATAATTACCCTAGTGGTTCAACTTCTCAAGTTGGTGGGAGTTCCATAACTCTTGGTTGTTTAGATTCTCCAAAAATACGTGCCAAGGAATTAGAAATATGTGGAGCGTAAACTCTATGTATTGAACTAACGAATCTTGAGCAATAATAAAGAAATACCTTGCCCTGAAATTTTGTATGTGAAATTGATTTTCATTGTTCTTCTATTGTGTATTTACAATTTCTTAATTTTAGCTTTGTGTGCGGCTCTTTTGCAATTTCTATTGAATGGTTTGTGTAGGCTCCTTCCCAACAATTTCTCGCTTGCTTAGAGGAAATTTTCCCCACTCTCTCAAAGGGAACACCCATAACAATGAAGTATGAAATAGTCATTTTCTTCCATTGGGATTTTGATATGAATCTATGTGTGTACTAAAGATGAAGTGCTTGAATTAGTGGTGGAATTCTTTGTGGGAGGGAATATGTTCAAGAAACAAAGTTGTTGAATGTTCTCCCTATTGAATGATAAAAATCGGTGCAAGATGAAGATGAAGTAGTGGCGTAAATTATATTGACTCCTTATGAGGCCAAAAAAAATGTGTTGGAAGCTTTAAAATAACATAAAGAATATTGGATTTTAAAGTGTGTAGATTTACCTATTATTTACTTGTTGTTAGTGGAGCTTAGGACTTATGTGAATCATGTTTTCAATCAAGATTTGGATTTGAATATTGTTTAATGTAGGATACACTCCTCCTCGGTTTAGTGTGTAATTTAATTGTGCAAAAGTCCCATGAGGTGCTTAGTAATTTGCAAAGTAAAGAAATTTGAGAGAACCCTTGAATTGAATAATGGAGTTATGTATATTGAAGACAAGAAAAACATAAGAGGATGGCGTTGACACAATTTTAAGATGGGTGGAATCAACATTAAAGTCTTGTTTTCTATTAGAGCTAGAATAGTATGGTGTGTCTTAGCTGTGTGAGTAATGTGGGAAATCACCAAGGGTTTAGATTCCTAAAAGATTGTAGGTATGAGATGTTGCAATTGAAATTGCATTTGCTCATGAGATTCCTCATGTTGGATTTCATGTTTAATATTGGCACTCTCTAGAGTATATATTTAGTAGAGACAAAAAATGTTGGAGCATGGTGTTCAAAATGCACAAGTGAAAGAGGAGTAGTATTTATGGGTTTTATTGCAAGATGAATAATATGATATGTGGAATTGGCAAAGACATTACTAGTGGAAACAAATAAAATGTCAAATGCATTGGTTGTGTTGGACCCACTTGATAGGAAAGTTGTATTTGTTGAAGAAATAAGTATTGGAACATGGCCACCATGTTGTGCATCATTTCAGCTTGAGACTCCCTTTTTTGTTGTTGTTCATCATGAAGCTATAGTTTAACTAAAAATTGGATTGAGTTTGAACCATGGTGGGATTTTGGGCTTTTTACCACCTCGCGAATTAAATATCTATAGGCTATGGGATCTTGAATCTAATGATATCATAAACCTCTTGTAACAGCCTCAGGTCAAAAGTTCATGTAATAAAGTTAATAAGGGAAAAATACAACCAAGGTCATGGGACACTTATTCCAAGCTGAATGTTGGGAAAAACATCCTAGTGGGTGTTAATTTGGCTTATTATGGCTAAAGGAAATGACAAAGGCTTTGAAAAGGCAAGAGGCATTAATTGACATTTTATTTATGAAAATAATGGAAAATAGGAGAAAAGGAAGGTGAAAGGTCACAAGTTGCATATGAGGCGGAAAATGAAGGAAAACTAATGAAAATTGGAGAAAATAGAGGCCTCATTAATAAAAAGGCTTCTAATGATAAGTTCACAACCTTTTGTCAGTTCAGTTTTGGATCTTTCTCTCTATTCTCTCTACTCTCTCATTCTCTTGCACACTTAGAGCATTCTTGGAGCACTCTAGCATTGGAGAAAGGAAGGTAAAAGAAGGACAAGAAAGCAAAGGGAAGCAAAAATCAAGCAAGGAAGAGCGAGGTCAAGCAAGGAAGAGTGAGTTCAAGCGACTACAATGGGATTACATGCAAGTATTGAGTTGCGTGTATGATTTCCTTGTTAGTTTTTGCATGCATGGTACTTGCATGTGTGTTTTTGGTTCTCTTGTTGTCATTGGCATGGGTTTTTCCAGGTGTGACAGTGGTTTTCATCCTTTTCTTTCCATTTCTGGATAGCCATGGTGTGATGGGGTTTCTCTTACTTGGTTGAGTTGGATTTCTAAATGGTTTCGAAACTGAGTGGGGTGGTCTCAGGAAAAATCACAAGGCCTAGCAATCCCTAGACCGATAAAGGTAGGATTGCGGTAAATCTTGGTTGTGTGTACCCTCGTCGGGCCTAGGAATCCTTGACTGGTAAATGACAAGATATATGGTAAATCCTAGAGGGTGGAGACAGACAAATTACTCATGGTTTAGGTGGAGAGATCTGGAGGCTTCCATGCTTGTATAGGCCTAGTGATCGCTGAACCAATATATGGTGGGTTTGCATTAAAGCTTGGTAGTCTATGTTTCTTATTTGGGCTTAGGAATCCCTTGGCAGGATTGCGATAAACCCTGGTTTTATAGATGAGAGTTTCAGGCCTAGGAATCCTTGACCAACATTGGCGGGATATACGGCAATGTCTAAGGAAGCCTTTGTCGGTTTTGTTGTTAGTCCCACATTCATGCTTGGAATATGGCACGAGGGTGATTGGCTGAAAGAAAGATTTGGTTCATCCCAATCTATGGTTGGGTGGTACATGGAAGTCATCAACTTGGTTGATCTTTGCATATGTTAATAAGAGCTCTTTTCCTCTTGTGTACCACATTGTGTAAATGTACTTGTTAACATGCAGTTTTAATGGTTGTTCCATCATTATTATTATGCTAGTTATATGTTGGTTATAAGCATGGTTTATGACAAACTTGGGTTATATCTCTCATCATGTTTTGATTAGTAGATGAACTGTTAATGAATGTATGAACTAATATATGATTAAAACTATTGTTAGAGGGCATCAAAACTTCTTGACGAATCTCAGATAAGTATGAGGTCCCTATGTTCAGATGTGTTTATATGACCCGTACATTACATATTTATGATGTGTTTGATGAAATGCCTATCATGGATGGTAGGGGTAGGTTCAAGTATTTGTTCAATTATTTGCATTAGTAACCTTATTTCATTTTTATTTATCAATTCTAGAAGCTTCATGAAGTTTTGGGCAAAGTCCTGAGTCCTAGACCTAAAAAATTGGCTTAAAATTTAGGGTTGTTGGCACAGAACTGTCTAAAAAAGGTTGCAGTTGCATGGATTCCTTGTTGTGGGAGCGACTGGAGGGTCTCAGTCACATGGAAGGCTTGTCATGGGAGCGACTGGGGGTCTATTTCAGTAAAACATCAAGTTGTCTAAGGGGTTGGACATATGGATGGGTTGGCTGGATCCTGAAGGTTCTGTAGCTTATGAGGAAGGTCAGATTGGTCTTGTCTTGTCAATTCCAATTCCTTAACTATACACGGGGATTTGAATAATATCATAGTAACTCTTTGTCACATGTTTACCCCAGTGGACCGGTTAGATTGGGTAAATGTGGGAGGAAGGTGTTACACATCTAACACTAGATAATACAATGGACTTGACCACCATTGATTTAATTTCCTTAACTCTCATATCCTCATTCATAAATGATTAATCTTGTGGTTTTGCAAATCTCTTCCTACCTTATGAAAATCTCCTTAACATTGTTGATGTTTAGATAAATCCTTTGTATTCTTCAAAGAGTTTTGCAATACAAAAGGAGATAACAAGTTTACTAAATAAAAAAGAGCAAACATTTTTTCTTGAAGGATCCCTACAACATGTGGTACCCCTATGCATTGTGTTGGTTTCTTGTGTGGAGTGAGTAATTTTTCATCTCCTCCTCGCCACTACTATGAGTGTGAAAAATGCAATGAAGAAGAGGGATATCCCTACCTTGACATCACCACATCCTTGAGCTCCACATGCCCCACTCCAAAAACCAACCCTCCTCACTCCATCCCTCCATACAAATTTTGAATTGAAGTAATTGTACCCACAAATGGCACAAGACCTTGGTAATTGAGAACATATAGAATAAGTAAATGAAAAAATGACACACTTAACCTCTACCACCTTTCTCGTTAATCCTTTGAATTTGATGTTGGTCATGTGATATTTTGATAAATGTAAGGATTTATTCAAGTGTAGAGAATAAATTTCATTTACCAAATGTAGAACAAAATATGCCTCCTAGAAATGAAAGTGAGTTATTTATCAATGATACTATCAGTTATTTGGCACAAATTTATCAATGTTTCCATTGGTCAATATCATATTAGTGGTATTTAAAATTCCATAGGAAGAATGTCAAAAAGATGTTATTTAGGTTTTAGGATTGGTTAACAAAGTTGTGCGATAATGTTTTCGATTCTCAAAAGGTTCTTTCTTACTAAGCAAAAATGTTTAATTCATCATACCAATAGAAAGTAGTCATGTAATGTAGATAACCTTAATTAAACCCTATAGAATGAAAATTATTTTCCCTTAAAGATTATAGTTGTTCTAAATTACTCAAATCCCTAAATAGGAGATTGATGCATATATTAAGTATTTATCCACATTGTTAATGCATTTGTTCCCTAAATAACCATGTCAATGATGTGGGAACATACATGAAATCAATTTCAAGTTCTAAAATAAAATTCCATTTGTAAAACCATACATATAGCACAAGCATGCTTAAAATAAAGATAAAATGACCCCAAGAAGGGCATATATGGGATTAAATGTACATGTAATAGGTAAATGCTTATGTAAACAATGGTTGGCCTAATAAAGGGGTCGCATGTGATTTGGATGTATGAATGTATTGGGTATTTGGTGAAGTTTCTTACTCTTTCAAGAGTTATTGTGGAACTCAATATCTTATCTATCTTGGACTTATACTCCATGCTTACATTTGTTGTATAGGGTGTGTATTCTTAAGTATTTGTTGAATAACATTTGGTTTCAAAGCATATGACCCTTGAGCTTGGCTCCTTCAAATGAATCATCTTTGTATTTCACTATAATATTTTATTCATGAAAATTTAAAATCATGGTTTTTTAAGTATGTTTAGAAGATATAGTTAATTACTTGTGGTAGAAATTTCAGGTTTTGGTTCATTATACTTTTAGAGAGACATTTTGTGGAAATTAGGAATTTTACTAGTCTTATAATTATGTTAAATTTTAGCAAGAAAAGGCTTCATTTGACTTGTGCCTTAGTCAAATGGAGAAATTCAAATTTCCACATCAGCAGGATGACTTGAGTTGTAGTTAGCAGGAGTGACATAGTCAAGCCACTTAGTTAAGTCAATCAATTTGAGTTTCTGGGAAAGAAGTAGAGTTGTGCATGAGTTTA
The DNA here is from genome assembly GCA_031772625.1 of Pinus tabuliformis. Classification (NCBI taxonomy): domain Eukaryota; kingdom Viridiplantae; phylum Streptophyta; class Pinopsida; order Pinales; family Pinaceae; genus Pinus; species Pinus tabuliformis. The sequence continues at coordinate 382,253,056 of CM062814.1, forward strand.
TTGCGAAGATCGAGAAATCTAGTGGAGTTATAGTTAGTCAAACTTAGTTATCTGAGCTCTAGTCATGAATAGAGTCTGTATGAGTTGAGTTAAGTAGTTGTAAGTATTGTTAACTCATTGATCTCTCAGTTAACTAGTCAATTTACTAAAAATATCCCTATTCATGCATGCAATTCGAATTGCCTAGTTGAGTGGAGAGAAAAAGCATAATTATATTTATTGTTGTATATTATTGAGTGTATAGAGTTTGCATGTAGTAGGTGAGGCTTTTCTCTTGGTAATTGTGCAAGAAAATAGGAGATTTTCCTATTCTTTAGGAGTTAATTTCCTTAGGAATTGCGTAAGGAAATATGAGGAGCAAGAGGCCTAGATTTGGCTAAGTATTTGCTAGAGTAGACTTAGGAGGAAGAGATCAATATTGCAGTACATGATGAGCTTCAAGGATTGAAGTTGTAATAGATCAATTTTCTCATTTGATATAATACAAACAAATGAGGGGTTTTTCTCATCTGGGTTCCCTAGTAAAATTATTGTGTTCATTGTGGTTGAATGATTACATGTGTCTTTATTGTACGTTTTCCTTTCCGCAAATTGAGTAGAAGATTATTTATTTATTTTTATTTTTTTTTGGTTGATTTCATTCTGATCTCACTAGTAGTTGCAAATTTCGATTTATTTCTACAAATTAGTATCAAACAAGCTATATTGGTACTTTTGCTATACCTTTTTTCTAAGACATTCAAATAGTGGAATTTTTGGGAGTCTAAGGAGGAAGTGTGGTACCTATAGTAAAATTTTAGGTTTTGGTTTGCTATATTTATGAAACATAGGATTTGGAAATTAGGGTGTTTGACTAGTCCTAAAACTACTCGTAAACAAGTGTTTTACATGAAACAATCATATCCAATTCTAGAAAGATCAAAATTTGATTGCCACTTTCACTGAAAATAGGACATAACATAGTGTTTCAAGTCTAAATTTTAGAAGCATTAAAGACAATTTCAGCCTAAAAGTGGCCTCCTAATGAAAAATAATAAAATAATAGTTAAAATAATAAAACAAGAGTTATGAATTTTAGAGGGAAAATGAGAAAACTACTTTTCTTAAGTGTATTTTTGGCTTATATCCTTATAGGTTTACTCAAGTTTTAAGCGTAGATAGTCATTGGATGCAAAATTAAATTCCATGTCCAACGAGTACTGATTATGCATACTTTTAAGAAGAGCCACATTGATCAAACTTGAAGATACATTAAAAAAGTGTGTTGAACACACATTTTTAACGTATCTTCAATTTTTATCAATATGGGTCTTCTCAGATGTATGTATAATGGGTACTCGTTTGATGTGGAATTTAATTCCACATCCAACGAGTGTATATACTTGAAATTTGAGTAAGCCTATAAGGAGATAAGCCAAAAATACAATTAAAACAAGTAATTTTCTTCTTTTCCATCCAAAATATCTACATGTACCTCTTTTCAAATTTAAAGGATTTCGATTGGTTTACATATTATGACATGGAAATTATATGAAAAATTCATAGACACTTTTAGGCTAAAATTTTCTCTAATGCATGTTATAAAAATTGGATGTGTGGTATGCTTTACAAGTTAGCTCTTTGAAAAGAGCCAAAGTCAACAAGTTTTGGGAACGTTACCATAACTTTCACCTGACACATCAAAATTTGGTCAAATTTATGTTATTGCATATTTCATCATCTAAATTGATAAAGAATCCTAGACACATTAGGAGAACTCAATCTTTGAATCAAAGTTCTAAAAGTTATATTAATTTAAAATTATCATAATTTTTTATTGGGAAGTTTGAATGAGGTGATTCACAACTTATTAGAAAGAGGAAATTGAGTATAATATGTTGGAAAAAAGATAATAAACATTTTGGATGATTGTTTTCAATATATTAAGGTTGGAATTTGAAGTTTATAGTTGGATCCCATATAGACCTAATGGAAAAACTTACTCTAGTGGAGATAATGATAAAAATGAAATCAATCTTTGGGAATAGTTGAGGATGATAAAGAAAACTTGTAAGGCTAGTTTTATGGAAAATGATTATTTTTGTGGTGAAGCTTGGGAGTGTTGGATGATTATTGATAAAGATATTAGACTAAGTGCCACATGGGAAGTATTTAAAAAATTGTTCAAAAATGGGACTAAAAAATAGAAGTGATGTAAACAATTGAAGATGAATTCCATGAAACTAAATACGATATTTCCAAATTATAGAAACACAATAAGGAATTAAAAGTAGATCTTAATAATACGGGTGATCAATTACATAAAATGAAATCCCTTAATGAATCACTCATTAAGGAAGTTATGAAATTAAATTAAGAAAATAGTAGTGAACAATTGGGAAAGGATGAGTGAAGGAAAGAATTGAAAAATAAAGTTGAAGAAATCAAAAGCTTATTTTAGCATAATAAAAAAGTTCTTAATGATGTTGAGAAGGTGAATATGAATTTATAGGAATCTGAATCAAAGAATATGAAGATATGATCTAGATTATATCATTATATTATTTCTTATCTATCTTAATGCTTTTAGAGTGGAATAAATTATAGGAACCAACTTGTAGGGTTTTTTAGCAGTGGTCCCAATTTAGAAAATTTGGGGCAAAAAATCGCCTGAAATCTTTTAGAGCCATTTTGAGGCCTCAAATGAAAATATTTTGTAGTCTCAAACTTACTATGGACTAAGATATGTTATTTTACACATTGATACCATTTCCAATGGTGTAATAAATGCCTCAATTATATCTCATATAAGAAATTTATGCATCGTGCAAATTGACCACCATGGTATGAGTGGATGCTTGGTCATCCCCATTACTCACACTCATTGGGATAATGAAATGTAGACTTTCAAGAAGTCTCTAGAAGCTCCAAGAACCTTACCAGTAGTTGAGGGTTGAGGAAGTCAAATCTTACCCCCATGTGGCTATTGGGCTATGTCAAATACTGAGTTGCTAAGAGGAGTAGGGGCTCCACTCTATGATATTCTATCTTGTCCCATAATTGAGAAAAGCAATTGGGAGTGGGAAGTTAGAGAGAAAAATAGAGGGAGGTAAGGTTTTTTGGAAATTCACATGCAACGGATCTTAGGTAACTCCATGGAGAGCACCTATTTCTTTGTACTTTCATATTTCCATGCCAAAGAAAAGAGAACATAATAACTTCACCTTCTAAGTTAGGTTTTCTCCTGTAAAGGATTCCTAAGGTAAAACTTGTGTTTATTTGTGGATGACGTTTGTGTGTAATTTTATATTTTATATTCTTCACATTTCATGCAAAAAAATCACTAACTAAAGAATATAGAATCTAAAGGAATTTAACCTTCATGGTATAGATTTCAATTATTTTATCATTTTTTTATAGTGTTCTAGTGGAATCTCCATAGTTGCTTATAGATCAAGATATTACCACAATAATTGAAGAGGATAATGTTACATGCCATTTTGTCACATCTGTTAAATAAGCTTGAAAACTAGATCAATCAACATCCTTGGACACTTTGTCATAATCCCTTTGCAATTCCCTAAGCATTAATTCTCCAAGACGTCTGAGTTTTTGGGATAATCGAACTAAAAGCCATGTTTTTAGCCCCAACGCACCCTGCATAACTGCCTACCTACCTGTGCTGTTAGGCCCCTATACTACTAGTGTAACCCCTTATTGTTATTAGTATAACCCACTTATTATATTTTTGTACCCATGTAGTACCCATATTGTTACTATTGTGCCCCATAGAAGCCCACTATTGTTATTATTGTGCCCTTACATTATTATTATTATGTCGGCTCTGATTATGTTATGACCCCTCAGACTCCTATATATAGAAAGGAGGTCTTTTCATTTGTATCATCCAAGAATTTTTCATTTATGTAATGTAAAGGAGGTTGCCCCCTCGAAGAGGTTGAATTCTAAGGCGTTGATCTATCTTTTCTATCTTTTCTTGAGCTGGTTTCATAACATTTGGTATCAGAGCTTTGGATTCTAGGGTTTCGCTGCTCCAAAACGGTCATCGTGGAATTTTCGCTATAACTTTTTTTTTGTGATGTTTCAGAAGTCACAAAAAAAACCCATTTGAGAAGAAATTGCGTTGAACCTTGGGTCCAAATTTCAGAGCTTTTTGCGCGATATTTGCGGAGCTATGATCTGAGGAAGTTGGTCTTTTTGCAGACTCCAGAATTACATTCAAAACAGGTGACCTGGAGAAAATCATCATAACTTTCTCTCTGGGGATCGGATTGAAATTTCGTAAGAAGGTACAGAAAGAGGACGGATTTTAGTTTTTTGTATATCTTTTTCAAATCCAAAGGTCAAAACAGTGACACGTGGCACTTCATACATGTTTGCTCTTCTGGAAAGGTCTATAATCAAGTCATCTTGGGAGATTGTGCATAACTCTTTCTTAGAGAATCCAATTTGGATCAGACTGGTGGCATTGGAAAGAGGACACAGAGGGCTACTACAGGTCGCAATTTCAGAACTTAAAGATCTGAAAGTACAGATTTATAGTCGTTTCAAGGTCGAGCTCCTAAAATCAAGAAAAAGCAAGATGAGGAAGTTTGATGGCAAGGATCCGGTAAATTGGATACTTCAGATGGAGCAATATTTTGATCTACATGGTGTACAACTGTTACAAAAGGTATGTATTGCATCTTCATATTTAGAACCAGATCAATTTTTATGGTACGAAGGGCTTTGTTCTCGTAAAAAACTTGTTACGTGGTCAATTTTCACGGAGGAAATGATAGCACATTATGAGGATACAAAGAGCAACACCTTCTTTAGAGCAACACCACAACAATTGGAAAGAGTAAAAGGGCTTTGTGACATAGTGGAAAGAAAAATTATGGAAACCAGGAAGCGTACCCCTCACAACTATAAAGATGGAAGTGTTGTTTCTCCTAGCCTTCCACAACCTACAAGGGTTACACCACAACAATTGGAAGAAAAAAGAGAAAAAGGGCTTTGTTACAATTGTGATAGAAAATGCACAAAAGGTCATAAGTGTGCTGAGAAGAAATTATTTTACATAGAATATGAAGAGGAGGAAGAAAAGGATCAAGAAACATCAAAAGAAGAAGATATACACCAGGACCCCACCCCAAAGAAAGAAGAAATGAATCAGACCATATCTTGTAAAGCATTGGCAAGAATTACCACTCCTCAAACTCTCAAGATAGAAGGACATATCAAGAAGAAAAATGTGCAAGAAGTGAAAGATCACATCAAGAAAGAAGAAATGAATCCAACCATATCTTGTAATTCATTGTTCGAAATTACCACTCCTCAAACTATCAAGATAGAAGGACATATCAAGAAGAAAAATGTTCAAGAAGTGAAATATCACATCAAGCATCAAGAAATGAATCCGACCATATCTTGTAAAGGATTGGAAGAAATTACCACTCCTCAAACTCTAGAGATAGAAGGACATATCAAGAAGAAAAAGGTTCAAGCAGTGAAAGATCACATCGAGCATCAACAACAAGTTCTCCAACTTTTAAAGGATAACGCCACTTCGGTGCAAAATCAAACAAAACAATAGGTAGATAAACATTGTAGTGAAAAATGTTTTGATTGGGTATTTTTACTGCTACATCTCAAGCAAGCTATTTATGAGAAGGAAATGTTGGCAATACTACATGCCCTTAAAAAATGGCGACCTTACCGAATGGGAAGACTCTTCAAGGATGAGGATGTGGAAGCATTGTTTTGTGCTATTTATATTATCCAACCAGATTGGATAAACGAAGCAAGGGATGAATGGAAGAAGGACGAAGAAGTATGGCCACTTATTCAAAAGTTGCAAAAGATCCTAATTCAAACAATATTGCCAGAAATTGAAGAGGAAGGAAAAATCATATTGGAACCTGGAGCAATCATAGAAACAAGAACCTGACAGCTACGAAATCGACCAATTTCAGAGTATCTCATCAAGTGGAAGAACTTACCCGCTGAAGATTCCACATGGGAGGACAACAATTTTATATAGAAGCATCAAGAACTACTCAAGCGTTGAGGACAACGCTTTCTGAAGGAGAGGGGCATGTTAGGCCCCTATACTACTAGTGTAACCCCTTATTGTTATTAGTATAACCCACTTATTATATTTTTGTACCCATGTAGTACCCATATTGTTACTATTGTGCCCCATAGAAGCCCACTATTGTTATTATTGTGCCCTTACATTATTATTATTATGTCGGCTCTGATTATGTTATGACCCCTTAGACTCCTATATATAGAAAGGAGGTATTTTCATTTGTATCATCCAAGAATTGTTCATTTATGTAATGTAAAGGAGGTTGCCCCCTCGAAGAGGCTGAATTCTAAGGCGTTGATCTATCTTTTCTATCTTTTCTTGAGCTGGTTTCATAACATGTGCTGACCGCATGTTTCATAACTGAGAACCTGCGCTAATCATCGCGTGTTGCTCTACTTTGCAGGTGCGTTGATTCCAGAAATTTGGGAAAATTAAAAATATTTTCGAAGCCTCTTCTTCCAGAAGCTTCCAAGGTAATGTTAACTATTTACAATATATAAAGAGCTCAAATTTATATCTGATCCTATCTTGGATACCTTATCTGTTATCCCTTGAGCTTATCCTCACTCTTATGTGGATCTCAATCCCATATTGGTAATTGGATAAGAATTCCTAAACTACCACACTCCTCCTATAAATTTACTGCATCTCATTAGGTTTGGGTTGGCTTTTGGAGATTGATAGTGCCCTCATGTTGTTTCTTTGAACCTAAAGGATTCATCACCTTCATGCATTAGGGTTGGTGTTGAGGTGTGCTTTGTGATAAGGAAAGACAAGTCAACTTGGGGAGACATCTACAAAGTCAGCTACTATTTATGATTGTAAACTCTCCTATATTTATCAATACAAAGAGAATCTTGTTTTCCTGTATTTGATGTGTTATGTTTGTACTCATGTATTTCAATTCCATGTTGTTTCATTGAATCAATATTTTAGATTATGCTACATGGATTGTGGTTTCTTTTCTTGTTTTAGTCGTGTGTGCATGGTCTAATTATAATACTTGGAGCTAGAGTTGGAGCTTACAAGAAAGGAGGAAAGGAAGGCTTGCTTCAGATTCTAGATAGACTTATTTCCTATTCTCTAATTTCTCTAAAGGAAACTTGAATCTTTTTGTCTTTTTTTTCACTAGATCAGGCCACTAGATCTAGGGAATTCACCTTTGTCTGCAATTGTGAAAATTATGTGTAACAAACTAGCGACCATACTGGGGAATGATTCTTCCTTAGTTGTTTCCCCTATCTTAGCATTCTTTTCACCTCTTAAAGAGACCTTAATTGACTCACTCAAACATTGATTGACCTTAGGAAAACACCCTTTTGATCTTGGTTGGGTTTCTTGTGTCGTGTTTTGATTGAAACAGCCCCAACGCATTCCCTATTCTGATACAAAGCGCTTCAGCACACTTGTTTCTTATGTGTACCTATGTTGCAGTGCACTAGTGTATATTTTTCACTTGCGCTATAGTGCACTGATATATGTTTTTCACCTATGCTGCAGTGCACTAGTTTATGTTTTTCACATGTGTTGATCTTGTAGGACGCAAAGATTTGCATTCCTTTGCCTTGCTCTTCATTTTTCTTTGGTATAGAAAGTTTTCTGGAGTCTATGAGTTTGTTTATGTCTCTGAAAAGCCAATCCCTTGTGTGAAATTGCACGTTTCTATTTTCATTTTTGAAAAAAAAATATTCCCCTCAATCGTCGGGGGGGAGCTAAATTGTGTATGAGTGTTAATCACCTCTGAGTTTCATCACCTTTTTTATAAGATTTTGTTTCGTTCTTTCTTACTTCTTGTCAATTAGGGTTTGTATGCATAGATTAATCCTGTGCCATCTTCCTCAAGGAGAAGTGGTTGCAATTCTAGATAAAGACATTAGCACAATATGGCTCTTTACCTTTCCAATACTACAGAAAGTTCATTGAATTTTAAAAAAGGGCATGTATTGAGGATAGGGATAAATTGGTTGAGTTTTACATGCACAATATGATCCTCATAGACATGAACTTCTGGGACCCCAACTCAAGATTAGGGGACATGAAGCTAATGGCATTAGCCTCTTGGTTGACCCATGAGGAAATAAGAGCTGAAGAAGTAAAGAGGGTGATGACAAAAGAAGAGAGGGATTCCTTATACATCAAAGCATAATTAGTGAGACCCAAGGTTATCATCATTAACCACCACCTCATCTCCACTGATCATGAATTGGCACCTCTGTATATGGAAGCCCAAGAAAAAACTATCCTCCATTTTGAGGACACCTTTAGGATGTTGGGGACCAAACGTTTGTAGGCTTTCCAAAGAAGATAGCATGACCTACCTCATAGTTTGAAAATCAAAGAGTATCACTCTCCAGAAAAACAAAGGAATTCCTTGGAGAGAACCCCACTATACAAGATAATCATGTAAAGGTTTAAGATCAAGTGTATAGAACTCAAACGTAGTCCTCCCTTACTATTTGGCCTACAAGAGAGAAGAAACTGGGGAGAAGAAGAAAAGGAATGGACAGACATAGAAGCAAATGCAACTTTCTCTCCACATGAAGGCAAACCATTTGAGTTGCCTTGGGATGTCAGAGAAGCCACCAATGAATGAGCTTCACATCAATGGTTGAGTTGCTCGAAGGATGAGAAACACCTTCAGAAAGGGGTGATGATGGGTCCCATCAATAGGTATATTTTGAGGTCCATTATGTTATCCTCCAACCCTTAAAACTCTCCTTTTCCCACATTAATTCACATTTTTAGCAATAATATGCTTAGTAAGAAGACTAGAGGGTTCTTTTCATATTGCATGGCCTAGTGTGATTAATATGAAGGTAAAAGAAGAATTTTTGGAGATATTTACTATGCAGGGGCTTGGTGGAGACATCCAAAGAGAATATAGGGGGGCTTCTCCACTTCATTAACTCTCCAACTCGGCTTGAGATAAAATATTCCTCACCAATAGCTCGAATTCACTAGCAACTGAGAAACTCCAGTGCATGTGAAGATGAAGGGGAGCATTCCTCCTTTCAAGGGAGACGCCTCTTAGCAACTTTTGTATAAATAAACTAGCCTAAAGGCTCATTAAGATTCAAATTTTTGTTGAGAATAGGAGTAGATACTGAGAGCCTCATGCTTGGTATTTTTATTTCCATATTTAATATAATGTGTGTGACTCTTATTTTATGTCAATGAGAAGTTCATTGTTGGCCTACATCTTAGTTAGTTTTGGAGGCTTGAAACCCTTGGGTTTGGACCCAACCCAAAGTAGGAACTACATAACAAAACGTGCAGTGGAAAGATTGGTTTGAATATCTACAACAACAACTCAAAAACATATGTTTATGATTTCTTGGAAATTGTTAAGTGTTGGTTTTTCATCCTTCTACATGCTTGGTTTCCGCAACTTAGAAGTTAGTATCACTTATTTGGAAATTAGAGTTGTTTTGTAGTGTAGAGTATATTTTAATAAAATTCAACCCATACCTTCCATGTTAATTTATTTTGTTGTCATATTGATCATTTGATGCATCTGCTTGATTGGTTTGCATGGATTATGTTGACTTGTAGGGGTGGGCACACTCTTCCACATCCACCTAAATCATTCCATATCTCTCCTGGACACTTCACATTGCTTCCAAACTCTACCATTGAGATCACTCTTCCAGGGCAAATGGACACCGTGGGCATAAAATTTGGTGCAAGATAGGCCTCCGAGGGGTACTAAGATTGGATAAGGGGCTCCCACACCCTTCATTCACCTTCATTCACCTTCATCCACCTTCCTTCACCTTCAAGATACCATTCTTGTCCTCAAAAATCTCTCGAACCCCTTCCTGTAGCACTTCCTATAGCAGTCTTGTAAATTTTCTTACTTCAACCAAATTCACTCCAAACTTTGACCCTTGCATTTTGAAGTTGAATAATTCTTCCCCCCCCCCCCCCCCCCCCCCCCCCCCAAGATTTGATTTCATGATAAAGGAAGACTCTAACACCACTCCAACTCCATCCTTTCCTCACTGCAAACATAAGACAACAAGTAGAATTAGACTTAGCATTTTTTCATAGTTGTGTTGAAAATTGAATTCCTCATTTTTAAGCAAGTTACAAATAGATAAATGATTCATGCAAATAGGCTATTGATTTGATTAAGTGTGCAAATATATGTAGCATGGTTTACTTATGCAACTAGACTAGCCTCTTCCTTCATGCAATTTCAATTAACATTTACATTTAACGAATGGAATTTTCATATATGTAGTTAGAATCATGTTCATATTCTTGCAATCATGATATGATTTCATAAGAAATTTTCTTTGTAGTTAGTTGAAGGATTGGTCTTTGAATGCCTTCATTTGATCTAATGGTTGAGGGTGACATTAGTAGAACCTAACCTGTTATGCATATAGCACTGTCACCTCTAAGTTTGTATGAACTTTGGATTGATAATTTAACTTGAGAAGCCTTGGGAATTGAAAAATCCTTGGTGCAATATCAGAGCTCATCACTTGCCTACCTACTGGAAGGTATATGTGCTTGCAATTCTTTCCCTGGTAGTTCTTTCCAGAGACCCTCCTATCCATATCTATTGTAAGTTGTTAGCAGAAGGGAGCTATAGGGGAGTTTTTGAAAAGTTGGTTGATCATTTCTTCAAGGTCCTATACCAGATGATCTTTGAAGAAGAGGCCCCTTGCATGTTTCACGAGGAAATGAGTGCAATATCAGAATTTTCAGATTGGTTCACCTCACTAGACAACACATACCGCAGAGTGTTTAGTTTCCAGAAACCATCTCATCTTTTACCGAGGTATGCCACTGACAAAATAGTCATGCAAGATGTCACATATCATCTTGTCATAGGTTTTTCTACAATGTTGCAAAGGAGGAAGAATGCACCATGGCCTGCACTTCCCTTGGAGGTGGGATATTACATGATCAAGAACTTGAAGGTTACAGAAACTGAATCGAAACAATTGGAAGACTTCAGATTCGGTACAATATACTACCACCAATATGATCCCAAAGGAGTTTGCAAGAAACACTGTTCCAAGTGACATTTTGTCTAGCCATATGGGACCTATGTCAGTATGAAGGAAGAAAAGATGAAGAATCATTATAATGCCTCTTGGTCATGTGCACTAGAAGTTCAGGCGGGCCCTTACAATGAAATTCCATAACAAAGTGTTACCCAGGAAGCTAAGTCGTCAGAAGAGCGCTCTCCAAGTAGTATTAAATATAAGAGGAAAGTTTCCCACAACCCAAAAGAGGAGTAAAGCCGCAAATTCAAGGCAGATCCAGCTATTCTAAAGGAAACTTCGGCAAAAAAAAGGAAAAGGAAGCAGTGGAAATTGGAGAGGAAACATAAAGAAGAGCAGATACAGAAGGAAGAACAGGAGGAAATGCAAGCACAATAAGAGCTAATAAAAATGGAGGAAGAAGAAGCTAAACTGAAGTAGGTGGAAGAAGAAAGGCAGAAGCAACTTGAAGAAGAAGAAAATAAGCAGAAGTGGGATCAAGATCTTGTTAAAGATATAGAGGAGAAGATAATATCCCATGATATGGAAATAGAACAAGGGGAGTAGAACCAGGATGTTGACCTCATGCCCAATATAAAACATATCATCAGTCAGCCTCTACCTCACCCTACGGATGGGCAAGCCCCAAGTGGTGAAGATGAAATCTCTCCTCTAGATGAGGACTTGATCATGGATATCTCAAGCATAACCTTTAATGATCTCCAGAACAGAATTGTGCAGGAAATAAATAAACACTTTCTCGCTGATCTGGCACATCCTACTTTCATTCATACATAAAGGGTAATCATCATTGATACAAGAAGTAATATTTAGACCATTGCTACAACTAACTTAGCCTTTGCAAGTGCTTCAAAAACAAATACAGATTTCCTGATGGTAGAAAAGATGCAAATGGAAAAGAATCTAGAAGCTACAAAACAACAAATAGAACAAATCCAAGTAGAGAATCAAAGGTTGTCTTCTGCACATGCTTTTTTGCATGAGATTTGAGCATATATACATGGTGATATCCAGGCATTGGGAGACATTATGAGGCATATTTACAAGGAGGTGGTCATCATGTATAAAGCAATAGTTCCCTTACATGATATGCAAAGGAAATGTGGGAAAATGTGAAATCCTTGAAAGTCATTCATGCAACCATTATCGTGATTCATGAGTGGAGAACTAAGTACAAGAGCACACCAACAGAATTGATCAAGAAGTCAAGGAAGGAAGCAGAGTTGGAAAATGATGAGGTCAGAATGCTTATACAAAGTTGTAACAAACAACTCGACACCTTCTAGGCCAAAATTTTAGCTACTTATGCACGGTTATATGAAAACTTATATTCCTTGGTTCAAGTACACAATATCCACTCAATAGGGCCATTGGCAGACACAATGGGTAGAAATTTGGTTGGGCCAAAGATCAAGGAATACTTGAATCAACTAAAGTAGATCACTACCAAAAAAGACTTGGAGGTTAACAGATAAAACATGAAAAAATTCATAGGTGGTCATGTTAAGATCAATATGAATTTGTTCTTGTTGCAGAAAGAAGTGCAAACTCGTTCCAAAACCATCTACCCAGATGTGATGGAAGCTAGAGTCTGTTTTCAGCCTAGCCTTCCAACAAAGTTTGAGGAGACCATAGAACAGTACAAATCTTGACATCAATATGTAACCACAGAATTGCAAGTTAAAGTTGTCGAGCTATAGTTTCCTCAAACTCAAGCTTAATGTATGTAATTTGTCTTATTAGGCTCTACCCATTTTGTCTTATATGGTTTTTTATATTATTGTATTTGAAATAAAATATTTAAGTGGAAATCCAAGAGTTAGTTGTGGAATATGATAAGTCATTAGTTAGGTAAAGACAAAAGAAGTCAAAGAGTCGTGAGGGTAGCTCAAAGGTCACAAAGGGAGATGAAGAGTCATCTCATTTGTTATAAATAAACCCTCATAACTCAAGAAAAGGGCTTGGAACCTAAGGCTTGGAAGCTTAGATTTTGGAGCCTTGGCTTCTCTAGTTTAGAATAGGAGGAATATCATTCTTTGGAGAAGCAAGTGTTGGATTCGTGTTCCATTATTGGGGCTAGTGTCTTATCAATGTAATTGTATGCTTGGAACTTTAACTTTATAATAAGAAGCTCAAAACCGACACATATTCATATATATGTCACGGATTTAGTAAGACTATTCTTTATATATTTGTGATGTATGTTATTTCACCTACGCTAATGATAATGAACTAATTTGTTTTCTTTAGTATGTATCTTGTTGAATGTGTGTTGTTTATGTTATTATGATTCGTCGTTATCTTGTGAACTATTTTGCAGGTTAATTAATGATTCTTTTGCATAGCTCGTGTGTCTCTTCTAAGTTAGTACTATTACTTACTTCTAAGGGGCTCACTTATTTTCCTTCAATGTGATGGAACCTTTCATGCATTACATTTGATACTTCACAAAGTTTATATACTTGTTGTCACAAAAGTCATCCATATATCATTCTATGTGTTTATCACAACCAAGGCACATTCTTAAAACCATCTCTTTGGCAACTGACTGTATTCCGGTTGGGGCTCCTACTCTAAATAGTGTGGGGTCTAATGGGACTTCACATCGGGGAGACCCCCTCATCGAGGTGGATATTGGTGGCCACCCACCTATTCCACTTGGGCCCCCATCGTTGTTTCTTTCAATTTCCTTAATTGTAGCATTGCTTACTATTTGTGGTGGTTTTTTGGGTCCTAAACTTTCGGAGCCATTTTGAGGGCCTAAAAGATGTTTTTTGGGGAAAATAGAGAGATTGGAAAAGTGATTTATCAACTTCCCAATACTGTTTTGATCTCTGATTGGAGATCTTCAAAACAAGGTACTGTGATAGTCAAATTAAGATCGTATGCCAAAGTTACGACCTCGGGAAGCTGACGTTCCAACTAACCCCAACGAGGCCCATAAGCTTTTGGTGCATGATCTCCTAGGATTAGGTTTTGGGATATTTAGGCTTTCCCATTGTTTCTTAATAATAAAAATTCCTTTGAGCCTCATTGTAACACAGTTTAGAAGGAGTGTAGCTGCCACATCTCTTCTCATAGATAAGCTACCATCGTTTGAACTAGTTTATTTCCATTCTACATGTAACAATGTTCAATACTTTGTTATTAATGAATTAAAGTTTTGTTTTCATTGTGGATCTGTCTATTTATTTCATTCCGTTCCTACATAAATTTAGATCACCCCCTTCCCTATTGGCAACTTCCAGCACCATCAACAGAGCCTTCTCAAATATTTATTTAGTATAGTAGCTCATTCATTTATTTATCTATGATTGCAAATCATTGTATAGGTTTAGAATATCCAAGTATAAATGAACCACATGCAACAACTAATAGATTTTTAAGTTTCCCCCTTATGAGAAAATGATCTGAAAATGGGTCACTTAGGCTTCTTGTCTAACTTACAAGAACCTCTCCCACTTCCAAAGCTTTAAATTTTCCCAAGTCTTAATGATTAACCAATGCGGAATTAAGAAATGCTTGAAAATATAGGTGTATGTTGGTATTTGTTTTTAACTGTTCATGTGCTGTAAATTAATGTGCTGAAACTGATGTATAAATACATGTAACAGAAAATAAAGCAGCAATAAACAATCACATAGAAACAACAATTTAATTAGGAGTTCACCCACAACTCTTGGGCTACATCTCCGTGAGCTCTAGTCAACTCAACTAGGCTCTCTGGGATTATGGTATAAGTCTTTTTTTTACAAGCTCTTGTCTTAACTCCTGTTGTTTTACACAGAAACAGTGGGTTCAAACACCATGTTATTCCCCGGATCTTGAAGCTCTGGCTCTTGGCTTTGGCTCTTGGCTCTTGGTTCTGGATCTTTGGCTCTAACTCTGGCTCTTTGGCTCTGACTCTAGCTCTTCGGCTCTGACTTTGGCTCTAGCTCTTCAGCTCTGGCTTCTTTCTGCCCTCTATCAGTTACAACTCTCTTGGCTTTTCACTTGGATTCCAAGTGACTCCCTTGGTTGTGTTTTTTCTTCTGCGCTGCCTCCTTCACCTTAGCTCCCTGCCTTAGCTTCATTTTCAGTAATAAAAACCCCAACAATAACCTCAGCAACCAACAGTCATCCCTCTACTTTTGTCGTTCTGTGGCTTTTAAGCCAAATCGGCGTTGTTGGTTCATTTTCCCTCTCAGGCTCTCTGTCTTCCTGTTTTGGTCCACTCAAATCCCCTCTCTGAGCATTATCAATCATTACTAAATGCCCTTAGGGATGGTGGCCACCTGTTCCACAATGGGAGAGTGCATCGGCGCTTGAAATCCCCAAATTTTGGCATTCTCTGCTTACACAGGTAAATGCACTAACACGGGAAAAATCCGCAGAGAACATTGTTCCCCGAACTTCAAATCTTCATAATTGTGCCCTAAATTCCTATCGGGTCTACCTGAAATCGCTATTGCAAGTCGTTTCGACCTTGTTCCAAGGTTTCCCTTCGTATTTTAAAAATACATTAAAACATGGAAAAATTCCAAAAAAATGGCTTATGACGGATTTGAAATATTATTCGTTTTCATTCCAAAACCCCTTCGAGTCCGGATTTCATCGCATCGCGCTTAGATAGATATATATATATATATATATATATATATATATATAGATATATAGATATATAAGCCCTGCCCCATCGTGTTTACCGATTGCGATATCGCAATGCGATTGATCGCAATTGCATATCGCTCATGCCCCGGGCCGGTGTAGCACTCTATTGTGGTCGCCGATTGTGATATCTCTCTATTGCAATCGGCGATTGCGATGTCACGATCGCAATAACCATATTTTATGCTTTGATATCCTCTGATAGCCACCGCCGATTGCGATTGCCGATCGGATCTGGACCGTTGATCGGCCAGATCTAACGACTCCTATGCAGATTTGGTTTAAGCCTCCGATAGGCCTTATTTCACTGTTTCTTCAGATTTTTGCCTCTTTCCCAAAGAACAAAGGGGAACTTCTTTTTATGATAACTTCTTCATCTGAAGTCTGTTTTCACCCATTCAAGTTGCGTTGGATTCAGAATGAGGAGATCTCTGCAATGAGACTATTTTCGAGATCAACTTATGATTTTCATTTTCCTCTAGTTTACAAAGGATTTGTGCCATTTTGCAGCTTTTACCTCTTATATGAAGTCTTTTAGACTTAGAGGTTTATCCAAGATCCATTTTTGGATCACGCCTTCCCACTAAAAGAAATTTTGGTCTCCAAAAGACTAATATACTGATCTGAATAGTAAATGAGAGTGACTCACCCTCTTCTTTCAGCCTCCCTACACTTGCCTTTGCATAGTGCCTCTGAACCAATAGTTTCTGACCACTTCCCTTCTTGGATGGGATGGTCTTCCTGGAAAGAACTGTCTTCCTCCTTGCCTTCCTGCAGAACTTCTGTTGAATGGTCATAGAAGGTGGTTTGAACTTCTTTGCCTTGATCATTGATCCAAGGTGGCTCAAACAAATGTGAAGTTCATCTGCTTCACAAAAACTTTCATTTTCACCTGCTTGAAAATCTGTCAACAACAACTGTTAACAACAACAGAAACACAGACAACAACTGGATGGACCAAACTCCTGCTTCAACAAAAGAAATAGATTTCACATTTTGTGAACACCTCCATGTCTTACATCTGCATACAAATGATGGACTAGATAAAAAGCCCACAAAACATGCCTTTAAACAAATGACCCTTCAAGTCAAGCATGTAGAAAATGGCCATTATGACTCTTTTTCAAAAGATGAAATACTTCATCATTATCTCCATTTGGAGACCAAGTTAACTTCTCCCAAGTGGCATCACATGCATGTCAAAGCAATCAACTCTACAAGTTAATTACACATACATGTTCAAAAACAAGGAAATCATCAACATCCCTGTGTTCATGCATCTCATTCTCATGCATGCATTTCATCCTTCAATCTTTCTCTTAAGCACACTGTACTTTCGAAGCTGAAATGAAATATAATGTAGATGCATCAATAGACATGCAATCTTAATCGGATAAGAACTCTAATCGTCCCTTACTAATCCCTTTCAAAGGTACTACCTTTGTCTGCACATCAGCATCATCATGTGAATCATTCTGAGACACATCAGTCATGGAATCTTCACTTCCATTTCTGCCATTTTCTCTTTCCACTTTCTTCAGCTTTTGTGGAAGCATTGTTGGATTCAAAGTCCAACATTTTGCAGCAAGATGTCCTTGCTTATGGCAGTAAGTGCACTGCATGTGCATCCTCTTGACAACATTATTTTCCTTGTCCAATGGACCTTTCGTTTCTTGCTTCTTTTCCTTCAAAAGTTTCCTGTATGTGGCCATTCCCTTCCAACATCTAGAAACATTATGGTTATCCAACCCACAAAAGGAGCATGCAATTTTTTTCCCATACATATGTGGAAATTTATCATGCTTTGCACAATCAAAAGGAAAATGTTTAGAACCAAATTTATACCTTTCTCTTTCACCTTTATCGCCTTCATGAGGAGGTGAAGCAAATGAAGAAGTGGCTTCCTTTGGAACACCATCAATCTCTTCAAGGTTGTTGGAGTCTCCCCAACTCTCTAGTTCAAGTGTGTGCTTCACCTCCATACAATACTGCAAATGATGTTTCAAGCTATTGCATTCCTCCTTAATACAATCTTCACACTTTGTAATGCAACTCCTTCTTGGAGTTGTTTCAATGGCCTTCATGGCAGCCTTGGAACTTTCTCCATAAGCTTGTCCATAGCCAAGACCCAAATACTTAGGCCTCTCCTCAATCATTATTGGCTCAACAATACCTTGTGCATGTCTACCCAAGCCCTTTCCTTCATAGCCCATCTTGGACATTAGCTTGGAACCTATGCCTTTAGTATGTTTTTCAAAAGAACCAATATAAGCATCCTTAGAGGAATTTGAAGACAAACTGGAATGGTTTACCTCTTCTTCAAGCTGATACTTGACTAAGGCTTCTTGGGCAACAAAGAGTTGTGTTTCCAACTCATGCATCCTCTTTAGGTTCATATTTGCAATATGAAGTTGCCTCTCCATTTCCTGCAGTCTATCAGCAAGAAACTGCTTCTCTTCCTTCATGGAATTCAGCTGCTTTCTAAGCATGTTGCTCTTCCTTCCATCCTCATACATTTCTCTCACCATATCCATCATGGTGGACAATTATTGCTTCATGTCTTCATCAAAGAATCTTGTGAAGAGAGCAGAATTTGAGGACCACTTGTAGAGGTTGCCATTATGCCAATGAGCAAAAAAAACTTCAACAAGATAATAGAGAGCTATTTTAAGCAACCTTTTGCAACAAACCTCTTGTGCTCCGAGGATTTCCTTGAGGTCCTTTGGGATAGAAGAATTTCTTCAGCCCTTCTTCCTTCTTGTCCTTCCTGGACTAAGCTATCAACAGCTTTCCCTTTACCTCTACAAACTCAGAAAATAGTCAGTCTGCAACACAAGCATACAATCAACCTCTGGTTGTTTAAACACCTTTTAGACAAGCAATCTTTGCTCTGTCAATCAAGCATTCTGATATAACCTTCTTAAAGGTGTGGTTAATCAATCTTAAGCTCTGATACCACCTGATCTGAAAATGGGGCACTTAGGCTTCTTT